>CM077517.1:40240266-40798438 GCA_039654895.1 Mongoloraphidia duomilia | reverse complement strand
TACACGGCCCGTTGTGGTAGTTGATCAGTAAACCCAAGGTATCCTGAATAATCACGTGCCTTCATAAAAAGCACCTAGCGCTATAATCTAATAAACAAATGTATTCGATAAGTGAGCGTTAATAAGCTGTATTGATATGTAGTTTAAGTTTAGAATTAATGTTAAGAAGAAAGATTTTTACAATTAATTGTTAAAAAATCTATAATATCTTTTGGAGATATGGAAATATTCGACATATCGGTTTTGCTACAGATATAATTTATTGTAAAAAACTTTAAATATTAATATAATATACTGAAAACTAGTTGATGCATTAATTGATTACCAGTAATATTTACTCAATTAAATACATGAAACACTGTTATAGGTAAAATGCTTTACATCTGAAGTGTACATTTACCATTCTGTTTGTACACTGGCAAAGGTCAACGTCCTCTTTGACAAATCGTCATCGTCAAATTACTTTCGAGCAAAGCACAGTATCGTACCAATTATAACGATGTTTGTATATTTAAGACAAACATCTTTAATTAATTAGTAATTATACCTACTGTTTCTATCGAGTATAGTCCATCCTATGTGCATCGAAGCAATTTTCAATTAAACGTCCCTATTAGAAATTAATTAACATTTTGCAACATCAACTCATTCTGCCTATACATTATATCTGCGTTCACAGGTATTTAATAATAATTGTTAGTAAATAAATATCAATCAATTTTATTACTAATTGGCGCCGATCTCAGAAATTTATCATTTTTATTCTATTTTTAGTGGCTTTGCAATATGTAGTTATTAACCAAACTAATTACTATGGAAAAAACTACTGAACCAATTTAAGTAAAAATTATATATTTCATCTCCGTTGTGTTCAGAAAGATGTCAAGGATTCTTTCTGAACTCAAGGAAATCGAAATCATTCCAATCGGTTAGCCTCTCGAGAAGTTAAGGCTGAACGTATACCTACATAAAAAATGATATCCGATCAAAACAACTGAACCCATTTAAACAAAAATTATATGGGACCATTCTGTCATCTTCCTGTACACAACGACGTCTTAATTATTCAAATCGGTTAATCTCTCGAGAAGTTACGGCTGAACAAATATAAAGAAATTATAAATATAAGCAACGAATTGATAACCTACTTTCTTTTGAAATCGGTTAAAAATGGAGCCAAATTACAATTTTTTTTGCAACCGGCAACACTCATAAAAAATATTGCTATGATGCGCAAGAGCCAAATTATTATTATTATTATTTTTGTTAGGAAAAGCAACCGGAAATACTTTCATATTTGATATTATATGATGATTCAAGTACTACTTGATACTTTTTCTCAAGTTTTGGAGTAATTTAATTTTTTTTTAATAACCAGCTTCACTAGGTAGATAGGTACTAAATTTGACAGCAGGATAATTGAAAAAATAACATGTAGAATGTAGGTACATATAATATATGTCTACCTACTGCTTTTTAAAGTTTTATTATTTGATGTTGTTTCATTATTATAAAGCAAAATAATCAAAGTCGATTGTAAGAGGTCTACTATATTTATGTATTGTTTTTAATAAATAATGATTTGTTTATGAGATTTTTTCTCTGTATACTTACTTTGTAGTATTGTTTTGAAATAATTTGGGTCAAATACAGGTGTAGTAAACTAATTCACAAAATGATAATTTCAAAATATTGCTGATTAAGTCCTATTTTTGTGATTGAAACATTATCCCAATTCTTCTTTTTTAATATTCTGTTATTTTTCATAGCATTTTGTATCCCATTTCTTTTTTTTTTATTTATTTGGTATCTCTAAAGTCACGATGCAGTCGTTCTTGAAAAAAAAATGTATGTCAGCTCCCTTCGTTTCTAACAGTCCCATTTTGCGTTTTATTTTTAATTTGCTCCACTGTATTTTGAATTAGTGAAAATTCTTTGGGCACGGTTGGTGGAAGTAATTCCAAACGGATATGGAATAAGTGTGACAGAAGTAGTGGTGAGAATAATGAAAAAGGAATACAACCGCGGTACTAGAAACGAGGAATTAATTAACGCGCTAACAGATGACTAAAAAATAGTAAAAAATAAATGAAAACGCGTTTCCCCTGTTTCAATAAATTGTCCTTGATTGAGCTTTTTTAGAAGTTTTTAGTGCATGTGAACGAGAAAGGGCAGGAAAATAAATCGGTGAGTGAGAGAGATACTTTCACTTCTACCGCATGGTTTTTTTAAAGATTCGACATATTTTGCAATATGACATTTTTAGTAAGTATAGGTGTTTTAAAATGGCGTGCTGTGTAATGCGCATATAAGATGTAGGTACTAGGTGCAGGACACTGGAAATGAAAGTCGAGACTATTTGCAGGAAATGCACAAATTTAATGTTTGTTAACGGCAGATGGCATAGATCAAGCGTGAAACATTACACAAATATAATATTATAGGTACACAAACACAAGGCGTTCGAAATCAGTTTAACATTCAGTCATTGATTTTGTATTGTTCTAAAAAATGGTAGATAATAAATTACAAAATTTCAATTTTTCACTGATTACATATTTAGGTACCTACATAATTAAGATAAAATGAATACCTATCTAATTTTTTGATATTTTTTTCTTTCTTTGGAAAAAAAGAAAAACATATCCTTTTATTTCGTTAAGCAATTGACTAAAAACACGATAACATTAATTGTGACTACGCTATTTTTAACGAAATGGAGGTTAGATAGCTAAAAAAATTCGTTTTTAACATGATTTTAAAACAAAAATTATGGAAGGGCTTTTTTTACCAAATTGAGCCGAAGCATTTTAAAGAAGACACTTTCAGCTTTCTGCGATGACACACAGCCGATTATTGTGCGATCATAATTACGGGAGATAGGTATGTGTTTAACGTAAAAAGTGTCACTTTTGATTTAAAAAAAAATAGTAAAGAAATGAAAAAAAAAACAATTTTAAAGAAGAAAAAATAAGCTTTTCTTAAGTTTTTGTAACACTCAAAGTTCATAAAAAATCAAGGGATAATTTTTCTAACTTTCCTAAGGTTTTGTAGAAAATTGTGGGAAATGAAAATGTTCAGTTTTCGATACAAAAACAAGAAAGTGCAAGCTTTCAAATAAGCCGTTCAATTATTTTTCGCGAGAAACAAGCGTTAAAAATGTTCTTAATTTTTTGGATTAAGTATCCCTTAACTTTTTTGAGGAGTGGTTGACATAATCTAAAAAAATGTCAAATTAGTGGTAAAAATAAATTGTCAATTATATTATTATAAATATACGAGTGATAAATCAAATTTTAATGTCATTTTAATCACTGGCTCATAAAAGTAGGAACTAGTAATTAATTATAATATTATAAAATCAAATAATAAAAATTGTTGTCTACGTTGTGATAAAAAAGTCTGCATACACTTAAACATATCTTAAGACATATTTTCCATGAAGAGTGATGGAACCTTTGATGTGAAGATACGAAATATTAAAAATAACCACAAATCATCAATACCTATTTTAATATTTTGTAAGACCAAATTTACATACTTATTTTTAGTTATTTGATGGGATGAATGAATGAAAACTAGTTTCAACTAGAGAAAACGCGTTGTAACTAAGAACGGGTTTTAACTGTAACATATATACCTAATAGATAGATAAAGCGTATTTTGTTTCATTGATAACAAATCAGGAATTAACTTTTTTTAAATAAGTATATTTATTGAGACAGAAGAATGATTTCAACTGATAACGGACTATTTCTAATGAAACGTAAGCGTTTAATGAAACTGGTATGCGCACTGCAGAACTCGCTGTGAAAAAATATGGAGTGACCATTTAACATAGAGCTAACGGAGTTTTCGTATCTGTACAATCTGTAAAAAAGTGTTTATATTTTTCAATTCTTACTTTTTGTTTTATCTTGTGTTTGCAAAATACAATGATTTTTAAAAGTAGAGCTCAGCGTGAAATTTTGGACGGACAAGCCAATTATTACTATAAAATAAATAGTAGTATCTTAATAACAGCCGATGTTATGCTGGTACTTAGTTGCCATTAATATTGCTTATAAAAATTATTATAAATGACAAAAAAATAATTTTAATAGTTTGTGCCGCCGTTTTCCGAACACAGCGCCGCCTCATCTTGTACATTTTTTCTCAAACCGTACTGCAGAAGAGATCGAGACTAATATCGGTCTTATCTCTATTGTCGTTGGCGAGGCTGAGACCAATCTATCGAGACTTTCTACGAGACTGAGACCTACATTTCAATTGTAAATGATCAATTTGTAACAAAAAAAGCTGGTTTACAATATACATTACTTACCTATAATAACTGTATTGACTATCTTCTCCTAGCTAAACTAACTTGTCTAGTCTAGCAAGGAATAAACAGTCTTTGTTTGCTGAACATGCTTGTTCATAAAACACAATTGTGTTCGAAAACGTAAAATTATAATTTTAAAGATCAAGAGGCTGGTGATAAATTATTATAACAAAAATAAAAACATACATTGTTTAAAATCACAGTGTAATCTGTTAGAACGACGCGACACATTTGCTAATCATCTCTCTGTCAATGGAATATCAATGAGTGTTCATTTGGACAGATGCGTGAAGTGAAATGGCTCACCTGCGGCGCCGACGGAACATTAGCCAATCAACGTGTTGTCTGTTGTACTTCGGTGTAAATATTGACAACATTAGTCAATCAAATAGATCTCTCGTTTCGACAGCTACACTTTAAACAAAACTGATCAAAAACTAGCCATTTTAATTGGAATACGTAATTCTATTGATTCACTAAATATATAGATGTATGAACATTACATAAGTCAATAAAATAAATCAACCATAATATAAAATTCATTAGGTAATGACAAGTAGAATTTATATCTACTGTATCTTTTAAAGTTCTACCTCTTGAATTATAAAAGTGATTTACAGGAAAATAAATCAAAATTATTACGCATATCATAATAGGAACGAAATGAAAGTATGTAAGTACAACAGGCCAACAGCTGAAGGAGGGTATATGTTTTTAGGGTTTTTAGGGTATCTCAGAATGAAAAAACCGGTTAAGTACGAGTCGGAATCGCGTGGAGAGGGTTTCGTACTACCAAGACTTAGGGCTTTCGTTTAGGTTTCCCTGTAAACTATGAGTGAAGCCCTATATTCCCTATTTTTATTTTAGGCTCAGTACTTTCGGAGATAAGGGGGGAAATGCTCGATATTCTCATATTTTATTTCATATCTTTTCAACTATGCAATTTAAAAGTATAAAAAATATATTTGTATTTATCATAACGAGCCCCTTCATTTGATAGGTATACATGATGCATTTGAATTTTTTTTTTTAATTTTCTACTTTACTCCCCAAAATAGACTTAGGATTTTCTCACACGTCCATTTCATCTACCTACTAGGTATATAAATCATAAAATTTCGAAATTTAAATCAGTACTCCACAATCCACTACATAATACGAATGTGCTTAATATTATAACGTGTTACGGATACTAAATGTGTAAATTTAAAAAAAAATTTAACCACACCTGAAGATAGCAACTCGTTACTGAAACGTGTCGTGTTAAAAAACAGGAAGTCACAAGACGGACATCAAAAAATACAAGGTATTTCTAATAATGAATGAATTGTAGATTATAGACGCTCGACAACAGAGCGTATTTCTAATACTTCATAATATTCATATAAAGCAACTTGGAGACCCAACACTCTAAAAATGTATCATTAGGATTTTCGTTTAGGTTTTCCTGTAAACTATGCGTGAGACCCTATATTCCCTATTTTTTATTCAAAATTTTAAGCTCAGTAGTTTCGGAGATAACGGGGTGGAAGTTTGGACTGACAGACACGAGAGTAATCTTATAAGGGTTTCGTTTTTTTATTCTGAGGTACGGAACCCTAAAAATGGAACCCTTATAAGATCACTCTCGTGTTTGTCTGTCTGTGTATCTGTCTGTCCGTCCGTTCAATCTCCCCCCCCCCCCTTATCTCCGAAACTACTGAGCCTAAGAATTTTTTAAATCATACTTACTCATTATTTTCGTTTGACGTAAAAAACAGTTTGTCTCTGGTACTCTCAAGAGGATGTGTAAACATTAAAATTCTTACACGATGATAGATATACACCTAACTTGAAATTTTTGTAAAATTAATGGAACTGCCCACCACAAAAATCATTTCCGCCACAGATTTCCGTGACATTTCATTGAATTACCATAAGATCTTTTTAGTAAAGATGTTTTCTACTTTTCTTGGTCAGCGGTCAACATTTTTAGAGCTGTCATCGTAATCGAAACTGAATGGTTACACATCTCTTGAATGTAGGTACTGGGGACTAAATGTTTTTTTAGTTCTAGTATTATTGATCAACGTTTCGAAACTAAATCAGTGTTTTCATCAAAGTTTAAATTACACAATTTTTACGAAACCCTTGTCAAGTAGGTATTTTTTATGTTATATATATTTTAAGATGCAGAGCAGTCTTTTTGTAATCCTCCGTGCGAGGGGCAAGTTGCCGTTTACTTTGAAATAATACTTCGTGCAGTGATATATTTAAGCAGATATAATATGTATACAGAGAAGGAGTGTGGGCTGCAATATTGTCCCCAACCGGCCGTCCATCTTGCAGTGTCTCTAATGTCAGCCGGTGTGGTCAAGCCCTTATCAGCGCTAAGCAGTGAATATACTGGTGTAGACCGCTTTCACCCTTAATTATAGTTTGTAGCGTTCCGCTGCCCACAGTCTTCAAGTCTATACCACACTCCACTGGTAGACTATGTTAATTTTCAGTCCAACATACTCTATACCAGTTTTTGCCCGCGCTTTTATTCGCGTTATTGACAAGAACCTAGAAGTGTACGAGTATCCACAAAATTTAATACCGATCGAGTTGTAAAAGTATTCTATCATCGACTTGAATAGAAACAACTGTCAAAAAAAATCGAGTCGAGTAATAAACAGCGGAATAATTCTTTCGCTGGCTGCTCGTTCAGCGCGCGTTCTCTATAAAGAATAAGACCGGTAGATGAGTATAAATGATTGGAACTCTTTGTATGGAACAGACACTATTGACAGCGGTCGGACGGAAGGACTTAGGGGCGGGACCAAATTTTTTCAACGTTTTACAATATCATCATTTTTTAAATTTTTTTATTGGAATTTAATTTATTATTAAGAAAAAATAAAATTAAAAATATGAATTGTAATAGGCCCAAATAACCTTAGCTGTTGGTGGCCTTAAATAAAAAAAATATTGCTGAAAATAATTATTTATTTATTATCGAATTTAGTCGGTAACTTAATCAATCAATTTATAATATTAATAGATTTGCTATAGATATACAGGCTGAGGCACATAAAGTGTAACAAGCTAATATTTCAGAAAGTATTGGTTGTAGCAAAAAAGTTTTCAATAAAAACTGTTTGGTATCAAGGGGAACGTATGTTGGTAAAAGAGATTTTCTTCTCGATTGATATGCTGCGAGGTCGGGTCAAGGTCACCTCCATTTTTTTTAAACAGACCATGTGGATTTTTTCACGGAATCTTGTAGCCGTTATTGAGACAAACCCAACGACTATGACATGAGGTTATTCAAGGTCACTTCAAGGTCATAAATAAATAAGTTGTGTAATATGTAAATAACTAATTATTATTTATAATTAAAAACGTTACAATTAACTAGCCTTGTTTCGCAATTGATTCGATTCTTTACATTTAACATTTTTACATTTATAGTAACTTGGTAGCTACTTGATAGTAACGTTTTAATTAATAATTAGATATTTTCATATTACACAACTGCTTTATTTATGGCCTTAAAGTGACCTTAAATAACCACATGTCGTAGGTCGTTGGATTTGTCTCAATAACGGCTACAAGTTTCCATGAAAAAATCCACATGGTCTGATAAAAAAAAGGTGACCTTGACTCGACCTCAGCATATCAATCGAGAAGAAAAGCTATTTTACCAACATACGCCCCCCTTGATACCAAACTGTTTTTATGCAAAACTTTTTTGCTACAACCAATACTTTTTGAAATATTAGCTTGTAACACTTTATGTGCCTCACCCTGTAAATAAAATAGTATATGTTAATGAACTGAACGGATCATGTATTTTTTTATTAGAAGAAACAGTGGTTGATAAGACAACCATTGTGGGCGTATAGATGTGTAATGTGTATGTACAATGCGCATAAATTGCGTGATGGAGCGTCCTATCCATTTTTTGATTACATTTATGTATAATAAGCTGAAGTTGGTAAAAATGTTTAATTTTGTTCTTATTTTCTTGACAGATTGCACATTTATATAATCTGCTTAACATCTGATCCTCAGCGTTAATTATTGGCCTATGATCACATATTTTGCAAATACTTTCTAAATACACCTAAATTAACTCTATTCTCGATTACACTCTATCATTTCATAATAAAAGTTTGACATCATAACTCAAAACTCATAGTGCAAAATTTTCAATTACAGATAATGTACCTACCTACTTACAGTGTGTCCTCCGATAACCTTGCAGCATTGTAATTTTGTTATAGTTTTCGAGCGACAGAAAATTATTGATTTAAAAAGAAGATTACTTTGAAGTTAATCCATGCCATAAAAAATACCATCTTTTTAAATAGTTTTAATGAGAACTTGTCCTACATTTATGCATAAATACCTATACTAACATGTCTGTCCATTGGTCCTGCCCTACCTACATACAGGTACAAAAAATCCCATTGATTTTCAATAATGTTAAAATACCTACGTATGTGTTTGAATACTTGATAGATAGATATAGTTTCAGTGTTAAACATTTTCTGATTGTATATAACACCTTAAATATCTATAATTAGCAACTACACTTAATATGTGATATTAAGAAATTAATAATAAAATTTTCTGATTTGAAACATTTTAGTGACCCTGTAGGCACACGTAGTGTATGAATATTGTATATGTGTCGGCGGCAAATGCTGAAATTCGTCAATCCCGGTAATGCCTAGCTGGTACGGGGATTGCCGGCAAACAGTGTAACTGACGAAATGTAGTCGGGGAGCCGGTGACACTGAAAGCCCCGTCATCGCGGATTGGAAAAATTTTAATGCTAATTAATAGTTTTGAAGTATACGAACTCCATAAGCTTGGTATGCGTGGTTTTATTAAGCCGAAGGAATGTTTAAAAAAA
The DNA here is from genome assembly GCA_039654895.1 of Mongoloraphidia duomilia. NCBI lineage: Eukaryota > Metazoa > Arthropoda > Insecta > Raphidioptera > Raphidiidae > Mongoloraphidia > Mongoloraphidia duomilia. Next base: position 40,789,229 of record CM077517.1, on the reverse strand, counting down.
TTTATTATATAATAAATAATAAAATGTTTTTCCATCATCGCGGATTCTAATTATTTTTAATTATATTAATAGTAAATGTCATTATCTTTCGAAATCTATTCACGCAAACCACTTTTTCTAGCCGGAAAGGTGTGGCATACCTCTTCAAAGTTTGTGATGACGGAGAAATTTGCTCCACCATACGTGCAACCTTTTTTTTTTTATTTTGTTCTTCGCGATCTAAATTTTAATAATATCTTGGTATGCGGGCTCAAAAACCGTCGGAAGTGCCCCGCATACCAGTTTTAACCTATACAATCGAGTCACATCTACTACTCAATGTATTACGGTTAGTTTATTCTTTTTAGAGTATTATTATTTTGTGTTTTATAATTATACTTTTATATTATGAATAAGTTATTTTCTTTTTTTTTAAATTACTTTTGTATCTTTTTTTTAATGAATGACGTCTTTCAATTTAGGATGCTGTTCTAACGGTAAGTTCTATCGATTATAATAGCTTTTATAGTTTTTAAACAAGTGAAAAACAGATTTCGACCTTGGTTGGAATCCCTCATCTGCTATTCGCGTCTGACATTAAGGTCAAAGCCCTCTATTGGGCTTAGTCGCGAACTACCCGAGGAGGTCGTAGCAACGGAACAAAGCGTTGAGTGAAGGTAAAAGTGCACAAAATATATGTTTTTCACGAATGACAGTATACAAATGTAAGCATATTGCAAAAAGATACTGTTCAGTGTTCACTTGAAGTTTTGTAATAAATAATTCTGTCGTAATACGACTTTTGAATGAATTGTGAATTATAGACGCTCGACAACAGAGGTCATTAGCGTCTGGCTGAAAATATCGAAATTAAATTTCACTAAAAATGTTTTGTTATGTCAGCACAAATGTTGCAATAGGAACTTACGACGCGGAAAAAAATCATTGCCGTTAAAATAATCACTGCATGAATGAATGAATTGTAAATTATAGTCAGACGCTAATGACCTCTGTTGTCGAGCGTCTACAATCCACAATTCATCCATCTTGTAAATTATAGACGATCGACAACAGAGGTCATTAGCATCTGAATGATCACTGTACAAAAGAGTGCTTTCTGTTATAAGTCTTATTCCAGTTAAACCCATCTATAGCTTCCTCAATTCACTATTTTCAGGAAATTTGTGATAGGAAAATGCTGTCGAAGTATTTCGGCAACAAGGATTTGAACAAATGTAAGGCATTTCTGAAACTATTTAATACAAATCACATGTAAGCTAATGTAAACAAACAACGGTTAAAAGTCGTATTGCGACAGAATTATTTATTACAAAACTTGAAGTGAAAACTGAACAATATCTTTTAGCATTATGATTACCTTTGTAAACTGTCATTCGTGAAAAACATATATTTTGTGCACTTTTACCTTCATTCAACGCTTTGTTCCGTTGCTACGACCTCCTCGGCTAGTTCGCGACTAAGCCCAATAGAGGGCTTCGACCTTAATGTCAGACGCGAATAGTACGTATATACAGTTCAGGCAATGAAGAGATGTATACCTATATATATTTCTCTTTTCTAGTTTAGGTATAGTTGTACAAGGGCATTCTTGAGCGTTGAAACCATCTGTCCCTTCAGTTTGCTGTCTTTCCAAGTGTCGAACGTTTCGTCATTTCATAAAGATTGCTGTGAATTATAACATTAAAATAAAATAAAACCATTTAACGTCTTGCAACAAAATGAAGAATATCAACGTATGTTCGAGCATTTAACAGATCCAGAAGATATTGAAAACGATGAAAAAATAGATCTAATACAAAGATTTACAAATAAAATATATAATGTAGACAACAACAATGTAGATAGTGCAAGATTCATGTTATTTTTAAAATTTTTCGCCAGCACAAGTGAAAAAGCAAAATTTTATAAAGGTTTTATTAATTTTAATTCAAGCAATATTCCTCCGTGCTGGAAAACATTGTCGCAAAAAATTTTGCGTACGATTTTTATAAACAAAATGTGGCAAAATGCTGCAGAACCAGTGTGTATTCCATATGAGCCAACAGAATGTGGATGGCAAATAAATGAAAATAATAAATTGGAACCATTATGGTATAAAGGTCCAGCAGCACCTTCAAAAGTCGAAGAAATTCTCAGGACGAATTAAATCAAGAAGAACATGAAGAATCGGAAGATGAAAGTCGCTGTAATATTGATGAAATTGATATTGATGAGTTTGAATAAAAAATCTATTTTATAGCATAAAATCTTGTTCATTGTTTTAACTTTTACTATCATTGTACTATCCAAAATCCTCCCATCATTCCTTGCATCATATTTATCCTTGTAGAATCTGTAATTTATAAAAAAATATAGCATCTCCTCACATCAAAGCATTTACTCTAAAAAGAATAAACTAATCGTGATACATTGAGTAGTAGATGTGACTCGATTCTATAGATTAAAGCTGGTATGCGGGGCACTTTCGGCGGTTTTTGAGCTCGCATACCAAGATATTATTAAAATTTAGATCGCGAAGAATAAAATAAAAAAAAAAAAAAGGTTGCACGTATGGTGGAGCAAATTTCCCCGTCATCACAAACTTTGAAGAGGTATGCCACACCTTTCCGGCTAGAAAAAGTGGTTTGCGTGAATAGATTTCGAAAGATAATGAAATTTACTATTAATATAATTAAAAATAATTAGAATCCGCGATGATGGAAAAACATTTTATTATTTATTATATAATAAATTTTTTTAAACATTCCTTCGGCTTAATAAAACCACGCATACCAAGCTTATGGAGTTCGTATACTTCAAAATTATTAATTAGCATTAAAATTTTTCCAATCCGCGATGACGGGGCTTTCAGTGTCACCGGCTCCTGGACAAGATATTATGAATTCCCTACAAATTGTTAAAAAATACATGCAAATATGCATAAAAAATATAATAATTCTTCATAAATTGTTAACAAAATTACCATTTGTCGACCCAAGTTGCACTTTTATGGCATCTTGAATTACAACAGACGCATCTATTAGACAAGCATTGCTTCTTTGCCGGAACATTTGAAATATCCTTGCCCTTCAGCCAGTGATAAAAAGATAAAAAGTTTTCAGAAAAATTATCTTCAGTAAGGAATAATTGTTCATTGGCATGCATGAAATATGTCCTATTGAATCAAGATTTAATACGTCCAGCCTAACATCCTACTTTGTATACAGCATTTTTAGAATCAATAATAACGCATATCAAATTTTGCATTTCAGACGGACTCCTATCGACTTTGTCAACTGGCAAAGAACACATAAGCCAATTTATAACCGTGGCAGTTGCTTAGCTGTATTTGACAACATTTTTTCTGCTGCCTGTTTTTGACCTTGATTTGTCCTACTTCTGTTGTCTCCAGTTGGCGTTTCGTTACGACATAATAAGTAGGTACATATCTTTCTCCAGTGTCGGTACAAGATACACATAACATAGCTAATATAATATATAAATATATCTTAACAATTTGTACAGAATTTATAATATCTTTTTGATAAAAAACCGAGTAAAAAACAATAAAGATACAAAAATGTCGAAAAAAATTTGTTATTGGATTACAAAGCATTGCTTACCAACATTCCTTAATACGGAAGATGACTGGATTAGGCAAACAACGTGACTAGGGCTTGTTCAACTCGTTCCGGCGTTTGACTGAAATAAACACTGGGAATAACTGAAACCGTTAGTCAAACACTGAACCATTTCATCAGTAACACTGTTTGCCGGCATTCCCTGTACCAGTTAGGCATTACCGGGATTGCCGGATTTCAGCGTTTGCCGCCGACATATGCATATCTACATATTATGTTTCAAAGTACTTTGTACACATATTGCTATGTACTACCTGAGCTTCGCTTAGCTTGCATCATTTCTGCAACTTTGCGAAATAACCTATTAACGGACATATTTACATGTGACTTGACCGTTAATTGTGTTAGCTTGGCTTGGAGAACCATTTCTCTTCCTACATAATGTGCACACTAGGCGGCTTCCTCCTCACCTCCCCCCCCCCCTTGCACATAACGTATTATTCTGTCTACGTCAAATTGAATTCTCATGAAATTTAACATATTTACATTAAATATTACATAATTTTTGTCTTCTTCATCATTATAATGGAGAGGAGGAGTTTCTATAGATATTTGTTTTTTTTTTCACGGGTAATATTAGCGACAATTGAACCGATATGAAAAATTCTTTCACTATTTGAAAGCCTACATCTCCCCGAGTAATAAAGGTTTTACAGAGGATGAGACAAATAAATAAAGCGTTAAAAGTTAATATCTCAAAAAGTATTGGTTGTAACAAAAAAGTTTTAAATAAAAAATGTTTGAGATCAAGGGCCACGTAAAATAGATTTTCTTCTCTCTGTGCTGAGGTCAGGTCAGGCTCACCTTCATTTTTTTAATCCAATTGGATTTTTACGGAATCTTGTAGACGTTTTTGAGACGAATCCAAGGATCTACGACACGAGGTTATTCAAGTTCACTTCAAGGTCATAAATAAAGAAGTTGTGTACTATGAAAACTAATTATTAATTAAAACGTTACTAGCAACTATCAAGTAGCCTTGTTTTGTAACTACATATTTATTTTCCTCCCCCGGTATATTATTACGCTATGACAAAAGGGGGATATCTGAGCTAAATTGATGGACGCTGGATAGATAGATAGATAGATAGATATTTATTTAATTTAAGAGCATGTAGTTATGCTATAAATTCGTCAATTATCGATAAAAATTACAATAAAAATTACATTAAAATTACATTAAAAATGACAGTACTTTGAAACAACATAGAATTAAATCTTTACAATGAAATTTTTTCTTATGAACTGTTACCATATTCCAGCTTGTTGTATAGGCACAGCCCAGCAAAATACTCCCTTACTTGCCTTTTAAAACTATTTAAGTTAGGTATACTTTTTAAATTTTCGGGTAGCATATTGTAATAGTGGCTCCCTTTACACAACGGACTGTTACTATATTTTGTACTATTATATTGATTAATATGTATATTGTTATTATTCCGTGTATCATAATTATGTATATCGTTGTTGAAACTAACTTTGGTCATGTTTTGTTTGATGTATACTACCAGTTCGTAGGCATAAATGGCATAAATAGTTAGTATTTTGTGGTCCTTGAAATGTTGCCTGCAAGATTGTCTATATTTTAGCTTAAAAATGATCCTAATTAGTCTTTTTTGTATTTTAAATATTCTAATACTGTCAGGAGAATGCCCCCAAACAGTTATGGCATATTTAATGCAGCTGTATGCAAAAGCATAGTAGACGTTCATTAACACTTGATAGTCAAAGTTCTTTCTTAATTGCATTAAGTAATAGCAAACTATATTTAGTTTTTTGCATACTGCATCAACCTGACAGTACCACTTTAAATCACTGCTGATATTTAGACCCAAAAATATTGCATTTGTCACACTCTCTATCTGTAGATTCATTCTATTCATGTTGTTATGCTTACCTCTCTCAAAGAGTATAAATTTTGACTTTTGCAAATTCAGTATTAGGTGATTTTTCTTGCACCAATTTATATAGTCTTTTATAACTGAGTCTATTTTTTTATTTAGTGATACCATATTTTCAGAGGAAATGATCACAGATGTATCATCAGCGTACATGATGACCTGACCCCCGGAAATATGACTTGGCAAATCGTTAATATATAGTAAAAAAAGGATGGGACCTAAATTGCTTCCTTGTGGAACGCCTACGTTAATATCATATAATTTACTTTTAGTACCGTTAAACTGTTTACTATGCTTATTTCTTTCAGCACGCCAAATATGGTATAATGTTTTGGGGTTGTAGCACTGCTGGACTCCATAGAATCCTTCTGCTTAAAAAAAAGCTATTAGAATAATATTTAATCTTGGTTTTCGTGACAGCTGTAAAGAGTACTTTGCTAAACACAATATCTTAACTATTCCTTTAATGTACATTTACTTCTCATTATGCTATATACATAAACATAGATATGCTCTCCTTGATTCATCAAACTCGTCACAACAATAAAATTATTCTACCTAAATGTAATCTGTCCTTATTTTATAATAGCCCTGAATTTTCAGCACTGCGACTTTACAATACATTACCAGCACAGGTAACTATACTGCCTTATTTTAAATTTAAATTTTATATTTTATACTCAATTTGTACTTGTATTTGTATTTGACATGTCATGAAATGTTTTTTTTCTTATTGACAAATATATCTATCTATCTATCTAACTATATATTATAAGAATTACAGTAAAGCGTTTTCTCATAATTTTTTCGTACCTGAGATGTCGAGCGTCTAATCTGCAATTCCTCTCCCACAGTTTTCATCGCACAAAACTTTAGAAATGCGTAGGTATATTATATTTATTTTAACTGCTAATTATTTTATATAACTCAGTTAAAAAGCAGTAGATGGCATCAGTATTTTTGTTTACCTATATTGATTTCGACTAAATTTACGCATATGATTAGATAATATAACCCTGTACAAAATTTGAAAACAACACGTCAAACCGTTCCGAAAGTATTATCAACAATTTGGGTACAATTGTTGCTCTTTGAAGGGCTGTTACGTAGTACATGGGTATGTTGAAAAATCTTGCAACTTGATTTTCACCCTCTTCCAAATGTTGGAACTTTGCAGCCCTTAATAGTTTTGATGATAATACAATATTCTGATATTTTGGCTATAATAATACATGTTTATATAACAAGTTAAATATGGAAATAAAAACATGTGGTGGAAGCTACGGTCTTGATGGTGGGAAAACGTTTAAAATTTTAAAATAATATTATAATATTAGATATAATGAATAAATATTTGAAAATAAATATATAGGTATATTAAAAAAACTAAAAAGCACGCTTATATCATTACAACTAAAAGTAGAAAATAAATTTCTTTCTCTTCTATAACGTTTAAAAGCGTTAGGATGCACTCACTGTACCTATATTTCAATTAATTCATCGAGTCTCCACGCTTTTTTAAACGTTATAAAAGAGAAAGAAATTTATTTTATACTTTTTATGCGTTGACATACATAAGCGTGTTTTTTATTTTTTTTTTAGATATATATATTTTTAGTAGCCGCTGCCCGTGGCTTCGTCCACGTTTATTTTGATTTATGATTTATTATCCCCCGCGAGAAATTCTCTCCTACGAAGTAAAGTCGGGCTGGTGGTGTTTATAATATTAGTAGGTAATTCCACCTATACGCTAAAATGCAAAAGAATTTGAGTTATCTACGTTTTGATACTATCTCACCGGAATTATCATCTTTTTGAGAAATTTATCAAAATAAAATATATAGCCTATATCACTCAGAGAGTGTAGCTTTTTATTAGTGAAAGAATTTTTAGAATCGCTTCAGTAGTTCAGTAGATAAGAATTTATGATTGATTATCTCCCCACCCCGCGAGAAGCTTACCCGCTGCGAGGCGAAGTCGGGCTAGTGTTAGTAAGATTCCGCCAATACGCTAAAATGCAAAGGAATTTCACGTTTTGTTAGTAGTAGAGAACCAATAAAAATTTAATCAATTACCCAACTAACAATTTTGTTCTATAATTTTTGAATAATAGTGCAAATTTGTTTTATTACAGTTATATTACTGTTCTTCAAAGGCAGTTTTGCTCTATTAAGACCGCTAAAGTGAGTATTTAGCTTCTCGCGGCAAAATACTTCTTTAAATTTATTTTAAGAATGTTCTTAGAGCAAAATTATAAAACATTTCAGAGAGCTCGTTTTTCATTGTTTTGTAAACGTTTATACAACAATTGTTATAGAATACATTAGTTTATAGAACAAAATTGCTTTATAACAACGATCTTCTATACATTTTTGTCAATTTGCAACCATTTATAAAACTATTCTTTAGGTGTTTATATGAGCATTTATAAAACAGTTTTGTAAATATTTTTTACGAAATTATATTGCTGCAGAGAACATATTTAACTTGATTACAGCTGCTAAAAAATTATTATATAGTTGGATGGCACACTACTATAATAGAATACTTAGAAAACAGATATAGTACAAAATTATTTCTTTGCATAAAAATGTGTTCGTTGGGATTTTTATAAAACATATAGGTAGCATTTGTAGGATGCGGGATGCGCCATATTCTTTTTTATTTCGAAAGTTTGTGTGTACCAAGAATGTTTGTGATTTATAAAGTTTTAATCTGTTGCTTAAATGTCGCAGCTAAAATGATCTTAATACTATATTGATGTGTAATTATTACTGAAAATATTGATGTGTAAGTATTACCGAAAAAGCTTTTATAAAACAATTAAATGTATCATTGTACTATATTAGCCAAGGAATCCTAAAAAACTGATAAGAAATTAGGGGAACACAATAGATTTTTTAGGTCGCGGTGGCTTCCTTCGGGCTCCTAACACTTAAATCTTAAATCATTGTGCTAAATCAGATTTTACTCAGCAAATCTGTTGTATTAAAGCTCTATAAGCGTCATTTGTGTAACAATCTGCTTACTGCGCCATCTGAAGTTACACTCTCTAATGACCGTCAGTTTACGCAAATCTTGAGGACAGGGCCGTAGTTAGCCACAAATAATTGTTAATGAATAATATGGCCGTAGTTAGCCATATATAAATAATTATTAGTGAATAGCTTTGATTATGTATATTAACATGGATACAACAATGCAGTGTAAAACCATCTAAAACAATGTTGTCGACCTGCCTAAAGTGACTAAAAACTTAAATTTAATTAAAATTAAAAATTTGGCTTTGATGTTGATCGCAGGATGATTTTGATGCTCTTGAGAGTGTGGAATAAAGAATGTAATTATATTGAAGTATAAACTTAACAGATTTTCACGGTTAGAGGTTTTTTTATCCTTATACTTTGATTTAACTTGACAAATCTTAAAAGCGTTAGTCTAGTTTTATTTTAAAAGCCAAACTAAGTTTGTCATTAAAATCAATGCCAAGCCGAGATCACTTTGGGTTTTTTGAAATACGTCCCTGTACCTACATATTATTATCACTTTTAAATTGTATTATATTTTATAGCAGTGTCTTAAGATATAAATATGTTTTGTAATGGTTGCAGTCGTGATAAAAATGAGTTATAAAGCGGACGCCATCTTTTAGGCATGACTGCCTTATTTGTTTGGTAGCCATTTTGAATAAAAAATAAAAATTAATTAATAAATATAGAAATATTTGTTATCTGACAATTTTCGCAACAAATTATCATTATAAAACATATATTGTGCAGAAAAAAATGGGTTTAGACCAACAAAATGAATAAAACGAAAAATTTAATTTCGAGTTGATTTTTAAAATTTGAATAAATATTCATTATTTCCACGGCCCTTGAAAATTTCTTCCTATATGTAGCACATTTTGCACAGAAAATTTTTCTTCGCAAGTGAAATCCATCTTACTGGTGGCAAAACAACACATTATTTTAGTCAAATTTTCACACCGTATCAAACATTTTCGTACGCCATCATATTTTAGTATCTATATCACTTTCATATTCTTAAAAAACTATTATGGGATAAAATGTTACATCAGGTTACGTATAGTAATTCGATTAGAGCTCTATAAACTGGGCACCATGCTAAATGATTTTTAGTTTTATAACAGCTCCCTATAGAACTATTTTGTAAGTATCGTATATCATTATTTTTTTACATCTCGGTAAACATTTATAAAACTATTCTATTGTTATCTGGTGCATCCTTTATAAAATAAACTAAAGAACTAAACTGTTTTATAAACCTGTGCCCATTTTGCGTTTATAAGCGCTATATAAACTTTATGAAAACATTTATAGCAACAGTCATGTTTTATAAAATATGTTTTATAAACATTCTTTTGACTAGAATAAAACATCAAATTGTTAGTTGGGTAATTAACTCAAAAATTAATTTAAAAAATTGAATAAAACATAGCCTATAGCACTTCTGGAATCATAAAGAAGATTTAAAAAAATCATCAAAATCCGTCAAATAGATTTTGATTTAATTCATTGGAACATACGTACATACATACAAGAACTTTATATAATAGTATAGATTTCCATCAAGTTTATGCTGCGTTGAAGCCTATCTTCCTAGAAGCCCTATGTTTCTAAAGGAACCAAAGGAATTTAATGTATAAATATATTATATTATGCTGCGTTGGATCCATCTTTTTGAAACACCTTGCGTATAATAGGTACTTAAATTTATATACGTGCATTTTAAATCATAAAATAAAATACTTATTAATGCAGTTATTAAATAATAGTAATTTATGCTACATGTGGGATAAGTAGCAAATAATCTGACAGTCGTGATTACGACATTCGCTGTAAGGTTTATGAGGCATTCGTATGAAGACTCATAAACCTTACAGCGAATGTCGTAATCACGACTGTCATATTTGCTACTTATCCCACCTGTAGCATACAATACTTTTTACAACTACTGCTCTGGAAGTTGACTTTGAGAGAAATAGGGTGAAAGTACCGTTTTTGGCCACCTTTGCACCGTTTTTGGACAGTTTAAATTTGAGTCAATTTATAAAAAAATGCAATATTAAAATGATTTTTTATTGAATTTTCATTTTTTTACACCTAATTTAATTACTATACATGAACGATAAAAAGTAAATTATTATCGCGACATTAGATGGCGTTTCAGTAGTTTCTAGTAAAGTGAAAAAGATAGAGTGAGTTAAGTACAGATTGTGTTCGTGAGGTTATATTTCTATAGTAGTTTAGGCGGAATCCGTGCAGTTATGTGATATTTAACCGAACATGTGCGTTTATGAAACACATATAGTCAAGTATGCGATTATTGTGTATTTCGGAGATGACATACAGCGCTCGAAAAGTCAACTTCCAGAGCAGGCGTTGTAAAAATATTTATTTATTATTATTTTAAATATAAATAAAATAAATAGATAGGTACATATAGATTAAAAATAAAATTTTATAAAAAATAGCAACGCAATTTTAATTAGTTTTAATAAAAATATTCTTTCACTGTTCCGTATTCACTTTAATATAATTTTAGCTTGTTTTAATGTAAATTTATGTTTCTTGAAGTTAAAATTTACGGTAGTCAAGAAAAGTTTAACATAAAACATAATATTGAATCAACGAAAATCGTAAGAAATTACAAAATCTTATAAATCATTTAATAAAAAGCGTGTTGGTTGTCCAAAGTCGAAACAATAAGTTTGGCACAGCGCACGAGATGCGATACGGATGCGCGATTACAGTAAGTGAGTAGAGGCAGTTGAAAACGGCCTTTCATATTGGAGATATGTGTTATTGCAGGCTCCTTTTTGTTTTGAATGAAAATATATCTATCTCAAATAATACAAAACATAATTGGCAAATGCAAAAACGTCATAATCTCGTAGAAATGACAGCATATTGTTTATGGTGTGCAGTGCAAATCGTTTGATATGAATAGAGTACAGAATTAGTAGGTAGTCCTAATTTGAGTGTGAAATTTAAAGTGGAGTCGATTTAAAGTGGAGTTCAAAAATGTATGGGGTTTAACGGAATATTCGTTACTATATTTTCTTAAAATACATTTCTTACCAAAACAATGGCTGTTTCATAAAAATAATTAATAAATCCCGTTATTATTGACTACAAAACTTTATTATTTCAAAAATAAAGATAGTTACTTCTTACCACAACAGTTTTATTGATGGATGTACATTCCGAAAGCTATGCTTTAATCTTCAGCAAACACTATACATCAGGATGTATAGTGTTTGCTGAAGATGAAAGCATAGTTTTCGAAATGTACATCCATCAATAAAACTGTTGTGGTAAGAAGTAACTATCTTTATTTTTGTTTTTATTCCAACCACAGTGCTCATATATTTTTATTTTATTATTTCCTGTGAAATAATTTTTTTTTATTTGAAATTAAAAACTTACTTGTTTCAACCAGTGATTGGCGTGGCGACTAGACGGCGAGACAATTGACATTGACGTTTATTCTAACCTAACTTAACCTCGTTGACGTATTGGCTTAGGTATAATTTAATCAATTATAATCAAAAATTTAGTTTGTTTTTTCCATTTGGAGTTGGAAAAGTGTTTAAAAAACGATGTTATGTCAGTAGAATGAATGAAACTCATGTGCATATAAAACCTGTACTGCTGATAGATCAAAAATTGTGGAGCCAACATAGGTGCAGGTATATAATATTTTATTGCCTTTTTTTCTGTGGGCTTAGCTGGCTGGTTCCTGATTGGCTACTGTCATAGATAAAGCCATAGAACGAATTTCAAGGAATACGAGTAAAAAAACTCAGTTTTTAACAAATTTATTAAACTAGGTTACGTTAACATCAACAGATGTCAAGCGCTTTGTTTACATTTTGTCCGAATGAAATAGAGAGATATCCTTATTTCAACATTTGTTCAGATGGAACGCCCGTACATCGACCAATGACATCATCGAAATAAATGCGGAATTACTTAGTCAAAAGAGACGCAGATATATTTTTGCTCTCTTTGTGGGCTTCGCTCACCGCACATTGCGTAAATAGACAAAGCTTGGTACATTAATTTATAGGTACATGATGAAACTTGACAATAATTATCACGTCACGTTGTGTCGTGCTAATGGGGGAAGGGGAACGGAAAGACTGATTTAATGAGCCTTTTTCGTGAAGTACGAAAAATTTCTATCTAGGTGACAATTCAATTAATGACAATTAATGAATTTTATTTTGTAACAAATTAAGGATATATTTTTCAATCAATGTACATTTATTAAGTTAGTTATAAATATGTTAATTATGACCTTAAGTAATTATTTTATCATTTACTGACCGTTTCATATGTATATTTTGTTATTTTTTCTTTCGTCAAATCCAATTTCTTAATTGATTTATCACATCTAACTCCGTCAATGTGACGTTTTTGGAATGGTATAAAAAACACGTTTTCATCTTGATATCGATTATCCGAAGTACAATTAGCAAAACTACAATGTTTTGTTGGCATTGTGGTTATTCAAAAACATTTTTTTAATTTGTTTAATAGTTTTAAATAATTAAGTTATATCACCAAAATGACACGACACTAATGGAGAATAAATAATGTTTGTGCCTCGGTTTGTGCCTACTACAAGTGCTGCCTCTTGTGGATAATTGAAAGGACTACTCTCAGGAAAATGGCTCATTCACAACGTACGTTTAACGCAGATTTTAGTTTGAAGGAGACATTTGCGACTCCGCCACGCCTTCCGTGACTTCACTTTCCTAATCTGTTACTATCGTAATTTAAACGTGCAAAACGTGGCATATAAAATATAATGACGCGGTTTATTTTTAGATTCGAATTTTTTAGGATCCCCTGAAAGATCCTAGAAAGAAAAATGCACCGTGGGATAAAATGTTACCCTAAAAAAAAAATTAATTAAAAATTTAAAATAATTTTTTTGTGTAAAGAAAAGTCTGCTCTGCAATTTTCTTACTAAAATTTTTTTGTCAAAGCAGCCGTTTATGAGATACTCGCAGTGAAAAGACGCGACGGGTGTATGTTTCATTTCACGTTAAAAACTTGATTTAATCGCAAGAACGGTTGCATTCACGAAAAATATTGACTTTTCGTAGAAAATTTAACCTTCTTCAATTAAATTTTTTTTTTGTAGAACCACCTGTTTTCGAGTTTTATGTGAAAACGTGCACATTCCATGGCACCCTACAATCTTTATTATCCTTGAACACGAATCTGAAGTGAAACCGTGATATTCTATTTTTGCATGCTTAATGTTGGTTACGTCCTTGTCAAATTATTACCATGTTTACGCGAAGTGTAAAAACCTTTAAGAATGATCTTAACATCGATTTTCGTACGCATAAACAGACCTTAACATCACTTTTCTTAGTGTTGTTAAGCCTTAGTAAAAGTGTTAAGTTTTAACACATCTAACTAAGCAAACTGAGTAAACACTTTAACCAAATTGTTACTGCGTATGTAGGGAATGAATTCTGGGAATAAAACTGGACTCAACCAAAACTTTCCATGGTTCCAGCCTAAACGAATTTCACCAAATCAGATTATATTTAGATAGGTACTTATTTCTTATTAGAACAACGGGTATCACAAACGTCAAATGTCTTTTGAAATTTTACAGGTGACAATGGCTAACCTATTAAAAAATCTCAACGCGCATAAACGCTCTTAAAAGCTACTACTAACATCGACGATAATAGTAGATTGTATAATGTGTATCTAGATGTGTAATGGACTATATTATGACGAGTAACGACTGTAAAAACGAGCGATGGTTCCATATACATTTTTCTTAAATCGGTTCAGTAGTTCGACTGATTTTAATAAAAAGTGAATAACGAACTGTTATACCGTTAAGGTAATTGTCAGTTTTGACAGCCTAAGTTTTAACACAGCGTAAAAAGTTTATAGAAGTGAGCTATAATGATATATAATAGCTGGTGACAGAACGTTAGTTAAAGTAGATAAATATCAAGACAGAAGTCGGTTAATAACGTGCAAACTACGTATTGTAAAGCCAATAAAAAGTAAAAAATTAAAAATTTTGTGACGAAAAAAAACCTCTTTCAAAAAAGCCACTAAAAAGAGGAAAATAATAAAATTTTGAAATCGGCGCCAATTAAATAAAATATGAAGTCGGCTAAAAAGTGCCAATTTAATTAATATCTACTTTTTAACCGACTTCATATTTTATTAAATTTTGAAGGAGTTTTTTTTTGTTAAAAAGTTTTTTCTTAAATTGTAAATTATATTGATACCTCAAAAACATCGCTCAATAAATAACGGTAAGTCACTGAAGTATTTTGAGATTTTTCCCGAGTTTATTGTATTTTGTTAAAATTAATTGTTCTAAAACAAAATGCTGTTGATATAAACTGCTATAGGCGTTTTGAATTTTGTCTTTTTAAACATGCCGTGTGTCATTTATATTTTCCCGAACAAGTTTAATGTAAAGGGTGACAGTCGCATAAGAATATAGTACACACACACGTATATATGCAATATGCTCATAGATAGTGAATGTACATAATATAGTGCAAGTATGTATGTATATACATAATATGTGTGTTTGTATGTATAGGGCACGTTTCGCGAGAACGGGTTACCTCCTGTAGATTTATTGCTTCAACCCCGAACCAATGAAATAAAGACCATCTGCTCATAGTGAGTGAAAAAAACAGACAGACCTCTGGAGTCTGGCGGAGTATACCTAACCTCTGCGCTTTTGCGTTTGCGTTCCGTGAAAATTATATTACACATTTCGGTGATTTATACCCAGAAATAAAGCTCGTCTCCGCTTGGCAGTGGCACTGAAGAGAAGACATGTTATGGCTGAACAAGGTGCTCTCACTGTACAGTCGTCATTGGCGTCACAACGGGAATGAAAAGTTTCCGGAATTAAAAACAAATCATTGGTTAAACAGTATGTGGTCTTTGCGTATAATTCCTGTTGACGTCGCAATGAAGGTGAAACTTCAACTATCATTGGTATTGGAATAAAGATAAAAGAAGTTTGCTTTAATAATAAGACATGCGTCAAGTTATTGTTTTTCATGAACAACCGTCATGGGCGCTGTAACAGGGGTGAAAAGTTGTTGGCTAAGCAGGGTATTCTGTTTGCATAACCGTTTTTCACCGTGTAATAGCCATGTAAACCATTTTTTTCTGTAGAACGAAATAAAAGAAGATTGTTTTGCTTGACAGTGTCACAAAAGAAGGAAATTCTGTGAAACAATACGTTTGAGCTGCCGGCCAGCGCCCCGCATTTCTAAACTATTGACTTTAGACATATGCTGTCGCAGACTATTTTGTAGAAAATTTTATACTCTACAAAATTAGTGGTAGGTATGCAATTTTCTCACAAAGTTGAGTAAGAGCAGGAAAAACACATTTTATAGATTTTGTTCACATTGAGGACGCTATTTGGGGAGGTTCCCTTATTTGAAAATTACAAAAAAAAAAACATAGTGTCCAGTAAATCCGTCAGAAAATAGGGGTTTGCTGTGCAAAAGGCGGGATAGTTTTGATTTTTGGATATGTTGTTATTGTTGGGCCTGTACAGCAAAATCCAAGTTTCCGACCTTTACGCGCCATTTCGCGTTGACCTTTTCTATGTTTTTTCAAAATATCTCCTGAACAGTTGATTGTACAGAAATAATTATTCTTTTCAAATTGAAACTAGAGTGAACTTTCTACAATCTGAGCCTAAAATCATCTCTGTATCTTAAACAGTGACTGAGAGGTAGAGGCTTAAAAAAATCGCGATTTTCTCAAAAAGTTGCGAAAATTGTAATTTTTCGTCGGTTTTTGTTGAATATCTCCTAAATAAAGGTATTTAGAGCAAACATCATGTGAATAAGTTTTAAAAGTGCTACAAATAAAGCACAACAGGACGTTTCTGCGGCCAAAAAGAAAGGGTTTAAAAATTTTCTACACAAACACAGTTGCCGTACATTTAATTTATAGTCTTGAGAGCTAGTGACAATATTTTGGTGTTATTTATTCAAGGCCTTATTTTTGTGAAGATATTGAGGGAGGCATATTAAAGTACGCTGAGTAAGGGATTTTGCTAGATATCGGTATGGAAGGGATGGAGACCGCCCCCAACGTGTAACAAAAAAATGGTCACAAATATTATTGCTTCAAGACTGATATTGTTTGTACTTATAGCTTGTCGGTAACCCAATAATGCCATTATAATATTTGCAGATCGATTGGTCAGTATTAAAGGGGTGGCAGATCACCCTAATCGTGTCATGTACCCGACGAAATTTATATTATTAGTTCAAGGTTCAAATTTTAATATGTTGTTACGGCGACTGTTTTAAGTGTATATTTCAATTTGCAGAACAAAATCTTAGTACTAATCCCCTTACAGAACGATATAAACACCTAGGCTAGCAAGTTTTCCTCTAAGAGAGGAGGTTAATACCGACATTTTGTTCTGCAAATTGAAATATACGCTTAAAACAGTCGCCGTAACAACATATTAAAACCTTGAACTAATAATATAAATTTCGTCGGGTACACGATACGATTAGGGTGATCTGCCACCCCTTTAATACTGACCAATCGATCTGCAAATATTATAATGGCATTATTAGTTTACCGACAAGCTATACAAACAATTTCAGCCTTGAAGCAATAATAATTGTGACCATTTTTTTTGTTACATGTTGGGGGCGGTCTGCATCCCTCCCATACCGATATCTAGCAATATCTCTTACTCAGGGCACTTTAATATGCCTCCCTCAACATCTTCACAAAAATAAAACCATGAATAAATAACACCAGAAAATTGTCACTTGCTCTCGGTCTATTATTTTGAGATCATAAAACAATAAGAATACATTAATAAAACTTGTTTCAAAAAATATGTACTAAGTTTTCATAATAAAAGTTAAAACTTGGACAGTAGTTAGACATAAATCATATATATTATTTTGTTTACAGTTTTTTTTCTTTTTTGACGGGTCAGGACGGACCTCGCTTCAAGCTCTCTCTGCTACTCCTTACCCTCTTCATCCAGCTCAAGATGTAAATCTTCCATATCTTCGTACACAAATTCAGTGTGAAGAATGACGTGTATTCTTCATCTTCAATGCTGTCCTCAAGTAGGGTGTTGTCTGGCACGATTTCGCAACCTTCTCACAGAGAACAGGTGCACAGGGAAGAACTATTCGACCTTTTGCACACCAAAATGTTAACTGGACTATATATCGATTTGAATCAAAATCAGCCGGTCGCTAACGATTAGTCACTTATTCGTTTTCTCGGCATCTTTTAAAGGATAACTTGCTCACCCACTTTTCCTCCTTTAAAAATTAAAATTAAGCATAAATCGAAGGTTCCTTGCCCATGGATTACTCGTGGAATTCGTGTTTCCCGCAACAAGTTCAAACTGCTTAGTCTTCTCACTAAAGTTAATAGTGACACTGAATTTAAAACATAATATTATAAAAAATAAATCGGAGAGTTATTCGTGCAGCTAAGTTACTTTACAATACCGATTGTTTGAAGAATTCCGTGAATAAAAGTAAATGTATGTGGAATATCATTAAACGTGAGACCAAAACTTGTGATAATAAAATTCCCGAAATGATTACTGATGGGAATACTAATGTAAATGATACAGCTGGCATTACAAATATGTTTAATAATTATTTTATTCAGTCGAGTAATAATGTAATCGGCAATCCAACTGGAGCCAATGGGGTCTCGAACCATGTCAACATTAATAGCGAGACTATTTTTCTATCGCCTGTAGAAGAAGATTTTTTTACATGAATGATAAAGTATTACTAGTGTACCCGTGCAAAACTTTTTTGCGA
This sequence comes from Mongoloraphidia duomilia, assembly GCA_039654895.1. Classification (NCBI taxonomy): domain Eukaryota; kingdom Metazoa; phylum Arthropoda; class Insecta; order Raphidioptera; family Raphidiidae; genus Mongoloraphidia; species Mongoloraphidia duomilia. The sequence continues at coordinate 40,770,834 of CM077517.1, read as the reverse complement.
CGACTTAACACTGTCTTCAAAGAACAATGGTTTAGTAAAGGCTATCGCCAAAAAAAAATGTTTGCCAACACAAACCTTTTTTCTCTGTAAATGAATATATATATATATATATATATATGTAATATGAATCACTTTATTAAGAAAACAATAAGAAATATATATTTAAAGCTTTCCCAATATCATTGTGTATACGAACGCGTGAGTAAAACACATAACCTAGCTTTTAACGATATGTTTTTAATATAATTTTTGATAAATATTTTTGATTCAAACATAACTTTAAAGTGTACGTAAAATAGTAGTTTTTTAGAAGCTATAGAACGTATCTATCAGTGTAATACTTACGTACGAATGATCTTCACAAAAAAATCAATGAGTTTGTTGGTATTTGAGAAACATCGGTTTTTCTTCCAAGTTGCCAATCACTTTCTTCGTATTTCAGCTTATATTATAAGGCACGAATATGAATACCTTTTTTCAGGCGTAGTTATAGAAGTATTGCAACACTGAGGTAATCTCCCTTCATTATAATGTCATTGTCAATGGACGTTTTGTCAATATAAAAAACTATTAATAATGTGTCTAAACTAAGTACTATATTTAAAAGAGAAAAAAAATTTGCACGTACATATACATCTTTATTGTTTAATTTTAATACTTTTGGAAATTTTGTCAATATAACCCTATTAAAATCTGGGCTCTAAAAATTAAAATGTACAACTGTCAAGATGTTTCATTGTTTATTGTTTGCATAGCCTATCCACGACATGCGTACATATTTGCATTTCTCTCACACTCATGTATCGTGAACGCCGATGGATTTTCTCTGTTTACGTTTCTCTTCACCCCACTGCCCCCCTCGTCATTTTTACTATTATCGCTTGAAATCACCCCTTTTAAAGAAATTTCACCAACAAAAAAATAGCGATAATATATCTGTGGAATAAAGGCCTCAGTTTAAAAAAAAAATTATGTCAATCGGTTGAGCAGGGGTTGCTGGCGGATTGTCCAGAGAAATAGGGCTTGTGTTTAAATATATAAATGAACATAATTTGAAAAATATTTGATTATGAATAGTTGTTCTGCCATAAAGAACAAGTGTAAAGTGTTCGCGACACCTGCACCACTGGAACGTTTGGTTCGGAGTTCTTACCATAGTGTTTGCACTGCGGTGTAACATATATGTGTAAGGTATTGTCGGTTCTCACCCCGTCAGGGACCATAACTATGACTCGAGTGACATGTAATGGACATACACCACCCACAATACAGTCGACATTGTTGTGTGTGTGCTCTACGAGCAGATACCTACGAACCCAGCTATCCCACTACATCACGCAATTGCTATACGTGCTACGTGCTAATGACTTATTCTCAGGGGATTTGAAACACCGCTCAACGGCACCAACCCAAGGCGCGCTGCTTCACTACAACAGCTACAATACATTCAATACTCTCCATATTTTGTGTCTAGATAAATAAATTTCACTGTATAAAAAGTGACATGAATTATCACTAACGTAAAATATATTATTCTCGTGATAAAGTTTTCACAATTTCAATACACTACGGACACAAAAGCTTCACATAAATTGTAAACGACAAAAAAACGCTTATGCTTCTTCTCTTTGCTTCTCCTCTTTGACGCAGCAACACACACCCCCACCTTCCAGCCGATCTCCAAGGTACGTTTGTGCTTGCCTTTCAGCCGCCGTGTATCGCGTAGCGCAAATAATTCTTATTTTCATTCTAGATTACATTTGCTGATTTTATATTTATAGACATTTGGGATTATTTATCGTCCCTTTTAAGATAATTTTAAAATTTTACATAAGACAACATTCTCAAATATCGTCATAATATATTCTATGATACAACTCCAACCTTTGCAAAATGCATTTTCTTCACGTTCAATTTCAACAGAGAATTTATAAGTTATATTCATGTTTGGTATAATAATTTTAAGCTCGGGTATACAAAGATTAACTCGTTTTCTTTGTGTGCCTTTGACAATTTCTAGAATTTCGTATATTTGTATAGTTCATAAAAAATAGTTAGGGACGTGCGAGTAGTAGTAAATGTCCGCTTAATACGCCGACAAAACTTGAAAATGTCTAAAATTTTAATTCAAACCTTATTTCTTTGCGCTGTACTCCACTCGAAAAGAAAAATTGAGTATTTATCAAATACTAGCACCGACTCTAAATGTAGAATGTATTAGCTTGAAAGTCAATCAAGCGAATTGCGTTTTTAAACCCAATGATTTTGCAGTAAACACAAAATACTTTGATTATGTATCGACGTACTCCTATTTCTTTTTTGAGAGACTTAGCGGATATACTTAACAATTTTAATTTTAGTATTTTTGTAGAATATAGACGCTCGACAATTAAGGTCATTATAGCGCTCTAAGAATCTTATTAATAATGGACTTTAGTTAGTTAATATGTAGTTTGATTAAAAAATATAAACAGTATAGCTATCTCAAAATTTTCCAAATTAAATGTGTCCATTATATTACATGAATAAATACTTAGAGGAAAAAAGAGCCTTTCAATTACGATAATAACCAACTATCAGTCCCATTAAAAAACATAACCTTTCTCCCGTATTCGAATATGATAAAAGTTACCTAAAAATGGTTTAGGTAGCTTTATTCTGCTTGTAAAATGGTTTTAAAAACATTTTTCTCTAGCTCAACAAAAATACTAAAAATTTCGTTTTTTCCATTTAACTTTTTACTGACACCCGGTATATCAATTATCTTTCTACGACTGAATTTGTTATAAAAAACAGCAGTACTTTTGCCTATTTAACCTATTAATTATCTATCATTACAAATAACAAAGTTACGCATATGTACCTAACGATCAATGAATAGGGCATTCTGTATATTAAGTTAAAGCGGAGAAACGGCATAGAAAAACGACTGAAAACTTAATGAACATAAGGTCTTTTAATCTTTCAAGCCGTTGATAACACAGGGTCAGATATAATGTAAGTACGTTTTAGGGTCAATTTACTGTTTGATTGTTTGTAAATATTCTTCATGATGTAACAGTCATCAGCTTAGTTAACATAAGTTTCCAGGGCTGATAATCAGTGTTAATTTGTAACAATCAACTTGGAGTTAAGGAAGGCACATCGCACACCTACGTTCAGCATACAGGCAGAAATAGGTAGGGCATCTCTAGCTATACAATGTACATAATATAAGACCGGCAAACTTTACGCTTGCGGCATTATGCAATCAATGTAATACAGGGATAGAGGATTAAACGGTTGACGGAAGTAGTTTTGCCTAGGGGTGTCCATTCTACTTCCGCGTTATCAGTAGATAATTAATTTTACAATTTATGTACCTTGTGCGCATCAAAGCTGACTGCTAAATAGCCAGATTCAATTTTTATAATTTAAAGCTTGTTATAAATGCTGGAGTCCTGCAATACACGCTATATGAACATGTTTGTTGTCTCATCGACAGTTTGCCTTTATTCGAGTTTGAATAATATCTTAGATTCATCATTAAATCACATTTTTATTAGCTTATCAATATAGTTGTTTTATTTTTGCAATATCTGCTTACAAAGCACACTTTTCGAGCACTGTGTGGCCTGCGCAAAAAGGCTGATAACTGTATCATATTTATAAAATATTTTAATAATACATCCCAAGTAGCACAGAAAGTGGTAAATTGGTTCTCACAAACTTGTGACAACTAATTTTCTACAACCATTTGGCTCTGCGAACCGCTCAATAAAGTTATCACAACCACTCTCACAAGCTTGTCACAACTAATGTGGCGTAATTTTTCGATTGCGACAAGCTTGTGAGATGGTTGTGGTTGTGGCCACAACCAAAGAAATATTTGTTTGCGAATGAGGATTACAGCCGAATTGCAAATTTTTATTTGTAATAGAAATTTATACGTATTCTATAATTATTATGTAGGTACTTTACAATATTTGCACTTTATAAATCGGTTTTCTTTTTATCTAGATATTGTAAAAATTTAAGAGAAATACAAATTTTCTGTAAAAACGGATACGATAGGTCGAAAAATAGCGCTTCGCCTCAAAAAAATCGAGTATTTGAAAAAAATTATTTAAATGTTAAAATTTTGGAAATTTACTTTCACTGAAACAAAACAGTGAAATTGCTTGGATTGTCTAGAAAATATTTAAAAATGTGGTAATAACTATTTTTCAAACAAAAAGAATCACTGCTATTGGCGAAAATGAATTTTTAAATATTACTAATTTTTTGACGAACACTTTTTTCAATATGGCGATTGCTTTTTCGTCAATTAATATGGCGTTTAAAAATATATAACCTTTTATTTGTGATTCGAAACATTCTATGACCGTTTGGTTATAGATAATTGGTTCTGTGAACAACTCATCAAGAACCACATAACTAAACAGTACCTCCTACGGAAAGGGAGTTGTGATAACCTTGTTACAAGTTACAACTAAGACGAAAACCAACCAAGAACCACAACCAAAATATAGTTCGATAGGTCAGTTGTGAGAAGTTTCGCACAACTAAATATTACGAAATATTTGGTTTAGACAGCTAAAATACTTGTGAAAACAACTATTTCACAACTTCAGTTTTAAGCTAAAAATCTGGTAACCGAATTACAACCAAATGACGGTTGCGACAAAGCTGTGACAACCCCAATTTCGGTTCTGGCAACTAATAATTTTGCTTGTGCTAGTTGGGATATTTGCAACTTTTTGGTTCTAATTTTTAAATAATAATTTTGGTGACAAAGTTTTAATATAGGTATTAACCAGTAACCAGCGTGGATTTTCTTTGAATTGATAGTGCTACTTCCTAAGTTTAGTTTAATGGAGATTTATTAGGTTTACTTCTTTTTTTAATATGTCGACAGATCATAGACATGTTTTACAGTAAAGGTATTTCTATTGATATTGTAGATTACAGATACCCGACAATTAAAGTAATTAACCTCTATATCTAACGTTTTAAAAGTTAAGTTACGAATAGAGATCTGATGGCGCGCCGGGTGATGACATTATTTAATTTGTGGATGAAATACGTAACCCACACCTCAGAATTTTATTCTTCATTGAATCAGTAGATTGTCAAATGTATTATGAACGTATTATAGACTTGATTTTAGGCAGTCCTGATTCCGTGGTGAGATGATAAGGATGTAGAATGTGTACGGAGGACAAGAAAACATATAGGGAGGACGTTAGAAGCCGTAAACTGACCAAAGGACGCGTTGTGATTCGTCGGGTCAGGTCACCTTAATTTCAAGTCGAGCTAGTAATTAAACAGTATGGGACAAGAGAGCTCCGAATGCCAAATTGAATTAGACTGGACAGTGGAGTGGACTATAGAACTAGACATACCTATTATATATGTATATGTGTACACACATACATAAATACACGTACATGTGGGTATAGGTACTAGGTAGGCGATATTAGAGCTTGTCGGTTGGCTTATGGATTGTATTTCGTATAATGAGACTCTATGTAGGATGCATCCAGTCTTAGAGGAGAAGTGACGTAATTGCTATTTGCCATCGTGATAGTCAGCGACATCAACGGTCATACTCAGTAACGTTGCTGGACTAGTTTTATACAAAAATATATAGGATGTTTTAAATTATCACAAAAGCTGGTTATAAAGACAGGGAAGCCACTTTTTATAAATTTAGATATAAGTACAGTAGAATACAAATTAATCGAGTCCATTTTATCCGAATTCGCATTTTACCGAGGTTAGATATAATTTTTACTCCCCGTATTAACCGAGTCTTCGTGCGTAAGAGTCAGGGTTATCCAAGCAATGCGATTATTTTTGTATGACTGACATAAATATTTTAATGAGTTAATGTTGATTTTGTCGAAGAAATATGTAGTTTTTATTTTAAATTCTTAAAAATTCCTATTATCCGAGTTTTGTTATTATTACCTATATTGGAGGTAGGGTCAATGACTCGGTATAATCGAGATTCTACTGTATTGGTATTTCCATCTCTTGGTTACTATAAAAATATTGTTTATGTGAAACACGTATCTATAAGTAATTTTCCGCCTTAAAAAGTTTTTCACTCATACAGTAGGTACCTACACGTAACAATAACATAATTTCCATACCTATAATAATTATAGATAATAGATGGTACAATAAACTATAAGTATATTAAAAATTAAACAGTGAAAGGAAGGTGTCTGTATGTAAGACAATGTTTAAAATTAACTTTTAAAAATAAATTTTATAATGTATATTTTAACGAATTTTGTATGATGACACAATTTAACAAAGCATGTAAATGAAGGGTAATATCTATCTATATAAAAAAGCGCTCAAGTGCGTGTGGAACTCGCGCTACGAAGGCTCCGTACCGTTACAGTAAATTTCTCGCGGGGCTGATTTTTCACATCTGCCAGGCGTCCCACGACGGCTCATATTTTTTTGTATGAGGACCCCCCTTTATTTACTTTTTTTCTAATGCTATTAATAAATGAGATATCGCCCGATACATTCTTAGTAACTCACCTTGTATACATATTATACAGCGTGTCCCAAAAGAATGAGACATAGAGTAACAACTGATTCCTTACAAAAAAATATTGCGATAGACCCCAACTTGTCTTTTCCGAAAGTTGATATTAAAAGAGATATAGAGTGTCAAATTTTAATTTTGATTTTTGATTTTCTTAAATAACTGTTAAAATAATCTAGGCATTTTAATGAAATTTGGTATATGGGGATTTTTTGACATGAGAAATTCAAATCTGACCTTGGTATGGCTCTTACTTGTAGGGGGCGCCACTTACACACCTTTTCACTCATTCAAATAGTCATAACTTTTTTGTACGCACTCGTACTATTTTTTTGAATCAAAAAATTGATTTTTTCGTCATTTATACGTAAAAAAGGTATACTTTGTAAAAGTGGCTAGGAGTAACCTTTTTCAAGATATTTGCACTTAAAATAATCGATGCAATGTGGTTTTAAATGGCAAATTTTAGTTAAATAATAATACTTCTTATTTTAATTAATATTTTATTTTAAATAGCGAATCAAAAACATTTATTTTATTGTAGAAGGTTTTCAAAATGACAACCATGAACTTCAACACATTTTTCAAAGCCGCCTATGTTCATTTTCAAAATTTGCCATTTAAAACCACATTGCAAAAATTAAACTTTGACACCCTGTATCTCTTTTAATATCAACTTTTGGAATAGACAAGTTGGGGTCTATCGCAATATTTTTTTGCAAGGCTGTCAGCTGTTACTTTATGTCCCATTCTTTTTGGGACACCCTGTATATACAAACATTTTCAAAAATGGTGCCAATTTGTTCAGGAGGCTATGAAACGTCGAGAAATTTTGGTCCCAGCCCTAGGTTCCACCATCCGACCGACGCCAATAGTGTATGTGCCATATTATGGTAAATACACTAAAAAATTATAATTCGAACCGCAACTTTCATTCATCCATTTATCTAATTCTAGCGTATCAATAGCGATAAAGTTAACGCGACGTGGCTGTACCATTTATTTATATGTAAATTTATTTTATTTTGCTTGTGTTTTATTTTGTTTTTGTCGAGGGGTAAATATCTGAGGATTTATGGTGTACAGCGTGAAGGAATTACGAGGATTTATGAGGATTTATAAGGATTTATGAGGATTTATGAGGATTTATAAGGATTTATGAGGATTTATGAGGATTTATGGGGATTTATGGGGATTTATGAGGATTTATTGAGGATTTATCGAGGATTTACAGAAGAATTAAATCAGCTGTTTATGTTATGCGCGTGCGCGTAACATTTTTTAATTTGTCCGACCGCATAAACCGGCGGCATTGTGAATAAAATTTGTTTTTGGTGGTGTCATGCAAGTTTGTGTGAGTTCCAAGGTAAGTTTATTATTATATTTATCTCGTGTTGGCATTATTGTACCACATACAATAGGGTATTTGACTAAAAGTTTTTTTTTGTTATATTAATAGAGCAGTAAATTCTGTACAAAATGACATCTAAATCACTTAATTATGATTTCAAATTAGCTCAAAAATAATTTTTGAAATATTTATGTGAGCCCCGCTCGCTAATAACCGTTTTTGCTCCACGAATCTATGACGTCATATTTTTTATGAAGGTACGTTTCTATCTACTAACTCGATGCTAATTATATCAGAAACTTACATACCTACATTTTATAATATTAGTATAGATAATAAAAAAATCCTACACTCAAGTTTTACCCCCTTTGGAGTTGAATTTTAAAAACTTGAACAAGCCTATAACCTTCCTCAATGAACGGGCTATCTAAGAAAAAAAAAATTTTTTTAATTGGACTGGTAGTTTCTGGGATTAGCGCGTTCAAACCAACACACAAACAAACCAACTCTTCAGCTTTATTGTTATAATATACATATATAGTCCAATCAAATGGTCGAAAAAATAGGTCTGAAATTGCGTTAATTAGAAGTTTGATGAAATTTTAATTGTAGATAGGGGGTGCCACTAGAACACTCCAGCCAAGTTTCCCCCCTCTGATTCCGCAAGGGGTGCCCGCCATCTTGAATTTAAGGGATGAAATCATTTATCTTGGTAATTTTGGTAAGGATCTTTTAATTTTGGTAAGGATTTATGGTGTACACAATTTTGGGCAGATATTTACCCCTCGGTTTTTGTTTTATTCGTGTTTTTATTTACTTTTTCTTTATGACGCTTGTCGAGCGTCTATAAGACTATAATCTACAATGTCTAGGTATATTTATCTGAAGAGTATCTAACATCTAGCTATATAAAAAGAATATTTAATTGAATCATCCAGTATAATTTCTTGGGAACTGATGCCGTTTTTTTTTCTTTCAAAAAATGGAATTTTAGTTTGTATGGAATAATCCCAAATTTGGTTGTTATACATAATATCGTTCAAAGATAACAGAAGAGAGTGACATTTTTGACGCACACTCTATAACGATTATTTTTATCTGTATACATGCATTTTCAAATGTGTTTTTAAACAGTATCTTTTCAGAAACGATTTTCGAATAACAAATATCAATAAACTCAATTTCTCTGATTAAATTTTAAAAACATTCTTCTTCTTTACCGTGGTTTACATGAAACCGTTCTGTGATTGATTGAAAATCGTACAAATCCCCAACAAATCAAACTAACTTACTGTTACATTATGGAACGTTACTTACAAATTTGTTTACGTCACACAAATCTTGAAACCAATTGATGAAAAATATTGTTTTGATTTGTGTTCTTGTCGTCGCTCCTTTGATCTCTGGGGATACCTTTATTCTCACTTCACGCCTTATTGATACCTCTTTTCTTTGGATGCAATATACAGTGTGTCTTCTTTAATATTTTTCCAAATATTAGAGTTTAGACAAATTTTTGTCTATAAATGAAGAGTATTTAGATGTTCTATATCTATTATTTTTTGCCATACCCACTACAAAATAGCTACTTTCGATGTATGTATAGCGGCCATTAATGACCCATTTAACAGGCATGTGTGCGGAAAATGGTTTACTTTCTGCACTAGCGCAGAAAACAACGCTATCGCTCGTTTTTACATACTGACATCACACGCCGTAATATGCCCTATTACGTATCTAGACATACAATCTACTAAAAGATATTTCATTTCATTATTTTTTACAATTCATGTTAATTTATTTTCTAAAGTATGAATTGTCGAGCGTCTATAATTTACAATTCATTCATTCTAAAGTATGAATTTTGTAGGTAAGCTTTGTAGTTATTATTGGTCCCTATCCCGAAGAGAAACTTGGTATAGGTACGCTGATTTTCCCACAGACATAGTTTGGTACCTAGACTACCTATACATGTACATTTTTTAGAAATTAAATTAAATGACAGAAATGTCTGCATACAGTATGATAAAACTATTGCACCTGAAACATGCAGCGCACTTGTTCTAAGGTTAATTTCCGTGTTTATGCATTCTATATTATTAGAAGTGAACTGAATGTTAGAAGCTGTAATGTAGTATAAAAAGGCAAAATATGTCACATGCATGGAGAGAAGTGAGAAGGAGATACGAAGTGAGAGGCGCAAGTTTGTATACTATGTTTATTCCAGGGTTGTCATCATGATTCATATGATAAAATTTAAATTTGATATTATAACTAGTCTTTTTTTGTTGTCAAATATTAATTTTTTTCAAGAAGCAGTTTCATATTATAATTATTCGTAATAATTATAAAAGCAAGTGTCTCAGGTTCGACCTAAAATACGAGTTTTCAACAAATAAACAAAATAATTGATAGGTGTTTATTGGGTACAAGTTTTCGTATTCGAGGGTGATGAGCGTAAGCCGCCAACTTGATTGGGTGTTTCTTAAGTATGGTCCGAAAATCCAGGGGCATATTTTAGGGCCAAAAATAAGGTTTATTTGACCAAGTAAAAATGAATTGTCAAATAAATCAAATTTGTAGCTAATCAGTTTGGAATACAAACAAGTGTAAAGCGATAAAAAATGAAGATAATACAATAGCGCATATGATATTTAATATTATGATATGTAATATTATACAGTGTGATATTTTTTTTTATAAATAATCATTGTTGATACCCATACCTCCGCCACTGGTAAGTTTGCAAAGCTGGTAATTTTTTGTTTTATACCCACTGACATACTAAATATGTACACTGAATTTGATTAAATTACCTTAAGCGTTTTAGAAATTAGAAATTAAAATGTTTTTTTTTACATTTTTGACACCCTGTAGCTCGACAATGGCTACCCTAAGACCCCAGCTTATAAAACAAAAAAACCTTATTTTTGGCCATAAAATATGCCGCTGGATTTTCGAACCATACTGCATACTTAAGAAACACCTTATTATAATAAGAAAAAACACTTTTTATGCAATTGAAATTTTGACCAAAAAATGATTCAATACTTTTACTAATTACTAGTAAAAGTGGTTCGAGAGTCACTACAGAGTCATTCTTTCGCTAGTTATTATTTAAAAAAGAAATATCAAAATTGAAATATCTAATTCGCATTTGTTTAAGTCGGGAGAATCACGAGTTTTTAACACGCTTATATTAGCTTCACCTGTATGTTTGCGTGCTTGTGTGCTTGCTTGCTTGCTTGTTTGTCAGTTTGTAACCGACTTCTTTGAACTTGATTTTGACCAACTTTGAACGGTCAGATTTAGTTTAAACTTTGTCGACTTATCAAGGACCGACGACAATACAATAATTCCATAAGTTTGTCCCATTATCCTGACCAGGATCTCCAGGACTAAAAAAAAAAAAGCAAAAAACTTCAGATTGAACTGAAACTTTGCACACTTATCAAGGACCGATTACAATACAATAATTCCATAAGTTTGTCCCATTATCCTGACCAGGATCTCCAGGACTAAAAAGCAAAAATAAATTATAATTTACAAAAACACGCTAAGAACAAAAGTAAAAAATAATTAATTTTATTGTAAAAAAGCGTGGGATGCTTTGTATCATATTTTCATACGACTTAGCAAAGTTACTAACAATGGACCAGGAAAGGACGAGCTTGAACACAAGTTTACAATTAATGTCCACTCCCGTACTACCATTGAATATTAATTGTGATGTATGAATATTAAGTTAAGAGGATAAATCCAAATCTAACAAGCCGTGAGGTGGGTCCTTTATTAGGACTAAAGTGCGACCCTTGAGGTCCACGACTCCACACGACGAACTTCCCAGTTTGATAAATATTTAATAATAATAATTGAATTAGATATTACACAGAAAAGTAATCATTTTAATCATTAAAACATAATTATTATTTATTTTTAACAATAATTAAAAAAAAAGAAAGAAAAAAAAAACGGCTGAACTGATTTTTTTAAAATTTATGTCGGATCAAAATGACGTTAACACGCCTCGATTGACACCCTTACGAAGTCGATATAGTTTTTTATTCGCGAGATATTGTGTAAAATCTACTTTTTTGGATGTTATTTGGTTAAGAAAAAAAAAACGGCTAAACCGATTTTGAAAAAAATTCTTTCAGATCATATTTACGTTAATACGCGTCGATTGGCACCCTAACGTACTCGATATCATTTTTCATTCTCGAGATTTCGTCTTAGAAAGAAATGGACACATACGTACACACACACACACACATACATCTTTCTAAAAATAGTGTAGTGACCTTGCAACATAAAAATTTTTTCTCCGTTTTGATTTCGATTTTCGGACCCATTACAATAACTTCCAATGGGAAGTTAATTAATATGTACCGTGTGCGTATGTATTATTATTATTGTTATTTGTTAAAAATGTAATTGGATAAACAAAGAAAAAAAAATTGCAAAGATTGTTTCGTTTTTTCCTGAAAAATATCCTGTTATTGGCAGCCCTATTCTATGACTGCTGTCGGGTGCTTTAGAACGGATGATCGGGGTACAAACTCAATTTCACAAAACGGTGTAGCCGTGAGGAGCTGGAGTGGCTGTGCGCAGTTCGAGATGGAAGGAAAAGATCAAAGCAATACTAAAATAAACATAACACGCGCTTCACTTGCTCAAATCACCGATCACTCACGCTATTCACCCTGTTCACGCTATTCGCGGAATGTACAAGTCGACTTGCGTGTTAATAACTGATGTCTGCGAACAGACATTTGCGCCCATTCAGGACTGTCGTAAAACTCGACTTTCTCAATACATATTTACTTAGATACTTAATTAAACAAATAAAATAGTGTATTTATAACTTTTTATTACCAATTTATTCCAAGTTTATCACAATTTATAATTTCTTATAATATAATAATATTATGTCGAACTAGATTTGACTTAAAAAATTCGACTGATGACCAGTCCTATACTTCACACATAGAAAATATTTGCAAAAAATAAACACTCTTTTTTTACTCTTTGAAAAAAAGCATGGCCCTCTTTTTACTTCCCACCTCTACTATGGTAGGGAAGTAATGGATTCAGTCCGAAAACAATATTTCGAGATTTTAACAGATTTTCACGTTTTGAGACCCTAGCAATCGTTTAAGATCATTTTCTGACTGATGTCTGTATGTGTGTGTGTATGTGTGTATGTGTGTATGTGTGTATGTGTGTGTGTGTGTATGTGGTCAATTTTTCGCCTTCGATATCTTAAGAACGGAACAACATACGGGCATGCCGATTGTTCTATTGTGTTTATCAGCCTTTAACTTAGATCTGATTAGATTTTGAGTCAAATCGGTTCAGTGGATCCTGAGATATTCAAAAAAACGTCCTCAATGTCACGTATTAACATAGGTAAAAAAAAATATAAATGAATTCTAGATGTTATAATATGAAAAAAATGTAAATATTTTTTTTCTCTAAAATGTATAGTTTTCGAGAAAAAAAATATTTTACTAAAAAAAATAAAAATTGTACGTAAATCAAGGTAACCATGATTTTTGCTATATTAAGCTAGCCATCAATAGATCACCAAACAAAAAAGAGGGCCATGCTTTTTTCAAAGAATAAAAATTAAATTGTGTTTTAAAGACCACCAACAGCTAAGGTTATTTGGGCCTAGTCAAAGAATAAAAAAAAGAGTGTTTATTTTTTGCAAATATTTACTAGGTGGGAAGTATAGGACTGGTCATCAGTCGAATTTTTTGTTTAGTGATCTACTGATGGCTAGCATAATATAGCAAAAATCATGGTTACCTTGATTTACGTACAATTTTTATTTTTTTTAGTAAAATATTTTTTTCTCGAAAACTGTACATTTTAAAGAAAAAAAATGTTTACATTTTTTTCATATTATAACATCTAAAATTCATTTATATTTTTTTTTACCTATGTTAATACGTGACATTGAGAACGTTTTTTTGAATATCTCAGGATCCACTGAACCGATTTGACTCAAAATCTAATCAGATCTAAGTTAAAGGCTGATAAACATAACAGAATAATCGGCATGGCCGTATGTTGTTCCGTTTTTACGATATCGAAGGCGAAAAATTGACCACATACACTCACACACACACAGACACACACACAGACAGACACAGACACACACACAGACATCAGTCATAAAATGATCTTAAACGATTGCTAGGGTCTCAAAACGTGAAGATCTGTTAAAATCTCGAAATATTTTTTTCGGACTAAATCCATTACTTCCCTACCATAGTAGAGGTGGGAAGTAAAAATGCATGTGTCGTTGCTTAAATATACATTATAAATACCCTTCTTGTTACCTTAAATATAAATAATCAATCTTCTCCCTAAAGAGTCAACGCTACCGAGTATCCACCATAAAGAATTTTTTCACCTGCCAAACGGTTTATCACAATTTGACCTTAATTACTGATTCTCCAAACGGAATGGAGACAGGATGCACTTCAGAGTTCATTTTTAATTGTTTGCTATCTATCAAGTACTTCTGGAAGTTCTAAATCGACGAATTTTTTTTATACCTATATGAATGGATTCCAAATGTGCTAATATAAAAAATATATTCTCCAGGGAACTCAATTAAAAACAAAGAAACAATCTTTCTGTGGACCCCAAGTCACTGCGGCATACAAAGAAACAAATTAGTAGATTTCGTAAGATTTAGATCCAGTAATAGATAATACGATAAAATGTGTAGTTCGAAAAGAAGATGCTATCAAATTTATTCTTATTAGACTTCATTTGAGAGAGCTATAAACGAAAAACACCCTTTTAAAAATCGGTTATGCCGTTTTAGCTGCATGTGTGATATAAGTGTTACAAAAAAAAAAACGTGACATACAGACACAAAGGCAAATTGAGTATATTATAATATTATATAGACGCTTCAGCAATGCTGAAGTCACGCCTAGAAATAATTAGTATATGTCTCCGCACAAGTCAAGGTTTCTTTAGCCTATTCAATTTAACTTAATAATAGTTTGAAAGAATTTTTATGCTGTCAAAGTTTCGGTGGCGAGTATTTAAACACACAATATTAATACAAAATGAATCCATAATTTAGTTGTTCGTAGGTACACGATTATGCAGTACAGTAGAGTACCTAAAGTTTTGTAAGATCAGTCTAAATATTCATAGGCTGGAGAGGTTGTGTTTGTGACAGCGCCGCAGCTCCCACCGTATTGGGTGGTGGTGTCGGTGGTGGCGACTGGCGGTACACTAACAAACTAACCAGGAGGTGATGACAGTGTTTTGTATTTTTAATTCAGGCCACAACAGTGAATAACATATCACAAACGGTCGCACTGTGTACGGTTCCAGAGAGCTTAGTTAAGTCTGTTGGCTGGGATGAAACTTGTACACACTTCTGTCCCAACCTCGTTAAATATTTCAGAGTTAGCACACCTCTTATAAAGTCTCTTGACTCATTCACTCCGTACATCTGAAAATCTCTTCCTCTCTCTTTTCATCTTGTCTCACCAACACATCTCGTTGAATGCTGTAAACAAGGAGCTTTCAGTGAATAGTCGAATTTGACAGAATATTAAATTGTATCGAATTTTGTATTACAAACCGCATGTTTAAACGATGCTTTATTATCCGCTAGTCATAGATTATACCAGTTTATTTAAACTGAAAGACAGCATATCGATTTGACTGTAAGCAATGGTCTTTGAATTTACATAGATTATCAAAAAGTAATATCTATTCTATTGTTTGCAATACGTCACGCGCCTTGCAATTCTGGAATTACTTGCATACATCTGTCAATAGGATCATTTTGTTGTCCGTCAGTCCGTCTGTCTGTCTGTTTGTCCGTCACGACTCTTTTTCTCAGGAACTGCTAGAGGTATTAAGTTGAAATTCATAACAATTACTAAGGTCTACAACATCATTATTCTGTAAAAAATTCAAGCTTCTAGCTCAATGCACATAAAAAGATACGGCCTTTCAGAAAATTACGTATTTTGACAGTGACTAACTCTAGATTCTAGAAGACATGTTGCGGTCGACCGAAGCCTCGGTATGTACTGATTCTTTGCTTTGCACTTGGTAAAACATAGTTAAAATATTATATACCTAAATAACACCTACACTTGGAAAAGTTCTACAACGAATTTAATGTACACTTGACGAGTAGGAGCTTTTTCAGATTTATGAAGAAAGCTGGAAGGTCTTGGTACTTTTTACAAAATTATAAAAATTATCAGATAACTTCTATATTTTTCTCAGTTTGGGAATTCTGACATCAAATATTTTAAGGACGTCTCTAGCTGCAGGAATGTATGTGTGCTTATATCGACTTCATCATGATTGAATTCGAGAAGCGTATGTTTGTATTCTAATATTCTAAAATTACAAAAAAAGTATAAAATTGTTTCGTAGTTTTAGTCACTTCTTTTGTCTTATACCTAAGACAGTACGCTAAGTGTACGTTTTCATTTCTCATCATTTTTCACTGAATCGAACTAAAAATACTATAAGTATTTTTTTAAACGAGGTGATAAAAAAGCGGCCAAGTGCGTGTCGGACCACGCACAGCGAAGGGTTCCGTCGTCGGGAAGAACGATCCGCCATGTTGGATTTTTAATGATTTTTTATTTTTCTCGTAATTATCACCTTAAAAGTAACCTAGGTTTTATTTCGGGTCAGAATCCGCCATGCTGAATTTTTAGTCCCTCATGTTGAATTTTCATTAATTTTTGATTTGTCTCGTAATAATTATCACTTTATAGTTCAGGCAACGAAGACCAAAAAAGGCCAAATAGCGGAAATAATTCATGTAGAAGCCAATTTTGGCACAGTTGTAGGGGAAGGTGTCCTTAACAACATACTAAAAGTACTGATGGGTGGGAGTGGAGCTAAGGTGGGGGGAGGGTCTCTAAAGGTCCCCTTTATTACTTTTTTAAAATATCTCAGAAACGGTTGACATAAGCAATTCTTCCATTATATAATGTTTTAAAGAGGATTACATTTCCTACAATTTTTATTCCTACAACTTTTCTGTGGTACTAATGGTAAGCGAGCTACAGCTTCTTGAAAATCACTTCCTCTTTAAAACATTACATAGTGGAAGAATTGCTTAAGTCGACCGTTTCTGAGATATTTCGAAAAAAGTAATAAAGGGGACCTTTAGAGACCCCCCCACCTTAGCTCCACTCCCACCCATCAGTACTTTTAGTATGTTGTTAAGGACACCTTCCCCTACAACTGTGCCAAAATTGGCTTCTACATGAATTTTTTCCGCTATTTTTCGTTCGTTGCTTGCACTATTAAACACTATATATGTTCCCAATTTCAAACCTCTAGCTCGATTGGAAGTACCCTAGATTTTGAATGATGATCTATCAGTCAGTCAGTATTTATGATGATCTATCACTCAGGAGTGCCATCCCTATTTTTTTTTCGTAATTTCACCACACCATTGTATAGCGGTTTAAAAGAAGACACCTAACTTCCAAATTTCATCTATATAATATAGTCTCCGAATAAAGTGGCTGTGACATACGGACAGACAGACGGACAGGACGTAATTATAAGGGTTTCATTTTTGCCATTTGGCTACGGAACCCTAAAAATGATATTATGACACCGTGTTATGAGTCCAAGATCATTTGTTTTTATTTATATTATACCTTTCATTTAAAAATACACAGTAAACTGTCAAATATAAGAATGTGCGCCATGCAAAATTGTTCCATTTTTAAAAATTCAAACTGAAAATTTATATGAAATACTACCTATGCAAATTTTATTTTATTTTAGAAACTGTCTAATTCTGTGTTTTTTCTACAACGGAAAAAAATGGTACATTTGATTCAGTGAAAAATAAGAGAAATAAAAAAACGTTCACTTAGCGTACTGTCACCTTTAATTAAACTATTTCTTTTATGGAATTTAATTATTTTAGTCTGAGTTAGTACAAATACGTTCGTCTCATTGTATATGTGCATATTATGACGAGTATGACGATGAGTTGGAATGCGAATCGAAGGCGACCTACTAGTTTGCACGATGCCTTAGTTTATAATTGGCGAGTCACTGCACCCATGTGTCTTCTGTCTATCATTAAACTGTCACCGATCTGATATACAAACATAATTCAGTGAGACTACAAACAGCCGCAAACAAACGGTTGCATCGATGGAGAACTTGTGCATATTGTACAATATCCAAAAAGATATTGCAAAGTAATAATTAATAAATACTTAATAGGTACCTTTTGTTCCGTCGTGATTGCATTTTTTTTGTAATTATTTTATTACGCGTTTCGGCAACGGGTTGTTTATCAAATTTTGATACGTAAGACGTAGGCCTGTCTCGCGTATCAAAATTTGATAATTTTAGGTAGCCCATGAATAGGCCTATAATCTTCATACGAGGATTTAATATTTTTTGAACACTTTTATTACCAGAGTACTTCGCGTTCATATCCAAATTTCAAAAAGTGTTACGTAATTTTAATAGTAAATATTTTCAAGAATAAGAAATTTTATTTCTAGCTGAACGGAAAGTTTTATCAAAAAATGTTTGGGACAAAACATGTGAACAATTTCACGGCAAACATTTATTGTTTGAAACATTTCTTAATAGCATAATGACAATTTTCGAGATATTTTCGATAACTAGAATATAGCTCCTTTCACCCCCTAAAAAATTACACACGGTTCAAATTAAGGCACTTTTCAGGATGTGCTTAGGACATCAAAATAAAGGTCTCCACTCGATCAGAACTTTTTCGAAGTCAAAGTTTAATTATTTACTGGACTATGCGGGAATTGCCCAATTCCAACCAAAATGCAAGCCAATGCTCTGATTTCCTCATCATTCATAACACAAAAATCGTTGAACAGCTGAGTCAGCTTCCACAAAATGATTGAGCAAGTATCTATGTATAATTCATTGTAGAATATATTGGGCAACCTATCTGTGTCTGTGCCTGTGTCTGTGCCTGTTTCTGTGTCTATATTAAAATATAATATTCTTTGTATGTATGTTTGAAATGATTTAACTTAAGATCTATTTGACGGATTTTGTGAAACTTTTTTTTAAATGTTCCTTATGATTCCAGAAGTGCTATAGGCTATGGTTTTATCGTCTTTTTGAATAAATGTTTGAGTTAATTAATTAATTAAATTTTCATTGGTTCTCTACTTACTATTTCCGCTATCGCTGAGACCCAACATTGCCCTACCACTTATTCGTATTTCGATCGCCCGTAGGAGGGGACTCAAAGTTATCGGTAGGAGGAGTATGGTAATAAGTGAGAGAAGTGGAGCTCTACATCTGTAATGCTGCTGCTCGCGCGGGAATACACGCAGACGGGCATCCTACGCGGATCTCTTCTGGGAATGCGATATTTGTTTACGTGAAATTTTTTTGCATTTTGGCGTATTGGCGGAATCCTCTGAATATTATAAACACCAGTGGGAGAGATTCTCGCGGGGGAGGGGATAATAAATCATAAATTCTTATCTCTGGAACTATTGAACCGATTCTAAAAATTCTTTCACTAATAGAAAGCTACACTATATAGTAGTCCAGTAAATTTAAATTTCCACTGCGGAATAATTCTCAGTAGTACCCGAGGCTTCCTCTCCCTCGATTTTACATAACGGGATTATGCTGCTTCCCAAGGGCCTAACAAAATGATTTGTAGTTTTATTTTAAGTTGAACTTTAAGCTAACGATTAACTATATTTTTATCGAAATTAATGCAGTAGTTCTCTAGTTATAAGCAACCAAACATACAAACCGACAGCAGTGAAACAAACAGACAGAGAGACAATATTTTTTCGAAAATACGATATTTATACACTTAGCGGAGTGCGTTATGCGTTATGCGAATGCATACTCATACTTAATTCGCATTCTCTCAACCCTTGTCAATTTTTTTTACAAAATTCCTTTACGAATAGCCTTTATGATAATTATAAAGACTATTCGTAAAGGAATTTTGTAAAATAAAATAAAAATATGGCAACTATTAGTATAGTGCGTTATACGGTATGCAAATGCATACTCGTACTTAATCCGCACTCTCCAAACCCTTGTAAAGTAATTTTTTTGCAAAATTACTTTACGAATGGTACGAATTTCAAGTATAAATATCGTATTCCGAAAAAAAATGGTCTGTCTGTCCGCCTGTTTCACTGCTGTCGAGTTGTATATTTGTTTGCTTATAACTAGAAAAGTACTGCACTAATTAAATAATTAAATAAAGTTCAACTATAAATTAAAGTACAAATCATTATGTTAAGCCATCGGGAAGCAGCACAATCCCAATATGTAAAATCGAGGAGGAGGAAGCCGCGGGTACTTACATAAGTAAAACTCTGAATCGGCGTTTCTATCAAAGTTGTAGAAAATATTATCCTCTACAAGATTGATAATAATCATTTTAACATTGGAAATGTTTATGTTCGTATATGGGGGCAGAGTTACGAGTTTTCGTTCAAGGCCAAAAGACAACGGTGTCGCGATCAAGTGAGGAGCAATCGTGCAAAATTGAACAAGTGCAATTTTTTCGAAATGTGTTTTATATCATGTCTAGTTAATTGAGAGGTATTTGCGACGATCTGCGGTGTTATTTTTGAGCAAATGTTAATAAATACTGTAGAAAAATCCATTTAATAGTTAAGTAATCAAGCAAAAGTGAACGCGTATATAACAGAAGAATAATAGGGTTATTCCTGACAAAACTAAACAGTGTATTGATAATTAATATTGTGTGTATAATAAACAGTTAATTATGTTTCATATATGCTGTTATCATTTCCAATGTCCTCAATGGTTGCAAGGATTGCGAAATCTGTGAATTTTTTTTCTAAAAATGGAACGGAACCGAGAAATTCGCAAAAAACCGTCAATCGTGGACTTGAACCTCGAATATCTGGCAACGCCGGCACGATATCGATGGGGACTTTTACACGTTTTTTAAAACACCGTAACACAAAAATTCAGCTAACTGGGAATTATTCCGCAGATGGGTCGTGTTTATGTCTAATATTACTGGAGTATAGGCTATATTTTATTTTGATAAACTTCTCGCGGGGGGGGGGGGATTATTTCCTGTGGTATAGTAACAAAACCTAACTCTGAAATTCTTTTGCATTTTAGCGTGTAGACAGAAACCTATTAATATTATAAGCTACCAGCCCAACTTCGCTTCGCAGGGGGAGAATTTCTCGCGGGGGGGATAATAAATCATAAATCGAAATATAATTATATACGCCTTATAGTCTGGGGAAAACTGCTCTTAACCCAAATTTTCAATACAGTATACAATACCTTTTGATGGTTTCTATATGGAAAAAGGGTGCTGAAACTGAAAATGACGGGTATACCGTTCATACCCTTGAGTGTTTTTTGATATGACGTCATCAATAAGGCTATTCAGACTATTCATGGGCCATCTAATTGTGTCGAAAATTTTTAAAAAATCTGCAAGGGGCCGCCCTACAGAATCAATTTTTGAATTCTAATACTGTTGGATATCCCCAAACATTATTTTTGTTATTAAGTATAACTTATTCCTGTAAGGTTTATTTCAAGTATTAGTCCAGACACCAGGGTAAAATAGGTCTGTAGTAGCTATAGGTAAAAATTGAACTGGTTTTTTTTTTTGCTAAGGTTATAGCTTGATGTTAAAAAATTGAATTTTACTTTTTTTATATTTGAAAGGGGCTACATAAGTCTATTTGTACATTACTAAAAAACAACTAGTTTTAGGATCAAAAGGTTATTATCAGTATTTAGTAAATTTCGTGTTCATATTTATATAATTAATGTATAGTAAATTTGCAGGTATGTGGACAGTAAATAATAAAACAGATAGTTTTTTCAAAAGTACGACGTTTCGTTTATTAATTTAAACGTTTTCAAGTACTTTATACTAGCAGTAAAAAGTTAACAAAAATTGTTAGATATTAAAATTAATTTACTAACCCTAGTAACTAACTTATATGGCAACCATTTTCAGATTATTGTTATAATGAGATGTACAGACAATATTTTTTATCTATTGTACTTTAGAAAAAAGTTGACATATAATGTTATTTACTAGGGTTAGTAAATTAATTTTAATATCTAACAACATTTGTTAACTTGTTTATAATTTTTTACTTAATGTCCGTACTCCGAGGGGTCGTTGCGTCGCTTCAGTAATAGTCCAATCAAATAGTCGAAAAAATAGGTCTGAAATTGCGTTAATTAGAAGTTTGATGAAATTTTAATGGGAGAAAGGGGGTGTCACTAGAACACACCAACCAAGTTTCCCCCCTCGGATTCCGCAAGGGGTGGGCGCCATCTTGAATTTAAGGGATGAAATCATATATCTTGGTAAATATTGCTTGTACATGAAAAATTATTATTACAAAAATTATTAAGGAGGATGTATCCAACAACTTTTGTTTGGAAATTTTTTTGAAATTTCTTATTATTCAAAAGTTATAAATTCTCAAAAATGACACTGTTGGGGGTGGAAACGGTTTTTTCGATTTTACTACAAAAGGGTCAATCGGGGGCTGGAGTGTTCAAGTGGCACCCCCTATCTACCATTAAAATTTCATCAAACTTTTAATTAACGTAATTTAAAAGTACTATTTGGCTGGATTATAACCGCTAAAATGTAGTCTTGTTTAATAATTATTTACATATTATGTACGTTCCCAAATTTCAAAATGAAAAATGAAATTTGAAAATGTAAAAATTATTCTTTTTTCGTTTTTTAACTGTCGCTGCGGCGAATGAACAAAAATCTAAAAATTCATTGAAAATGTAAACCTTTAAAGATGCTTTCTCTCCGAGAGTACCTATTCACAGCGAGCGTCGAAAAAAGAGTAATTTTTACAGTCAATTTTATATAACTTAAGGTCTATAAAAAAATGTCAGTTTGAAATTTAATAAAAATAGCGGTTTAACAGGACTCAAAATCTTAACTAGTGATGGGCGATTACGAGATATTTTAGTCGATTGTCTCGATTGTTCAAACATCTCGATGACTCTCGATGGTTTTCACTTGGACTCGATTGTTGTTGTTTCATATTTCACCGAGACCAAGTTGCATAGTACTGAATCGTACAGACGACGTACACTGTCGAGAGCCACATAATATATAATCGTTCATCACTTAACAACTGTGGTCGAGTCAATGGATGGTCGACTGTGCAGTAATCGAATGCTCTGAGACCGACTGAACAGTGTGAACAGTGAATCAACGATGAACGAGTAGCGTAAACGTCAGACTTCATTCGACTAGCATATAACCTTGAATCGCGATTATATGTATTCTCATTCGCTGGCAAATAATCGACTTGAGCAATCGAACATTTCGATTGTAAAATCAAACTCCAAGTCGATTGTGGACTCGATTGTTATTATGAACGATTGCGATTGTTTCGATTGTAAAAACATCTCGTATTCGCCGAACGCTAATCTTAACTATGTGGTCGCGCGCTCTATATATAGTTACGGTTAATGACAAACAAATTGCTGTGACAATGATGATTAATTACAGGGCATTATTTTTATAAATTAAGTTACAAGTTCAACTTTTTTAACACTGTTCTACAATGACAAGTTCCATTTAATAAATAACAGCAGCATATTGTGATCTGATGTCTCTGTGTTTGCACTATATTGAGATCAAGGAGTGAACAAGTGAAGTGAGTGATAAATTAGAGTGAAATCTTGACTGTGTGAAGACATTAAACCACCAACGCGCAATAACAGTAAATCTGGTTTTTAATGTCATATCATTGCTCACCATCCACCGTATGCAGTATGCACTTATCTACATACAAAACACACAAACGAACACATATGCATAATATACAGGGCGGCGTACTGGTCCCTCATTTTTTATATTCCCGTTAAGAAAATGGTAAATTTTCAAAAATTCGGGAAGTTATTGGTTTCAGTCCAATTTTCGAAAATCGAGTTTTCAACAGATCTCGACGTTTTGAGGACCTAGGAAGCTATTCTGACTATCTATTTCCAAGTGGATGTCTGTGTGTCTGTATGTATATATGTGTGTGTGTATGTATGTAAAAATGTATGTATGTACGTTTATATGTATGTATGTTTGTATTGTATGTGTGTGTATGTAAACCTTGAATAACTACTGAGCGGATCGACGCAACGGATTGAGATCGGGTTTAGGCATTCGAAAGAGTTTTATACTCAGTTTAGATTTCCTAAAAATTTGAACTTAATCGATCAAGTGGATTTTGAGAAATCTTAAAAATAAAATTCCTGAAAAAAGTTTTTTTTAATAACTTTTAAAATACTTCACCGATCGATTCCAAAATCTAATCAGGTCTATTCCCCAAAAAACTGCGTCAAATTCCGCAAACTCGATCTCAACCGGTTGATTCGTTCGAGAGATTTCGTTGTCAAAAAATTTTCAAATAAGTAAATGTTTTTTCAAAATAATTTTTAGATTTTTGAAAAGAATCAACCAATTGAATGGTTTTTGCGGTGATCGAAATGGTTTATCAAGACTTAGATCTAATAGCCCGGGATATAAAGGTTTTATGTCGCAAATAATTCCCATAGAGCTGAATTTTTCACAGGTGGTAGAACACCTTTAGACATGTATTTTTACAAAAGTCCCCGGTTATCCAACCTGTGCTTCCCCCGCCACCCCCTCTTGAATATAATTTTGCAAGCCAGTTTCGAAATATCTCAGAAACGGTCGACTTAAGCGATTCTTTCATTATGTAATGTTTTAAATAGAATTACGTTTCCTACAGTTTTCATTCCCATAAATTTTATTTGGTGCAAATAGTAAGTGCGCTACAGCTTCTTGAAAATCACGCACTTTTTGTAGCCTTGGAAATGTAATGTCTTTTTCAATAGCTTTATTTATTGTGTTCTTCACCGAATTTTAAATTGAAAATACATATTTTCATTAAGCAAAGAACGCCCTAAATCGTGATTTTTGTCCCATATCGATATCTTTAAAAATTGAGAAGCTATAGCCAGTCAAAGTTGAAATCATCATTGAGTTTTACGTGTTTTTTTAACACCGCCGCCGTCGAAAATCAAACTCAAAACTTTCAGATTTGCGCTCGAATCTGGAAGTTTCGGGTTTGAGTCCCGACGGTGACGAGTTAAATAAATAAATTTTTCTAATATTGCATTGTAATGTGACGTCATTCAACATTGGTTGTCTCTCTTATATACATAATATATTTAGAGTTACGAGTGCTCGAGGGCCACACTCACTCGTGATGGAAAGAAGTAGTAAGTAGGTACTATAACATTGTTTAGTTGCTAATGGCCGAGTTTCCACTCTATAATATTCCCTTCTCTATGCAAAAAAGTATCAGAAAACAGTTACCACCTCATTCTTTACTCTGCCATTTAGAGAGGTACGGACATGTTTTTTTTCTAATAACAATAATTGTATAAAAATAAAGGCAAATTAACAAGACAATAATTGAAAACCAAAATTGAACATTTTTTATCGTAAATGAAATCCGGAAACACCATATGAACAAAAGAATCTTTCTTCTCAACCCCAATTTGAATTATATTAAGCAGCTAGTTATAATAAACCGTATTTAGCAGGATAAAATTTAGAAATTAACCCTTGTGGCTTCAATAATATACAGTGTGTCCCCGGATCAGGTTGCCAATAGAAAAAACTTTTTTATTACCTATGCGTTTTACGAAAAAAATTCATTCTTCACAAAAACTCCTGCTTGTTTAAAAAATTAGATTTCCATAAAAAAAATTTGATTCAAATGTACAGGGTGCTTAGAAATTAAAAAAACATGAAAATGCTTGAAGAGAGAACTAGATATTTTATAGAAAAATGTTATAAGAGAAAGTCGTTGACAATCCAAATTGAAGTGAACTCGTTGACTGCTGCTTGGATCTGTTGCTATAGTATTGAATAAAATAAACACTTTTTTCACCAATTTTTTTATGTTAATTTTTGTATGTTTCACCAATTTTTTTTCGCTTATAAAAATGTTGTATAAAATAATAAGGATAAGCTGTATACTTTTCTCATGAAGCAATTTTATGTTTTCTTAATTTCTAAGCACCTTGCACATTTGATACAAATTTTTTTTTATGAGAATCTGATTTTTTAACTAAGCAGGAGTTTTTATGAAGAATACATTTTTTCCATAAAACGCACAATAAAAAAGTTTTTTCTATTGACAACCCGATCCGGGGACACATGGTGTAGAGGTGTGCTAGTACACGAAAAATCGAGAACCGTCCGAGTATAAAAAGTATTTGATCGTCGATTCTAACAGACAAAACATTCGAAATTTGAAAAAAAATGTGTCGAATACTAAACAAAGGAATCTGTCCGTTGTTTTCTCGATAGTCTATAATATGTAAGCAAGTAAGATGAATGGAAATAAATCCTAAAAACTACAGATCATGACGCATTATGTAAAGAAGCAAAAATAATCTGTTAATTCGTGTAGATTTTATTCAAATATTCGTCGTGACGATTTTATTTGAAGCAACAGAACACTGTCGAACATCAAAAGTTCATCTAACGAATATAATACCTGCCCTAAGTTTCAAATTTCTGTAAAGCCGGTCCTTTCCATTCATTATGTATAATCTAGATATATACGCGTTCATTCACAGTTATTATTGTACCATCAGTTTCAGGAGGACGTATGATTTGTGTAAGCTGTCAATTCCTCATTCGGTGGCAACAAAACGCCGCATTCTGCGGCACAGATCGCGAGATAAGAATAAGATGAGATTCGTCGCTCGTCATCTGTGCTATGTACTTTTTTCATCATTGAGCTGAACAGAATGTCTTCATTATATTGACGTTTCATTGTTCACAGCGCATAAAACTTTTGTGATTAAAAGTATTGATGAGTGACAGTTCTGACTTTTCATTCGCTATGCCAGCGCACACAATCGTATAATGAGCGCACATATCCATAAGTAGATACATAATATATAAAAAAACTTTTAAAAAAATCTCTTTCAAAAAAGCCACTAAAAAGAAGGAAAATATTAAAATTTTGAGGTCGACGCCAGTTTAATAAAGTTGAAGTAGATATATAAAAAGTTTTCGTAATTAAATTGGTGTCGACCTCAAAATTTTATTATTTTTCTCCTTTTTAGTGGCTTTTTTGAAGGAGTTTTTTAAGTTTTTTATTTTTTACTTTTTTGCACGTTATTAACCGACTTTTGTCTTGATATTTGATTACTACTGAACCACTGAACCGATTTTAGTAAAATTTATGTGGAACCACCCTGAAGGTTAAATAAAACAAGAATAATCAAAATCGGTTCACAAATGCAGGAGATATGAGGCGACATACTTACATAACATACATAAAAAAATACATAATATAAAAAAATCAGTCGAACTACTGAACCAATTTAAGTGAAATTTAAATGGGACCACCCCGCAGGTATGCCTTATTAAATAAAAGAATAATCATAAAAATCGGTTCAGCCATGCCTGAGTAATCGGTGTACACGGATAGAAAAAATAAGCATCAAATTGAGAACCTCCTCCTTTTTTGAAGTGGGTTAAAAATGGTACCACATTACTCGTATCAATGTATTCACCTATACATAGTTTTGGCGTTGATGGGAATAGCGAAACCTAGAGGTTATAACATCTCGATGTTTTACATTATTTTGAACAACTTGAGAACATTTTTGAAAAGGTTTGCTTATATACAGTGGTTCTTAAAAAATGGGTTACTATAACACATCCTGTATAATTTTATATATTATTACTTTAAGGTCCAACTCCAAGATCAGGTAAAAAGTTTTATGACAAAACCGACATTCTAAAACTAAAGGAACAGAGAAATTTTTAAACAGTTTTTGATAAATGAAAAATGTAGATACGGTATAACTTCGATTATCCGGCTAGTTGTTTATACGGCCGCGCTGACCTAAAATTTAAATATTTGTACTCTAAAATTTGTTTGCCTCTACAATGCAAAAAAATATTGAAGCCCTGGGAATTTTGTTCTCGTTGCCTCTCGCCCTCTTGTTGGTCCTGTACACATAACATGTATACAAATGCAATCGTAGGTAGGTCACGTTGAGATCTGAAATGTTTGAGTTTGTGGTGGCGCTAGTCAACCAGTAGACGAAACGTAGACAGCGACGTTGTACTGTGAATTGGATTAAACATCAGGGTGCTGTATCGGTCCATCGGGAGGAGATTTATATAGCGACAAATACAACACATAAATAACGTACGCTACGTAGTGAGTCCACCGCAGTTAGCTGCTTGCCGGTTCGTTAGTATACCTCCGCTTGATGCCAGTTATCTGCCCGTAACCCGCTGTCTGCCATTTAACATGCACATTCGCCTAAAAAACAACACGACAGCGTCCGCCGATATTCCAACTGTCACACTGTTCTAGACTCTCTTGTCTTATTCGTTTGTTTATTGGCGCTTCTTCTGTTTTAGTGCACTGCACTGGCCAACAGCATTAGATATCATACTGTGTATTTACTGCTGACATATAAGATGCACACTTCTTATCTGCATGTACTTATATTATTCAAGTTTTTATTAAAATCTTGTTAAATTTTAAAATTATGTATACATTTTGTACGCAAATGCTTAATTTAATTCCAATTTCAATTAAAGAATCAACATATACCAAAGTTCATGCAATATAACCTAGATAATCGAGGGGCTTTATTGAACTGAAGCACAGTGAACCCTCGGTAATCCGGCCCCTGTCTAATCCGGCGCCCCCTGTAATCCGACATGCCTATCACTGTACATAAAATTTATTTCGGCAAATCTTCACTAATATGTATTACTTTTTGACAGGCAAACGGTGAGTCAGTCCTTCTTCAAAGGCAAAAATTTGTTTTAACATTTTAAATTTTAAAATATTTGAATCTTCTTTGAGTATTTGCAAAATATAGCAGGTTGAGAAAGTTGTGATGCCCACATTTTTTTAAAGACTATTAATGAAAGAAATGTTTCCGTAAATTCTATTTTTCACCAAAATTTTTGTAATAAAAAAATAGCTTGAATAATTTGACATCATAATCCATAATCTACATCAAACTTACAATTAGAAAATCTAGGTCAATATAAGATTAAGAACAGACGAACAATACATTGATTCAAGTCTTCATGGTTTCCGGGCTTGTAGGCCGTGGTCCGGTGGTATTTCTACCTGACGTTTCGTCTACAACTGCGGTAGACATTCTCAAAGGCTATGTGGCAGCGGTCGAAGTTGAGAATGTCTACCGCAGTTGTAGACGAAACGTCAGGTAGAAATACCACCGGACCAAGCCTGGAAACCATGAAGACTTGGAACAATGCCGGCCGTGAAAGCTTGCACACTTGGATAATACATTGATTGTAACAGTTATTAATTTTTAGCTTGAAGTTATTAGTAAAAAAGCGGCCAAGTGCATGTCGGACAACGCACAGTAAAGGGTTCCGTAGTCGGTCGAAAATATCCCATATCTCAAGAACTACATACACAACATAACTTATTCAAACCAATTTTCGTTGGAAGTGTTTTTTAAGTTCTACCACCTTAATTTTTTTCAGAATTCTCCACCCTATAGTAGTTGAAAAGCTGAGGGGGTGGGACACACATTTTACGACATTAGAAGCTCATATCTCACTATTGACTTAAATAAAAAAGTAATTTTGAAACTTTTTCATCATTTTCGAAGGCCTATCTAACGATACCCCACACGCTTATGTGCACTGGAAAATTTTTTTCATCCCTCATTTACATGCATGGAATGCTACCCCTAATTTTTATTTCGTAATTTCACTTCACCATTCATCATAGAAGACATCTACCTTCCAAATTTCATCTATATAGTGCCAATAATCTCCGAGTAAAATGGCTGACATACGGATGGACAGACGGACAGGACGAAATTATAAAGGTTCCATTTTTGCCATTTGGCTACGGAACCCTAAAAAAGGATTGTGTGCATAGAGGCAGACGCAAACAGAAGACACGAACCAGTCCAGAAGTTGTAAGCAGTCAACGCAGTACACAAACGAACATTCAGATATTCACAGCGTACAGTGAAGGAGACACCTTGCGTTGTGGTGGTGACTTAGTGCTTCTGAGACTGTGCTCCTGATAAGCAATTTAATTAAAATACTGTCGCGGCGAGGATTGATGCACGAACGAAAGTCGAGCCAAACTAAATACTTAGTTATGTAAAGATCCATAGGTGTATATACCTACCAATTGTCTATCCACCCGAACCGTCTTATACAGCAAGTATTTATGTACCTGCGGCTTTACTGTAAAGAACTAGAAATATTTCTTCTAGACAGTTAATATACACACACGATTCTAAAATGTAGTAAATTATATTCAATACTATTAATTTCTGTGTAACATTTTTTATCTTAAAATAATTGAAGGATTAGTTAAGTCAGTACTAGGTGCACTTTTGAGTCTGATGATATCGTATCACGTATGGAATGCATCACCCATCTGACCCCATCTTGCCAAAGCGGAAAAGTGTCAAATTGGTCAAAAAGGAAGAAAAAAGTAGCACGCAAATGCTTGTCTGCACAACATTTTTTTAAATAATTCAAACTACTAATAATAATTAATTTGAGGGGCTCACTATTTTGATAATGCCCGTATTTTGGTTTCAAGTGGTGTTAAACCGCAATTTTTTCAGTAGCCCTTTGAAATACGGCGAAATGTAAATAAAAATAGTCAACTCTTTTGCGGTTGTGGAAAAATTAAGTAGATCGGTACCTACCTATATACCTATTAATTTTTAGTTACAAAATATGAATTAAAAAAAACTATTTTTACTAGATTTCAACATTTACCTATTCGTTGCATATAAAATGAAATGTTTGAGGACGATTGTAGATTATAGGCGCCCGCCAACGAAGTTCATTAAAGTCTATATGTATCTATGCCTGAGCAACTCGCGTACAGAATAGAGTGAAAAATTAAGAGTACACTTCACGATGAATAAAGAATGTTTTAAATTATTGACAGACATCTTAAATATTGGGACATTAATTGCTTACAGCTATTAAATAGTATAATGCAGGGCGTCCCTAGGGGTTGAAACGCCAGGGTCAAAGACACCTGAGGCGCCTCTCCACTGCCAAATTCACCAAGTAATGTAAATATTTTCATTGGTTTTTAGGACAAGCTGCATTCCGTTCAACCAATGCAAACATTCTTGAAACTTCTTGAAGTTTTTACATTAAACTACACATTATACAATCGTTTAAAGGAATGCGCTAAGAATAGAAGCTTGGGCACGGTACGCGTAAAATGTGATTATATGGATATTTTTCGGTTTCAAAATTTAAATTATGTCTATCAGTTTTGATACCTTCAGAAGGCGCCCGAGTCAGTTTGACCCTCTTGACCCCTCCTAGGGACGGCATTGGTATAGAGCATTTGCGTATTGATAAATTATACAATCCTGTTTGACAAACCTTTGTTTCTATTTCTATCAAAATATTGACTTGTAAAATAAATGTCACGGCGTTTGATTAAATGTGCAGAATTTGTTGGTTGGATAGCAAGCAGAAAGTTTCCAAATGCAAAAAGAAAAGCAAATCGCAATAAAATTGAAATGAATGAGATGTAATTGACACAACAAATAAGTGTGTTTGTGTATTGCTTGTTGTTTATTGGACAATAGGTGACAGAGGAGACTGTCAGTTGTCTCCACAGCCGTCTGAGGCGTTTTATATACAACAGTTGCAGAACAATTTATGGGAACACATTGAGCCCTCGACATATGAGACAAGTAAACTCGCTTAGTTGTTTGCTGTTTGCCCACTACGTCTCCTTGGCCTGTGCTGACTGTGAACTAACGCACAATATTATAAATACACGGTGTTCATTTAAAGAAAAAATCTCGGAGGAAATTTGCTATTTCCCATTACAGAGGGTGGAGCTGAAGGACCACCAATTTCGACTAGCTTTTTTGATGAAACTAGACCCCAAATGAAATTCTTTTTTAATCATTCAGCACCATATGCTTTGTCTTCTGAGATATAACATTTTAAAAATATTAGTCATCCTCAGTACATACCAGGGATGTTACAGATGTGGGTTTTATAGACATCTGCAGATGTGGATGCGGATTTTTTGACGTCCACGTATGCAGATTATAATATTTTTAAGAATATGTGACTTCTGATTGTTAGATATTAAATTTTAGTGAAATTAAGTGAAAGAGATTGTAATTTATTAATATCATCTTTATTAAGAAAATAATTATTTTAATTAGGTACTTAAAAATTAAATTTCAGAATTGGTAAATTATATTTGATGAATAATTACATTGTAGTCTTTTTAGGATTAAGACGGTTTAGCAAAGGTTCATAAATTAATCCCGCGTTGCTAAAAAGCTGCTCACTTGGAACGCTAGCCGGTGGAGGCGACAAATATCTACGAGCAATATTAGACAACGTTGGATAGCGATTATAAATTATTAACAATCAATTAGATAATCTAGTCTTGACTTGCCACACATCCGCATCAGCTAAAGCTCCGCAACCATTGTTGCAGATGCGGATGTGAATGCAGATGTCAAAAATGATAAGAATGCTCCGCGATTGCGTATGCAGATCCCTGCTACATTCCATAAATTATATCAGTGGTTCTTAAAGTTTTCCATGATATGCCTGTAATTGTTCCTCCCTTAGAAAAACTGCTCTACAGAAATCTTTAGAGACTTGAGAGGAACGCCTTTCATAACGAGCGTCTTCTTGGAGAGCAAAATGTACTATTTAAGAGTGAACGAACAGTAATTATTATAATGCGTATCGGATCCAGTTTTTTGCTAATGGCTCGCGCGCTTCACATTCGATCTGCATTCTGATGCATCTAGTTCTGTGCACCCATTAGAAGGGGACGGGTATGGTTAGTGACGGTGCGCGCCTATAGGAGGAGCGACAGGGATAGAGAGTTTATAGGTACGTGTACGTGAAGTATGAGGCTGCAGAGTGCGGTAAGAAACTGTTTACAAGGCGAACGTGACGTGTGTATTAAATGTCCACATCTACCTGTTTGTCTCCACATTGCCAAATGTGATTATTGCCATACATATCAACTGTTTGGTATAGAACCGTGCTTTGTCGTTAACATGAATATTTGTCACAAATAAAATATGACCCATGCATTTGCGAATTTATTACGGCTATGCTTCCCCCAAATTTCCTTACGGATATGAAGGGGAAGAATACGCTAGCCACTTGTCTCAAGTTTATTTTTCTAGATTACACTCTCAAATCTCAGTCCAAATCCAACACTTTTGTTATGTGAAAGTTAATTTATCGACTGACAACGTACATATTATATTATCATTCCACAGGGAATAAACCATGATGAGTTTTCAAAATTTGTTTCGAATAATTTTCATTGGTTTAATTTCTTTTTAATTTTTGCAAAATTTGGCATTTATGTTGAGAATGAGGTTACAAAAATAAGTACGTTTGAAATGGTCTCACGTCTCCAATAATTTTTAGCCGTTCCGAAATCTGCATTTGGAAGACCATTTTATGTACCCACTTCACAACGCTCCTGTAATCTATACATGTGTTTGTACATGATATATTTTTTCAAAATTATAATTGCGGTGGACGTTATTATCAATATGGAGGCCAAAAGAGCAATTTTTACAATTTTTATGTCTGCCTGCGCACGCATCACGCGGAAACTACTGAACGGATTAAAATGAAACTTGGTATGTTGGTAGCTTTTATCTTGGGTCAACACTCAACATACAGAATACTTTTTATCCCGGCGAAAAAAGGAGTTACCGCGGGGTAGTCAAAAAACTGTATCTCTGGATGGTTAATGGAATAATCTTTTAAAATAAATATTATGAAGTATTGGAAATACCTTGTATTATGTCCGTCTTGTGACTTCTTGTGATTTAACACGACGCGTTTCGGCAACGAGTTGCCATCTTCAGGTGTGGTCAATAATTTTTTAAAAAACACACATTGAGTATTCGTAACACTATATAATATTATGATGCTAAGCACTCTGTATTATGTCGTGGATTGTGAAGTACTGATTTAAATTTCGAGATTTTATGATTTATAAAGGAGGTAGATGAAATGGAAATGTGAGTATGTGTGTGTATGTATTTAGACGATTACTGAGTATTGGGTGTTTGTGTGTTGTTAATTATTGTGTCGTATATTATGTTCGATTTTAAAGATTAAATGTATTTTGAAATAACTCATTTCAGTCACGCTAAGAGAATTCTAGCCGTTGTCGAATGTTGCTGATATAAACAGATATAGATACTTACATAGTACATACATATAATTAAAAATCAAAGAAATTTTATTGGTCTACATACAATGCAAAATACTTAAAAACCCTACAAGAAAACGAAATTACAGAGGTTCCGTTACTATTTTGTACTCGTAGGTAGGTATATTAGTACTGCCTACATAGGTACCTAGATGAAATGCAGAAGTTATTTTGGACTACAGAATTTCTGAACCAAACCAAGTACGATTATTTTTTTTTACATAATATAGGTACATGTGTGTCTGGTAGTGCCTGATTGATGGTTATTGTCTTTTGTGGAATTGTTGACGTCATGTGTGGTCTTTTTATTTGTTCGATAATATATTGACATAATTATATCGTGGTGACATATTTTTTCTATTTAATTTTATTTTAAAAATGGAAAACCGGACAACAATTTTGAAATGCTTTCAGAACTTGAATTAATAGTTAAATTTACTGGAAGTATTAATAATGCTTTATTAAAGAGTGAAGTTAGTACGACTGTGAAATATACAGGGTGCTGAATTGCTTTGCGGGTAATAGGGATTTAATCCGTAAAATCAAACTTTTGCGATTTCCTGCTTCCCTAATTATTTTAGGAAAAATATCTTCGAATAAAAGTTTTCGAACATAAAATTCTGCATCTAAACCATTAAACAAAATTAATTTTGCATGCTTTGTAACGGCAGAAATTTGACATGAAAATGTCAAAATTACCTCAAAAACAGATAGCGATAGCCATGGAACTTGAACAAAATGATGGCGTTTTAGCTGTCAGAATAATTTCTAATCATTTTGTTCAACTTTTATTCGAAGATATTTTTCCTAAAATAATTAGGGAAGCAGGAAATCGCAAAACTTTGATTTTACTGGTTAAATCCCTATTACCCGCAAAGCAATTCAGCACCCTGTATAAGTAAATTTATATTGGTGGTTCAGCTAAATTACATAATGAATTCTGCACTATTAGAAAAAATCAATTACTGCGACAACGGTTGATAAAAATTATTTTTCCTAATAGTGCAGAATCTATTATGTAATTTGGCTGAACCAGGAATATAAATATACTTATTAATTATGCTGTTTTGGTTTTTGGTTTTGAAAATTAAAGTGAAGAATAAAGAATATCCCTGGTCCAGTTATTGGGGGCCGGGTCTCCTCACTTTTCTGTACCAAGTTAAATTATCTTGGGTTGTCGGTTCTGGCAACTGGGCTTGTTTGAGGTATCTTTTTAATTAATTGAGTTCATAAAAATAATATTAAAATAGGTAAATTCAGATACCCCACTATTTTTAGATTTACCTTAAAATATCTTCATTAAAAGGGCTTTAAAGTTGTAAGTAAAGAAATCGTTTATTATTTATAACTTTTACTTAAGATACCATTTTACTGACAATTTTCTCAAATTTCCTTGAACTAATTTTGTATTTATTTTTTTACGTGGAATATTTATTAGAATTGGATTCATTCTATTATTATTTTAACCTTGGGGTTGTAGAGGAATAAATTTCTAAGAATCATAATAACCCCAGTCCAACGTGATTGCAGATTCACGTAGAGAACATGATTCTCGCTCAGCCTAAAAGACAAAACTAGCACTGGTTAATTGCTGGTCAAAGAAAAGGACATTCCGTTAAAAAAATAAAAAAGGGTATGTGCCTCACCCACATGAGCGCACGATCGAAGTTATACTTCATACATTTACATTTTTGCTTTTCCTCTCTCAGCATTTTTAAAATTAAAAACTCGGGTCGCAGTGCCAAAACCCTGCCGACAATATAGTGTATTTGCTAATACAGGCATTGTGCTGTTATTATGTGAACATAAGTTTGTTTTTGAACAAAATAAAAAATTTAACCCCTTAATACATCCCTTAAAATAATATTTTTTTTTCTTAATTTCAATATTATTATCAATGCAACCTCTGTACCAAATTAAATACACCCTTCAGTAAGTAAATCACTATCCGAAAACTAGTGTTTTCATAAAATTTGTAAGTCCGGACCTGTCGGGGCGATTTTATTAAAATTTTAGCAGCACATTTCAATCTTCACTAAAGGGTTAAATTTCAATTTTGAAACAATTCTGAGAATTTTTTCGGTATTTTTGGGCCCAAAAACATTTTTCAACCCCTAAAAACTACCCTTAAAATAGTCCGATTGGGCCCATTTTAAATAGGCTTCGTGCGGTGATGGATTGCAACGTGCCTACCCAATTTCGTCAAAATCAATTAACTCTTTCGAAAGTTATAGCCCGTACACACACACACACAAAATATATATATATATATATATATATATATATATATACATAATTAAACAGACATTTCCAAAAATGGTGCCAAAGTGTTCAGGAGGCTATGAAACGTCGAGAAATTTTGGTCCGACCCCTAGGTCCCGCCATCCGACCGACGCCAATAGTGTATGTGCCATATGGCAAATACACTAATAAATAATTATTAATAATAAAATCCATGTATATCTATAACATCTATGCACAGGTATCCAAAGCCTGCTTACATATTGCACTATTTGGAAACGTCAAAAAATTGACTTTTAAAATAATATTATAAATTTTATAAGAAAATGAACTTTTTCCTTGGATAAGACCTAGCTAGATCGATTTTTTGCCACTCAAAACCCCCTTTCAGTAAATTTTATGCAAATCGTTACAGTAGTCTTATTCCTGTCAGCGTTACATTACAGTGTTTCATTAATTTTGAAATCGGTAAGTTTTAAGTCGAGCAAAAAAATAATAATATTTCATTTTCAGTCACCGCTTTCTCTTATCGATAGCCAGATTTAAGAAAAAGTACTTGTTCTATTTTTTATCTGTTCTTTTTGATTCTGTTCATGAAGAACCTGTTCTTCAAGAATTGTAAATTATACTAAATAATTCTAAGAACTGTTATTCTTATGAGCCGGATCGTTTCCAGTAACAGTTTTAAAATAGCTGTTATAACTGTTATTTCATCCCACTACTATCGGCAAGATTTCGGTGTACCTGGGTATGTAAAATGTATCACAAAGAGAAATTGACTTGATTTTGGCTATGG
This sequence comes from Mongoloraphidia duomilia, assembly GCA_039654895.1. Taxonomy (NCBI): domain Eukaryota; kingdom Metazoa; phylum Arthropoda; class Insecta; order Raphidioptera; family Raphidiidae; genus Mongoloraphidia; species Mongoloraphidia duomilia. The sequence continues at coordinate 40,733,581 of CM077517.1, read as the reverse complement.
TCACATAAAGAGACTTTGAATTAATTTCCCTTTTGGTTTTCGGTGGGAAAAAGAGTATTAAGCAAGACTGTCACCTAGAGTGGTTGCATAAAGAGAGAGAGAAAAGAGAGAAAGACGACCGCGTATAATAACGGGGTCCATAGTTCATATACTTACATTTATATATTATATTATGAACTGATAAGAAATTGTTTATTGAATTGTTTTTTGTCAAATCCATTACGCTAAATACTTTGTACTCTAATAATTACCTACATACACACATGTTTTCTTTTCTACTCTAACATAAAATCTTGCAGTTTATTGTCTTTAATTTAAATTGTCTTCAATTTAAATAATATGTTTAGAGGAAAGTGTTCTTCAGCAACAATAAAAAAAACTCGGGTCGCAGTGCCAAAACCCTGTCGACAATATAGTCGTATTTGCTAATACAGGCCTTGTCCGGCTTTAATACGTGAACTTAAGTTTGTTTTGTGCGACAAAGATAAACAAATTCAACCCCTTAAGTACATCCCTTAAAATCAATACCTTTTTTTCTTAATTGTCAATATTATTATCATTGCAACCTCTGTACCAAATGTCAAATACACCCTTGGCAGTAAGTAGGATGGCGGGACCTAGGGTCCGCCAAAACTAGTCGTTTTCATAAAATCTTGTACAGTCCGGCTCCTATCGGGCCGATGTCTGTATTAAAATTTTAGCAGCACATTTTGATCTTTACTAAAAGGTTAAATTTCAATTTTCGAAACAATTCTGAAATTTTTTTCGGTATTTTCGGGCCCGAAGAAACTCTTTTCAACCCCTAAGAAGACTACCCTTAAAATAGTCCGATTGGGCCCATTTTAAGGATAGGTTCCGTGCGGTGATAGATTCCAACGTGTGTGACCAAATTTCGTTCAAATCAAATAAGTCTTTCGAGAGTTATGCCGCGAACACATATATATATATATAAATATATATATATATACATATATATATAAACATTTCCAAAAATGGTGCCAAAGTGTTCAGGAGGCTATGAAACGTCGAGAAATTTTGGTCCGACCCCTAGGTCCCGCCATCCGACCGACGCCAATAGTGTATGTGCCATATGGCAAATACACTAATAATAAAACAGAAACATATTTTGCTCTAAATAAGAACATTTTTAGTCGTTTTGAACTTATTACATATTTCCAACTTTATAGAAACACAATTATTTATTGTGCAGATATAAGCTTAAAACAAATTTATTTATAGTAAATATTATAAAGCAATACCTATGTAAAGAGTTTATATTGTAAACAAATATGAAATTATTTTCAATATTTTATTGCGCAAAGCAACTATTTTTGTTTGTAAAGTTAAGTAAGTATAAAATAGCCCATATATAAACAGAACTGGTGCAGCGGGTATAAGGTAGGTACCCCACGTCTATATGGAGCGTTACTACATACGAAATGTTTCAACTTTCAACTTGGCTGACAGCTTATATGTAACTTTATTGCTTGGATCAACGGGAGCATACAAGAACGGTGAGTTGAGGACTACATGAACACAGCTTCTCCGGTTCAAAACTTGCATATGTCTAAATCTTTATAAGGACCAAATTTTGTTATCCTCTCTTTCTACCTATATATGTTTGTGGCGTATAGAAAAAATGGTTACCTATAGAAAATGTTCTCAAGCGAGTCATATTTGGAAGATACTGCTATTGAGACGGAGAAAGGCGGGACATGGAATATTAAACAGCGGTTCATGTACTCGCCATCTTGTTGAGATTTTCCAAAATGTTTGTTAATAGTTTTAGAAAACTCCTGTGCTTGATCTTGTTAATCAATTGGAGAAATTTGATATGGACTCAGATTATATTTTGTTGTTCAGTTACGCAACTGCTTTCAAATTACTTAAGTACTCCATAGATATTTCATTTCTATTCTCAATTAATACCCATATTTTCCCGTTTTCTTGGATTTTTTAAGGTAATTTGTATGAAAGTTATCCCTGACATCAAGCAATCATTATTTGAAATTTGAGCAAACAATAATTTATTAATTGAAAATCGGTAAATAATCTTTTTTAGTATTAATAAAAAATGTCTTTTATTGTAATTTTATTTGTATAAAGGCATATAGAATGTGTCGAAAAGTCGTGAATCAGGAAGAGGCTTTATTATTTTAAAATAAATTAATCCAAATAATAATATAGTACTTCAGTCAATGACTGCAAGATGTCAGGGATAATTTAACACTAATTTATATACAATTTGAGAGATAATTAACAATATGAGTTAGGTAGTTGTGGACAACAATATAATAATTATTAGGTAATTAATTCAACAATGAATTCAATCCACAAAGCATTCACTAGGTAGTGAATAGTATTTCTTAACATATCAGTCAACATATTATGCCATCATGATTGTTAAACGTCAAACGATTGTTATAAGATATACAAGGAAAAAATCAGAAGCACTGTCGGGACTTGAACCCGAAATTCCCAGTTTCCGGCTGATTGAGTTGCCACTTACTCACACAGTGCCCCGAAAGTGAAATCTGTTCCTTCCCCATATATACCTATTTCAATACTAAATCACATCTCATGCGGGAGCCGATTTATTTTTAAGTTACAATCATAACTTAAATAGATATATAAAATAACTTAAATAGATATATATAGGGAAGGAACAGATTTCACTTTCGGGGCACTGTGTGAGTAAGTGGCAACTCAACTAGCCGGAAACTGGGAATTTCGGGTTCAAGTTCCGACAGTGGCTTCTGATTTTTCCTTGTATATCTTATAACAATCGTTTGACGTTTAACAATCATGATGGCATAATATGCTGACTGATATGTTAAGAAATACTATCTGACGCTAATGACCTAAGTTGTCGACGCGTCTATAATATACAATAAACAATAAAGAAATACTATTCACTACCTAGTGAATGCTTTGTGAATTGAATTCATTGTTGAATTAATTAACAATCATTATTTTAGAGATAATTATCATTGTAACGATCAGGCAAGATAATGTTTCTCTGAAAACCAACATTATTGTGAGGGAAGCCTAGTTAATTATAATTTTATTGAATTTTTTGCAACAAAAAAAAGTTTTGATTAAAACCATCCAGAGAGTGTCTGTAGATCATAATAATATTATCCTTGAAATGGACCATAAAAAAGGAATATTGAGTTCTACATTTTCCTTCGAAGAGAAACATAGTTAAAGCAAATTATAAAAGAACAGTATGCAAATTGTAAAATTAAGATAAATTAAAAGATAATCAATGAAAATAAAGTAAAATAGTACAGTACCAAACCAACATGAGAAGCAGAGGAGGCAAGGGAATGGTGAGGAGCGAGATAGATATGTACGACGGTAGAGACGACGTCTCCCCGTGGGGCCATCACGGCATCGATCCGAGTGGCGTCCAGGGTACACCTGTCAGTCACTCAATCACGTCACGTCCTCTCTCTTTCCCACCACCTGCACCATGATCCTGCCGTCCTCACCTCCCTTCATTTCTGCTGTCCTCCTCACTCACTCTTATAACAACTCTTCTTTGTAGCAACGCGTCTCTTCAACAGCAATACGTGAGTTTGTAAAATTTTCCAACTAGTTTTTAGTTAAGTTAAATCGACTGTTGATTTTTATGATCTTTATATTCCTTATAATAATTAAAAATAAAGATAAGTTTACCTATTGTCCGAATTGTTAATTGCAAGGTTTCGATATCAAAAGTGATATAGCACCGATATTTCAATTCCATCCTTACGAATACATAATACATACGGAATGCAAACATTTTTATTAACATTCGTTTCAGTGTCTCCAGATATCAAATCGATAATATTATGATTCATCGAACGCTGCCAAGTCCGTGAATTTTAAAAATCGGAACGATTCTTTTGAACGACTGTTACCAGTTTCTATAGAATACATTCTCCTCTCTGCCGCCATATCGATCTTCAGTTATCTAAGCTTGCGAACGGGGTGATTGTTTTCATTAATTGCTGCTGCGAATATACCTAGCAGTTTTTTTATATACATAATATACCTACCTACTTTTAATTACATTGTATGTAGGTACTATCTATATTCCGATAATAAAAATTGTTTCGAATGAAATACGCTAAAGATTGTACAAAATAAACAATCGGCTAAATTATCTAGTGAAAAGTATAAAAAAATTATTACAAATATTTTATGTGGTTCAAATTCACATATTATATTATGAAAACGGGAGCCATTATTTTCATTTAAGTTGTCTTAGTTCCTGCTAGTGTTAATCTCTCCTTCTTGAAACCTAATAAAATATCTATAAGGTATTATTTTATCATTATAACTTTTTAAAACTGTTGTGGATTTGACATATCTACTATAATTATCTATTAATTAATATTGTCAGGCTGCAGTTACAATTAACAAACTACAATAGTAGTACCACCAAAATATTTTGTACAAATAATATTAACTTTCTGTTTTTGTGTCCATAATTTGAAATTAGGTCAGAATCGTGGGAATTTCAACAGTTGTATTAAAACACTAATGTCTGGTTTATCGTACATTTAACACGCTGTTCTGTTAATCGTTGTTAAATTTTTACACATAAAACATACGAAGTAACCATAGAAATAACATCGAATTAACAACAGCGTGATTAATAATGTATGATAAACCCGACATAATTAATGTTACTAATCGCGACATTTCGTCGTGTACTTACGACTTCCTCAAGCTTTACAACGAAACGTCGCGATTAGTAACATATATACCGGGTTTATCGTACATATTTAACACGCTGTTTTGTTAATTCACTGTTATTTCTATAATTACTTCGTATGTTTTATGTGTTATTCGATGTAAAAATTTAATAGCGATTAACAGCGTGTTATATGTACCTACGAAAAACGCTGCATTAGTGATTTATTACTACCGTCTAAATTCCCATAATTCTGACCTAATTAATATTAACACTTAGTTTGCACATAATAGTCCGGTCGCCAAATGAAAAACCTAAAAATATCGTAATAAGTTTTTTTGATTAATGAATACTTGTTTTAGGATATGATTAACTACAAGAAAATGCATGATGATGACAAACTGTCATCTCTGGGCAACTGAAGATATACGCTATTTAGTGGGGCGAAACTACCCCCAAAAGTGTATTTTTGCGAAATTTGTATTTTTCTATACATACTTAACTCTGCTAGGACTTTAGGAAAATAGTTACAGAAACTGCACTGAATAAATTTAAAGCGAGCCACTGAACATGGTGAATAAAATTTCTATAAAAAACAAGTTCATACGTATATAATGATAATATTTCATGAAAATGAAACGAGAAATACTGTGTAATGACGCATTCTGTATAAATGCAAGTCCATGTAGGTCTAATGTAGTGTGGTAGCGACTTAAGTGTAAAAGATGAGGTGTGTTTTATGTTCGATTACTCTTACTCTCTCTGCATCGGTCGGTCCCTGGGGTCTTCGCGCCGCGCCGCCCGCCCGCGAATCACACACATCCCCAACTAACTAACCGCTGTAACTAGTATGTACTAGGGGCTATATCAGTTCTATATAATATTAAGCTCTGTGTTAAATCTGTGGCATCTTTCATGACCCACTCTCTCTCTCTTACATTACTATTTTACAAACCTACTCTACACTTTTCTGACATTGTGATTTTAGTTTTTCTGTCATTTATTAATACGTGTAAGAACATTTTAAATACCTAGTAAGTATTTATTAATTTAAATCGACGGTACTTGAAACTTTATTTTACAGTACGCATCAAAAGTATACCATCCATGCTTTTTTTAGATCAGAAAGGAGTCAGTTCTCAAAGATTGGACATAGTCGTCATCTTAGATTAAAATTGTAAATTGCATCGTCTTGTGACAAATCATTCCAAGCTGTTTTCAATGTAAATAACTCTCTAGAATGTAAGGCAGCAAATCATTAAAATACAGAATGGGTGCGTTTTATGATGAACAACAGAGTTGGACTGTAATTAAAACGTACAAATCAACAATTCAACATTCAAATGGTTAAAAAAAGGAAGCATTGAAACAATTTTGACTACCTACCTATTCATAATATAATCATCTTTAAAAATTCATAAAAATAAAATTCAGAGCAAAAAATGACACCAAAAACATTGTCATGGCGTTTACAATAGCACGCAGATTTGTCGGAATTGAGAAATTTCATTAGATTTAAGTTTACTCTGTTAATTATGCTTTTAATCATAAACAAAGGAGAAGGAATTGGCGGTGGCACAGTCTGCCGTCTGCCAGGTCTTATCTAGATAACAATATCAAATAAATTTTTAAATCACTTGGAATGCAGTGAACCGAAAACATGATGTACTTAAGTGTTTGCATGGAGACATGCGAAAAATATTCACGAACGCAGTTGATATATTACGTAATCTTTATCTATGGCAATATAAAAGAAAAAGTTTATATCTATGTTACCTCATAACTCGAGAACCCCTGAACCAATTTAAAAAATGCTTTCACCATTTAAAAGACTGACGACAAAGCGGGAAATGAGCAGTGAGCGAAAATAGCGATTTGCGCTCAGACGAAGCCGGATTAAGCAGCTAGAAATAACATAAATACGCACAACAAGTATTATGATCTTGTTTGCTACAATTATTAACCAAGATAATAAATTATAAGCAATATTATAGAATGAATCCATGCAAAAGATTTAGGAGTATTTTGTAACATAATATTTGTAAAAATAGTTGTCTAAATTTAAAGTAAATGAAATAAAAAAATTAAATATTTATCTATTTAATTTAAAATTATAGGTAATTTTGGAGTTAGTATATTTCAGTATTTTTGCTATTTGGGTAAAATGACTACAGTTTCTTATATTTTATGTATCTGTTAAAACTTTTCTGATTGCTAGCATAGTTTTTTAAAATTGAACTGGCGATGAGCCAGATTTAAAAATTCGTGATAGGGAAAATATTATTGCGATAATGGATGCAACCGAGTGATAATATACGTATATTATAACAGTTTATATAATTTTAAACATTTAAATCTATATTATAGTTGCTGTTGTAATAATTTGTGTAATGTATTAAGTCTATAATATTATGTATATCTATATTATAATAGATATCTATAATATAGATTACTGTGGGGTAATATTGATGGTGTGAGGTTGTGTTGCGTCGCCGCCGGGTCAGCTTCTCCAAAGCCCCCGACCCCCAGACCGGGTGGTTACTGACTAGAGGTAGCACACATATATACATACACATACACAAGGTGAGGAGGTCGTCATAGCAACGTCTCCTGTGACTGACCGTTCGTTTCTCAAGCAGCGACGGCAGCCCGCAGCAGCTCCGCGTCACGTTCGAGTATGGGTGTGTGGGGTCCGGGAGTAGACAGGCTTCATGCACATTCCGCCCTTCGGCCTTTCTTGTCTGCCGTATGTCACGTCAAACATACTGGCGAATGGATTGTCATTCATGTTACCATATGTACTGTGCTTTTAATACAATATATGTACGTGTACATTGGTACAACGTATTGTATAAATTTCATTTCAGTTTTGTTTTTGATGTGCACGTGGGCATTCCCAAATATATGACGTATAGCAATCAGATTCCTATATTAGTAAGTCAAGGTGAGAGAAGTTTCAGTGTAATGAAAAAAATTAAAAGTGTCAATCGATCAACGATGAACCAAGACAGGTTGAACGATCTCAGCATCTTGGCGATGGAATCTGATTTGGCAAGAAGCCTGAAATATGATGACTTTGCGAGAAAGAGGGCCAGGAGAGTTGTATTTTCATAAAGTAAAAAAAAGATGTATCATGATTTTCTATAACATATTCAAATTCAACTAAGCGCTAGTTTTGATTCCTGTATACCTGAATAATAAAAGCTGTAAAATTTATTAACTGTAAAACAGTTTTTAACTAGAAAACGTTTCCCCATCCCACTGACTCATTAAAATTAAATTAAAATTTAGAGCACATCGAAAATTGTCAATAAATATTAAATAGTGCATGGTGGTGCACATAAATTCTTCTGCAGATTAAGATAATAATTAGGTAAGTCTCGTTCATAAAATAACATGCAAGTTCGCAGAGCTGTTACGGTCTGAGTAAGGTGATAGCGGGGTGGGGTAGAGGAGAAGGGTAGAAGGACCCGCACCCCTCAGTTGGAGTCCGAAAATCCTGTCACCGGGCTTGTGTGTATCATCTTTACTGGCGTCTCTCGCATTAAAAAATGTCTTAGACCAAACTTTCGTGACATATGTCACGAAAGTTTGACGGACAATTCCAACCCTCTATATGAAACCTGAAAAATGTTTGTATCAATCTATGGAAATCGACACTTTTAGGGCTTGAGAATGGCCGAGCGTATAGCAATGCTGTTGTTTACATGGCGTTGCTATGGTTCCTCTATTTACAAGTCCCCAGTTTCCGGGTTCTAGCCCGAGAGCTGGTAAAAGTGTCAATTGGATTTTCAATTTATTATTAAAAAAAAAAAAAATAATGAACTGAAAATATGAATTGGTGCTAGGCCCAAATAAACTTACCTGTTGGTGGTCTTTAAAACACAATTTTAATTTGACACTTTTACAGGAAAAAACCCGGCAGTTCCAGTGGCTATCGAAAAATTTTGCTTTTCAGAGGTGTAAAAGTTGCAATTTTTCAAAGGCGCCTGAGGTTTCAAAAAACATTGGGTCGCTTTCAAACGATTACCTACATCGTAAAAAAATCGTACGAGGATGCTCTGACGTTTGTCTTTTTATGAATACATTTCAACCGGAACATGGTCGACTACTTTTATAATATATTTTATTAGTTGATTTATTACATCACATAATATACATAATGTTTCATTAACGAAAAGATTTCGCATGTGACGAAATTTCAAATTTGTTAGTTCATACAGGAAAAACCGAAAAACTGAATGCCTATTGAGTCGGGACACTGTAACGTAATTCTGTAATTTCTATGAAATTCAACTTTAATCCCATCCCTGGTAATGCGCTACGATTACAATGTTAGAAAAGAGACCTCGGTGTTGACCCGTTTTTAACGTGACGTGTACGTTTCTATAATACGTGTGTATATAAACATGTTTGTGAGTTCCGCTATGGCCATGTCTCTATATGCATTTCCTTTACCCCTTTACCCTCCTTTTCACCTGTTTTCCCGTAGTCTAGAACCAGGCAGCTTTGTATTATTATGACTAGTGACAGACGACACTAGCAGAACTACACCTACAAGAATGGAATGTAATTGTGTTTATTATAACGTCAGCATGAAACATTATGAATTTTAAATTAGAATTTGTAATACTGAAATATTCTGTCTCTTTTGAAGTTTGTATTGTTTATGAATACATAGATACATTTATATAGTTATAAAACTGTATATAATATGTGACACTTACATACAGTGTCGTAACTTCGAATTTATCCCCACTCCCGCAGAAATGTGACCTTCTCCCGAAAATTTAACAAAAAATCGCAGTTCCAGTATTCTGTAAACATTCTCATTTAGAGATTAATGAATATTAACTAAGGTTACAAGTAAATTAACAAAGATAATGCATTTAAAATATATAATTTGCAAAAAGGAAACTGTAAAGGAACACGCGTGCCGTATAAGCCAAAAATAAAACATAAAATTTAGTAATCGCGATGAATTTTATGTATGCTTTCTTCCAAATGATTAAGATTATGGGTCTGTGAGCGCACACAAGTTACATTTTCTGAACCTTAATTGAAAATCAAACTTAAACCGTGTTTTTAGAAAATTTTCTCGGAAAATATTTGGGCGCCTAAATAAAATTGCCCGAATATTAACTGAAATTGAAAAAAAAAGTAAATATACAGAATTGTAATTAGTAGGTACAGATCTGAAGGAGGCCGAAAATGGGAAAAAAGTTAAATGTCACTATAGGAATTTAAACCCGAAAGTCCCAGTATTGTACGGATTGAGTTACTATAGTCCATACTCTATAGTATAAACATTTTCTACTAAAATCTAATTGACGAATGTTTTCCACCATTCTTGAATGATATGACGGCTTCTATCACTGCAATATTATTGACGTTGTAAGTTTTAGGCCAGGCGCTAGGTAGTTTTTGATCCGAATAAGCTAGGAAGTTTTGAAACTTGGTGAATTTGTAGATTTTTATGTCCTGAATGAAATACTACATTTTGCAAAATCCGATTGTTGCCGCTGGCACCGCCATATTGGTAAGATGGCGTAAAAAATCGTTTTTTTCAGAATATATCAGAAACGGTCGACTTAAGCGATTCTTCACTATGTAATGTTTTAAAGAAGATTACATTTCCTACAATTTTCATTCCAACAACTTTACTGTGGTACTCTAATGGTAAGCGCGCTACAGCTTCTTGAAAATCACGCGCTTCTTGTAACCTTGGTAATCAATAGTTAAAATGTAATGTCCTTTTCAATAGCTTTATTTGTTGTGTTCTTCATAGAATTTTAAATTGAAAATACATATGTTCATAAAGCAACGAAAGCCCTAAATCGCGCTTTTTGTCCTATATCGATATCTTTAAAAATTGAGAAGTTATAGGCTGTCAAAGTTGAAATCATCACAGAGTTTTACGTATTTTTTTAACACAGGTTACGAGTACCTTCCATACTGAGTAAAAAAATCTGTCTAGAAATCCATGGGAAATTTAATGCCCCAAACGATGTTTTTTGTCCTATCTCAATAACTTCATACATTTTTAATTATGAAAAAATAAATTCATTTCAATTTTAATGTCAAAAAAAAAAAAATTTCAATTTCAAGTCCAAGCGAATTGAATGAAAAATTGCCAAATAGAAGAAAAAAAACTGATTTTTAAATGAACTTAAATGCTTATAACTCGAACATTTTTCAAGTTATCGAGATAGGGCAAAAACATCGTTTAGGGCACTAAATTTCCTGTGGATTTCTAGACGGATTTTTTTTTATTCTATATTGAAGGTACTCGAAACGCGTGTTAAAAACACGTAAAACTCTGTGATGATTTCAACTTTGACTACCTATAACTTCTCAATTTTTAAAGATATAGATATGGGACAAAAAGGACTATTTAGGGCGTTCTTTGCTTTATGAACATATGTATTTTCAATTTAAAATTCGATGAAAAACACAATAAATAAAGCTATTGAAAAAGACATTACATTTTAACCATTGGATACCAAGGTTTCAAAAAGCCCGTGATTTTCAAGAAGCTGTAGCGCGCTTACCATTAGTACCACAAAAATGTTATTGGAATAAAAATTGTACAAAATGTAATCCTCTTTTTTTAGAGGACAGAGTGGTGTAACGGTTAGCGTAGCGGCCTTTGGATCACACTGTCGTGGGTCCGAATCCCGCCTCCGCTCATGGATGTTTTGTGATGTCATTTAGTTTTAAATGAGTTGTTATTTGATGTAAACAAGACGCTAATGACCTAAGTTGTCGACGCGTCTATAATTTACAATAAAAAAATAAAAGTCATCCTCTTTTAAACATTACATAATGGAAGAATCGCTTAAGTCGACCGTTTCTGAGATATTCTGGAAAAAAAACGATTTGTGACGCCATTTAATCAACATGGCGGCGCCGGCGCCAAAAATCGGATTTTGCAAAATGAAATATTTTATTCAGGACATAAAAATCTAAAATTCACCAAGTTTTAAAACTTCCTGATTTATTCGGATCAAAGCCTCTTTTTCTCGTCCTGGCGCCTGGCTTATATCAGTTTATCATTAAGATTTACTTTTTCAACAATCACAAGTTAGCTAGTGAGACATCAGCTGAAATTAAATTACTGTACGCGTCACAAAACGGCTGTCCGGAATGAATATTGCATTCAGCTTCGGCGTATTGTACAGCTGTACAATAAACAAGCAGCGTTCATAGTAGTTTTATATGGGAGGACATTAGCTGAAGCTGAAGTAGTGGAAGAGTCGGGTTCGGGATGGAGTTGGCGCAATAAATTAAGTGAAATGAAAGACAAATCGCGGTCGGTGTGTCTGCTAGCTGTGATTGGTGCCTCCCATCAGGCGCCAGTCGGGTGATGAACAGCTCCTGTTGGCAGTCTACTCACTATCGAACTTGAACAACTACAACTGACTACACTCACTATTATACACTACAGTTACACTATTATGAAAGAACTCTTCTCTCTATTCTATTCCTTTTTCTGTTTTTCTCTCTCCACAATTCAGCATTTATTCACTGTAACTTTTATGGTTTGACTAAAATTATATCTTTATAGGAATTTTGAAACAATAATTGGAATCACCTTTCTCATTTCATGTAATTTGCTGATTTTCGAAATCTCAAGCTGGAAATTAGAATTAATACAAGATCTCAAAATTATAATAGTTTTCACATTAATCTCTTAGCTTAAAACCCTTAGTGGGAAACAATCACTTGTACTAGTTCATAATTGGAAACATCTGGTCTGTATTTCTCATAGCATTTTCCCGTGGATTTATTAGATTTGGTATATGTAATTTGTTACTACAAGAATTTTTTAAGCATTTTTGGTCAATAAATGATAATGCGTTCTAAAATAAACAACAAGCCTGCCATAAAAACTATGAATAGAATACGGAACACCCGGTCTTACAAACCTTGTATCGTATTACATATTGAATTTATAAGCAATCAAGACGCAGTTAAAATGAACACCAGGTCCCTGAAACCGGCACGATTTTAAAAATCGATACATACTTCGTAACAAATAGACACTAATTGAGTAGTAACACATGCGGCATGTAGATTAATAGTAAATAGGAATAGGAACATTGTGGAGGAGGAAGGCGTATCTTGAACAGTCAAAGTGCATTGTAGTATAAAGAAAAACTAAAGGCCTCACAGACCGATGTCACGAACTAAGGGTTCATCGCAATTTAAACTTTTGTAAATCATTAACAAAGGAACCTTACAGGGATGGAGGCAGTGATGGATTAAGACTTTTGGAGACCCCAGGCAAAGAAGTCTCATGGGCCCCCTGATTCTTGATTTAGAAAGTAAAAAAGGTTCAGAATCACTAATAGAAAGTTAATAGAAATACTCATCTGGTACTTCAGCCTTCTAGGATTAAGAAATAATGCTGTGATCATAATTTATGCTATTTTTTATTTAATTTTTACAAATGTATTATTGCCAAAAATTGACAAACTTACACGAGATAGAATTGCTATGAGAATTATTCGCACAATTTTTTTTCATGTTGTCAGTTTACAAGTGGAATAGATATATTATGATTGTAAAAGTGAATAAACAAGACGCTGTCTATTCTACATTAAATTTATGTTCTATTGAATGAAGCGATTCAGCTCCGCATGATGAAGTCTTGATTTTGGTAATATAATTGACGTGCAATTTTACGTTTTTGTTATTTATTGCTTATAAACTAGACTGTTTGTCCAATACGATATATTTTATGAAACTGTTGACTTCTGTTCAGCAACGTATGTCTTTCCTCCACGTTCTTTTGCTGTTGTCCATTAGTTTGCCTGCACTTACAGATACGCATTTAGATAGTTTTTTAATCAGTCGTGCCAAAAATTCAAATTGCACACAAACGAATTCAGTAAATGGAATCAAATAAAGAACTTTTTGGCGTGTTTGCGGTTTTTAGCAATGCATTAAACTTGAAAAATTAAATCATTGTAAATTATTATGAATAACGTCATATGCAGACAAATACAATCTAGAAATAGTTTAATTAGTGCGTCATATTGGAACAAAATAATGAAAGAATATCGCTATTCTGGCTACCTGAGTATGAAATTTGGTATACGCGTTAATAAGTATCATATTATATGAGGTAGAAAAAACCGCCGCGACAAAAGCAGTTTTTCTCTAATAACTCAAAAGTCAAAACAGTAAGTTTTAGGACCAAAAAGATTATTATCAATTTTTAAGCTGATAAAATTCTAAACAATCACTGTAATGATGTGAAACTTTGACAATCTATGGTCCCACACGCAAGTCCCGCCATCCGACCAACGCTATTAGTAAGATATCTGTTAGACTCAAAGAAATCGAAAAAACATCCACAACGCGTTGTGGTTTCTTTAAATCATCCATAACGTGATATTCGTATTCTGACACTTGTAAAAACAGCCACCATCAGTTGTGATTAACTTAAAAAGACCACAAAGCGAAATTCGAGTCGTGGCTTTCATAATACTTGACCACTACGCGTTGTGGTGATTTTGCGAAATTCAACCCCTAAGGGGGTGTAAATGGAGTGTAAGGTTTTTTGGGACTGTGCTCATATCTCATAAATCGAGTGAGAGGTATTCAATTCAGCATTTGAACCCTCGTGTGTTTTTCAAAACGGGTGAAAATGGTGTCTTTGGTCGTATTTTGAATCCATCGCGGCAACAGCCAATATAGGAAAATATGTATTTTGTAAAGGCAAATACACCCGAACATAGCAATAGTTGAGGTAAGTGCATTATTTTGTAAGTGTATTATTTTCTAATATTAATAATTTAAAAAATTATGTAATCTGTTGGTAAACACATAAATGCGTTCCTGGATAAGAACTGTGGACCACGATAGTGCTCGTTCATCGTTCGGTAGTCAACAACGGAACGAATAAAAAGGGATCAATCCGCCACCAGAGGAAACATAAATTTGGTGTGAAAGACAAGAGAGCATCAGGCATGTTGGTTGTGTGTGTATTAGATCTATGTAGTTTTATAGGTATTGCCGTTGAGGACGACCAAGAGCTGTTTGGGACGATATATAGTGTACACCTACACCTAACCCGCCTTGCGTTAGCAGATTCATTGTATGTTCTACGATATATTCTATAAGTTTGTTCCTACAGACAATCAAGGATTTGTCCTTGACAAGTGACTTTTTCATTACATTAAATATGACTAATTGGAAATGACTTTCAAACTTTTTTATTAGAACAGATTATGCAGTGTTTACAGAATTACTAAAAAAAATTACCTCAAAAACTTTCTTCGATCAATCTACAGATCTACTGCAACGCTCAGTGACATGTACAACCACACTTTGATTGCGGTTAAAAGTATGCATACAATGCGCAAACTTTTCTGATTGTCAGCAAGTTTGTTAGAACAACTGATTATAGACCGAGAGCTATTGACAATTTTTTGGTGTTATTTATTCAAGGCCTTATTTTTGTGAAGATGTTGAGGGAGGCATATTAAAGTGTCCTGAGTAAGGATAGCGGTATGGGAGGGATGCAGACCGCTCCCAACATGTAACAAAAAAAAAATGGTCACAATTATTATTGCTTCAAGGCTGTAACTGTTTGTATAGCTTGTGAGTGACCCAATAATGCCATTATAATATTTTCAGATCGATTCGTCAGTATTAAAGGGATGGCAGATCACCCTTAACGTGTCATGTACCCGACGAAATTTATATTATTAGTTCAAGGTTCAAATTTTAATATGTTGTTACGGCGACTGTTTTAAGCATATATTTCAATTTGCAGAACAAAATATCGCTATTAACCCCCTCTCTTAGAGGGAAACTTGCTCGCCTAGGTGTTTATATCGTTCTTCGAGGGTGTTAATACCGATATTTTGTTCTGCAAATTGAAATATATGCTTAAAACAGTTGCCGTAACAACATATTAAAATTTGAACCTTGAACTAATAATATAAACTTCGTCGGGTGCCTACCACCCGTTTAATACCCGTTTAATACCGACAATCGCTCTGCAAATATTATAATGGCATTAGTGGATCACCGACAAGCTATACAAACAATTTCAATCTTGAAGCAAAAATAATTGTGACCATGTTTTTTGTTACATATTGGGGGCGGTCTGCTTCCCCCTACACCGCTATCTAGCAGAATCCCTTATTCAGGGCACTTTACTATGCCTCCCTTAACACCCTCAACTGCACCTGCATAAAAATAAGGCCTTGAATAAATAACACTAAAAAATTGTCACTAGCTCTCGGTGTATATTAGTAATCAGGGATTAATTAGGAATTTTGTGAGACGGCTATTGGAACAACAAAAATTGCACTGAGTACTATTCTGACTTTTACGGATGGTTTTGGATTACTTTAGGAACATACTTTATAGTTGATTTCAGCTAAGCTATACTGTTAATGACCAAGAACTATTTAACACTATCTAGCAGCTGATTCACTGTTTTTTTTGTTATAATAAAAAAAAAAAAAAAAAAACACTATCTATAATTTACTTACCGTATTTCCATTTGCAGTACAAAATTTAGTGAAAATCTGTTGGTACCGATCTTAATTAATTCTAACATACCAAAAATATTTGAAAAATCAGCGTATAAAAGTTTTCTGAAATTTTGTATAAAATTTAATACTTATCATAAATAACAATCAAAGTGGTTTTTGTTTCTAGTCCAGAGTCCAGTCAAATGGTAGTTGCACGTGGACAAAATGCAAGTAGTCGGTTTCTCTGCGGTTCTATATGTTTTTTGGGGTGCTGAATCCGAATTTGATGTTTGCAAACAAAATTTCGTGGAGCTTTTCGAGATATTCGCAAAAAACCACGAAATTTTACCACTTTTTATGCTTTTTTCTCAGAAACGGGCGATTTAAATGAAGATTACATTTCCTACAATTTTCTTTCCGACAACTTTTCTGTGGTACTAATGGTAAGCGCGCTACATCTTCTTGAAAAACACGCGCTTTTTATAACTTTGGTAACTAATGGTTAATAATGTCCTTTTCAATAGCTTTATTTGTTGTGTTTTTCATCGAACTTTAAATTGAAAATACATATGTCAATAAAGCAAGGAACACCCTAAATCGTGCTTTTTGTCCCATATCGATATCTTTAAAAATTGAGAAGTTATAGGCAGTCAAAGTTGAAATCATCACAAAGTTTTAAGTGTTTTTAACGCGCGTTGTTATGGTAATTCGCGTCACACAACTTTTCACACATTTACGTTTCATCGAGCCAACATTTTACCCTTCAGAGCGTCGAGGCAGTGCCGATTAATGAATCTTTACTTCAAAAATAACAAAAAATCTTTTAGGAGCTTAAAATAGGTACCCAAAACACAACATAGCAAAATAAAATTTAAAATGTTTTTAGCAAGCGAAACATTAACTTGGAATAAACATCTGATAGTGGAGGGGATAGTGGATCCCCTGATCATTCTGGTACTAGTCATAGGGAATCGTTTTGCCCCAAATGCACTGCGTGACTTTCACCCAACCTTAAAGTTTTCAATGAACAGATATACGAGTATCTCTAACTACCTAAGGATTTTAAAGCCCAGTTATACCATTACAAATTATGCATACACCTGATTCAATAAATAACAACACATAGATTTAATACAGAATTTAAAAAGCATTCACTTTATATCGGACAGTCACAAAATAAACAAACAAATTTAACTTGAATTTAACATGAATCATTATACTCCACCTCCCATGCATAGTGCATACCACTGTTTTAATGGTTTCAAAACAATCCTTTGAAATTAAATTTAGAAAAAAACGTAGTTTAATGAATTCTTGGTATCGGAAGTCGAATTTTCAATAGGGGCGTTGTAAAAAAATTTTTTTTGTATCAACTTTAAATTGATTAATTTTTAAAGTAAAAAATTCCAAAATGTTTACATTATAAAAAACAACAAAAACAATCAAATTTCGTCAGTTGGATTTAAGTTTCACGCTTGTATGTGTTACCGTTTTTACGATAGATCAAAAACAAAAGAGCGTTGTATTATTTTTTGTATTGGGACCACCCTTAATTTTTACTTTTTTTATTTGTTGGGATATTCGCCATAATAACACATATTCTGTGAAAATTTCAACTGGCTACCTGTTACGGTTGAAAAGATACAACCTTTTAAAGGTAGGACAGACAGATGAACAGACAGACGGCGTAGGCTTAGTAATAGGGTTCCAGTACGGAACCCTAAAAAAGTTTTTTCGATTTCCGGTTTTGTAATATACTTTTGTTATTATAACTTTTTTTTCATTTAAGATGTAAAGATTAATTCGAGGATTAAGTATAAAATCGTCAAAATATAATAGAGAGTTTACACATGTAAAAAAATCTTCTAAACCATAGTGAAAGTTTTTTTGCATTCCCTTTTGAATTTGATTTTAAATTTAATGTAATTTATTAAAGCTTAACTTTAAGTTCATTGGGCAGATTCCATGTTTTGATTAAAAATCATGTTAGATAATAAATATGATTACATCAATAAATAATTAAGAATTCAGTTTTAAATACAATATATTTCTTCTCATTGGTATAATACAACACAAAGCGATCTTTACTATATCTCGACTCCATGCAGAATGCCCATCGTCTCCGTCTTTATCTCTCTACCACCAAGCACCCGCACCCTACACTAATTCATAAGTGGTCTGTTTAACATAACATCCATAAATCTTAAATAATGTAACAGTATATTATGTTAACTAATACAAGTTTAAAGAAACGTAAACTAAACGTCTGTCTTAACTAACATTCGTCCATCCTGACATGCGGGATGTCCCATACCGCCCGTCGGCTATGATGTGCTCGTCTACCTGATAACAGAAATAATATTCATTTTAAAGTGAACTATATATGGATCGCACCCCGTGCTACATTTCATTCTTACTCGCCATCATTATAAAGCTTATATATCCGTCACCTACGCGTCAACTTAGACAATAAACAGACAGCAGTCTCGATTATTGTCATCATAGTATCAACGTCTTGTGACTCACGTTTACTCAAACGTATCAAAATTTATATATCCGTCATCTACGCGTCAACTTAGACAATAAACAGACAACAGTCTCGATTATTGTCATCATACGCCATCGAATGACCCCCGTTTATGCAAATGTCAAAATATACGCCATCGAATGGCCCACGTTTATGCAAACGTCAAAATATACGCCATCGAATGGCCCACGTTTATGCAAACGTCAAAATATACGCCATCGAATGGCCCACATTTATGCAAACAACAAAATATACGCCATCGAATGGCCCACGTTTATGCAAACGTCAAAATATACGCCATCGAATGGCCCACGTTTATGCAAACAACAAAATATACGCCATCGAATGACCCACGTTTATGCAAACGTCAAAATATACGCCATCGAATGGCCCACATTTATGCAAACAACAAAATATACGCCATCGAATGGCCCACGTTTATGCAAACGTCAAAATATACGCCATCGAATGGCCCACGTTTATGCAAACAACAAAATATACGCCATCGAATGACCCACGTTTATGCAAACGTCAAAATATACGCCATCGAATGGCCCACATTTATGCAAACAACAAAATATACGCCATCGAATGGCCCACGTTTATGCAAACGTCAAAATATACGCCATCGAATGGCCCACATTTATGCAAACAACAAAATATACGCCATCGAATGGCCCACGTTTATGCAAACAACAAAATATACGCCATCGAATGACCCACGTTTATACAAATGTCAAAAGCTTTTATTATACATACGCCATCGAATGACCCACGTTTTAGCAAACGTCTAAAGCTTTTATTACCTACATATATACGCCATCGAATGACACACGTTTTAGCAAACGTCTAAAGCTTTTATTATATATACGCCATCGAATGACCCACGTTTATACAAACGTCAAAAGCTTTTATTATACATACGCCATCGAATGACCCACGTTTTAGCAAACGTCCAAAGCTTTTATTATCTACATATATACGCCATCGAATGACACACGTTTTAGCAAACGTCCAAAGCTTTTATTACCTACATATATACGCCATCGAATGACACACGTTTTAGCAAACGTCTAAAGCTTTTATTATATATACGCCATCGAATGACCCACGTTTATACAAACGTCAAAAGCTTTTATTATACATACGCCATCGAATGACCCACGTTTTAGCAAACGTCCAAAGCTTTTATTATCTACATATATACGCCATCGAATGACACACGTTTTAGCAAACGTCCAAAGCTTTTATTACCTACATATATACGCCATCGAATGACACACGTTTTAGCAAACGTCCAAAGCTTTTATTACCTACATATATACGCCATCGAATGACACACGTTTTAGCAAACGTCCAAAGCTTTTATTACCTACATATATACGCCATCGAATGACACACGTTTTAGCAAACGTCTAAAGCTTTTATTATATATACGCCATCGAATGACCCACGTTTTAACAAACGTCAAAAGCTTTTATTATACATATACGCCATCGAATGACACACGTTTAACAAACGTCAACAATCCAGCAGAGTTTCGTCTTGTCCACCGCTATAACAGTTCGGCTCGACCTCCTGACACCCTCTCTTGGATTCAAACTCCCATTGCCTGTCATTATACAGAACCCTCGGGATCGACTGTCAGCCCACGGCTCTCCAGTACTGAGCCGATCAGCTCCCAGCACCAACACCAAGTCATCAACCTGATAAACAAATGAATAAAAGTCAATTAGTCATCAAAATATAAACAAATATATAAATCATCATCAAAGATGCACAGTCTTGTGACATCTGATCCGGGCCTGGCCTCGTCAAACCGTTCTTGCTGCTGCCTCTGGTTCTCAGTAATTTGTTTCACAATCTCGGCTCTCGGTTTAAAGAAATACATTAGCTTTAAATCCGCCTTTACTTCATCTGAGATACGTGCCTCAGCATATTATGTATACCCCAATAATCTTATCTGACTTCACATAGGTCTTTTCTGTTTTTCGGTTTTCAAGCATAGCATTTTGAAAATAATATTTCATACTGCGATTTGGTTCTTTAACAAAATATCTCTTTGTCGGTTCATTTCCTCGTTCTGAAGTTAAACTGCCAATCCTTAGTCGTTTTCATACAAATTTATCTGATAAGCATCTTCGGTAGCATCACTATCTCCATTTCAAATTCCAACATCATATATTAAATGTTAAAACTTATCGACTGTTTATAAAACCAAAACAGCAATTCGTCGGCGGTGTTTCCCGGTAAGCTCGCTTGTTTGGTACCACTGATGTATTCGCACTCATAGTCCATTACAGTTTGCCACGCGTAAAACCACCAGATGCTTTTTTCTCATTTTCACTAGGACTTAGAAAGTTTATTATAAAATAGTCAACTACACTTTGATCATTTCGTCGTTTGTTTTTCAACAATAAAGCTTTCCTGTCAATCCATCGTTCGCGCCACACTTTTGCCACTCCAATTATTTTACAACGCGTACAATTCTACTAATTTATTAATCAACTCCTGAACATCGATATCTTTCTTAACATGATCAAGTTCTGGTAAAACTTCACTCATATCGCGGAAATGCCTCGGTTCATCTGTAGATAACGTCCCATCTGCCGTATCACCCTATCCAGCCATTTTGTCACGGACCACTTGTCCCAAAATTTTCACTGCCCAACGGTATACGCAGCTTCAACGCGACGTTTCTACTGAAATATTTCCAACTATGGAGTAACTACCACTTTTCAAACACTGTACCGACATTAGGTTATAATTTAAATACTCTTTAAACTATACTGTCCCGTTATATCTTAATCTTATTGTCCTCTCGAATTTCAAAACACTCACGGTCACAGATCTGACCTTATTTTCTTTGCTAATTCGCACTCAAATACATCCGTTTCTTTATCCTATTAACTGCACCACTTCGATGTACGAAGAATTGAATTCACGTCAATCAAAACTCCGATTTACATATATATACACACTGTATTCATTACATTTTAACGTCTCTCAACATAACGCCACACAATTCCAAAAATCTTTTTCTTATTTAATGCACCGCACTTTAGTTCTCTTTATTCATTAAGTTACTTTATAACAACTTTTAATTTTCAATCACTTTAATTGGTTTTACGATCATACTGGAAGATCAATTGTCCCTATTACACGATTGCGTTGTTTCTTAACGAAAATAACAAACATTTTATTCATCTTCACATTTGTTATAATACTCATTTTGTAAATATTATCAAAACTATTCAAGAATTTAGCACCAATTGCCATCTTCTACCACGTATCTTTTCAACACCACATTTTCTAATCTATCTTCATCTTTTCCACTGTTAACCCGTTTATCATCAAACACTAACGTAAAAATACCGTTAATATCACATGCAGTAACTTTGCATTGTAACATGACGCAAAATTCGTCATTACATAAGTTCGCAACCAGTCACCACGTATTATCAACATTTCATAATTTCGCAAAAATATACATAAATCACGACAACCGAACTGATTCAACAATACCCGAATAGTTTTTCACATAATTGAATATAACTAGAAAACCCGACAAGTTGTCGCACTTGTTTCATTGTTTTAGGTTCTTTCATATGCACAATACTTTCCACTTTATCTATGGACGTTTTTGAGTAATAATCCCACTTCTGATTTGTTAGATAATAAATATGATTACATCAATAAATAATTAAGAATTCAGTTTTAAATACAATATATTTCTTCTCATTGGTATAATACAACACAAAGCGATCTTTACTATATCTCGACTCCATGCAGAATGCCCATCGTCTCCGTCTTTATCTCTCTACCACCAAGCACCCGCACCCTACACTAATTCATAAGTGGTCTGTTTAACATAACATCCATAAATCTTAAATAATGTAACAGTATATTATGTTAACTAATACAAGTTTAAAGAAACGTAAACTAAACGTCTGTCTTAACTAACAATCAATGAATGCATTTTTATGTTAGCGAAGTATTGAAAACATTACTTACGTTCCTTGAATATATTCCAGTTTTGTGCATCTTAGAATATACCAGTGTATCATTATTTTCAAATATACACTAATAAATATTCCATGTTGAAGACAGATTCAGGCGATAAGAGTTTTTAATTTTACAGTGAAATTATGTTGGCACGTTGTATATAATAATATGTATGTAAGCGCTTCTGTAGTAAGCGTTCATCGTATAGGGAATGTGATGCTATACAATATGTCGGCAATCAATCTTTCACCAGGGCCTGAGTAAATACAAACTTAATAAACTGTGCGAGATGTGAATTATAGGGATGCCGTAACATCACCAGTACCTATCACTTTCCACACACTGCACCACGCAGCGGCGGGTTACTGCTAAAATTGTTTTTATACTGAGTTTTCATGAATGTACATTTTAAGAACAAGATAAGAGGGCCTCAGGAGAAATAACATTGATTTAACGAGAGATTTCTCTCTATGCTTCATTCTCATTCCAAAGCTAGGTCTCAGATTATGCGCATAGACGGTAAATAGTGAATTGTGTGACATTCACGACACAATTCACATTTCAAACTCTGTACGGATAATCTGACACATTGCTTTAGAATGAGAATGATGCCTGAAGACTGGAAACTTGTGAAAGTCGAGAACAGTAAAGCGCAGAAGGTCAAATGCTGAAAGCGGTGTCTGTCACGTGAACAACTTAAGACTAAATAAACCATTTCTGATATGAAAGACCAATACGTACAGCAATTGATCAAAAAACAAAAATTAATTCAATGTCGAATATCATTTATATAGGTACCCTAGTACCTACCTACCTAATATCTATTTATAATAATTTAGAACAGAAAGTGTCATTTATTATTATTATTTATGAAGCTATCAAAATTTTGATTTCGCCAATCGATCCCGCTTCATAAAAAGTCGTAAAAACGAAAAGCAGACATATTTTATCATTTTCAATTCGGCGGAAAATTAATTTTTTTTGAAGTGATTTTCAAAAAATAGGATTATTTGTGAAAATATCGAAAAAAGTTATTACCTACTAAAAACTGTTCAGAAAATATGTTCACTGAATTTTATAATATGTACTTAATTATTATTATAATATAAGGTGTTCATTTGAAAACTTTAATCAGTCCAATTTACCTATGAAATTTTATTTATTTAATCAAGAATATTTTTAAAACTGAACGCCAGCTGGAAAATGTTTCGGACGAAAGATGTATAATTTCGAAGGGGAAAGAATATTTGTGAAACATGCGCTACTATTTTTTTATAAAACCGTCCGGTAGGTTGCCAGACGGTTTTATAAAAAAATAGGTGTGTGTGAAAATAGCGTTAGGCCGTTAGAGATATTCTTGATGGAAGTTTTCAAGTGAACAAGCGGTAGATGTTTTATTTCTACTACGTATAATATGTGACTGATAAATAGGAGAAACCGAGCATAAGTACTCGTATAGCAAGCACGTCACTGGCACTCTGATGTAGACGTAGTCTACATCCAGCGTATAGAGCTCAGACCGGCGGCTCTCTGTACGGTCGTGAATCAGTCATCCTAGACATCTATTCGTCATCTCGCTGGATCGTTTGATCAGTCAGCGCTCAGACCTGCGAACACTCGCTTGTCTCATCCGCTTTGAGCTGCATTTAAACTGATATTATACGTGTGGTACTACGAAATTGAGATAATAGAATATCTTTTTAATCGACTTCAGAAAAAAACAGAGTTATTTAAATTTAATATACGAGTTATTCTAAAAGATTGCCAAAAATGCCAGATAGGATGACTTAAAATCTTCAGTCGCTTTATTGAGCTGTCATTATATTATGCGACAAAAAGAAGAGCATCGAGGGATCTTTTGATCAGGGTTCAAAATCGAAGAAATTATACATAATAATGTCAAACATTTTTACAATAATATTGAAAATAACACCTTTTAAATTTTTTTTTTAATTATTATGTGTACTAGTAATACGGTATAATTAAACATTGACCCGGACATTTGAAACCTCAAGCTAAAAATTGGTGGAAATGTCAAAGAATAGTGTTCTGATTAATATCCCAAACTTTCCAAAAAATCCCACTGGGGGAAAATCCGCCATCTTGAAAAAACCGCGAAATTTTACCACCTTAATTTCTTTTTTCGAAATATCTCAGAAACGGTCGACTTAAACAATTCTTTCATTATGTAATGTTTTAAAGAGGATTACATTTCCTACAATTTTCATTCCCACAACTTTTCTGTGGTACTAATGGTAAACGCGCTACAGATTCTTGAAAATCACGCACTTTTTGTAACCTTGGTAACCAATTGTTATAATGTTAAGTCCTTTTCAATAGCTTTATTTATTGTGTTCTTCATCGAATTTTAAATTGAAAATAACTATGTTCATAAAGCAAGGAACGCCCTAAACCGCGCTTTTTGTCCCATTTCGATATCTTTAAAAATTGAGAAGCTATACAGTCAAAGTTGAAATCATCACAGAGTTTTACGTGTTCTTTTTAACACGCCTTTCGAGTACCTTCCATACCGAATACAAAAAAAATCCGTCTAGGAATCCATAGGAAATTTAACGCCCTAAACGATGTTTTTTGTCCTATCTCGATAACTTAAAAAATGTTCAACTTATAAGCATTTAAGTTTACTTTAAAATCAGTTTTTTTCTTCTATTTGGCAATTTTTCATTCAATTCGCTTGAACTTAAATGCTTATAATTTAAAAATGTCTGAAGTTATCGAGATAAGACTATTAAGTTCTTATAACTTAAAAAAATAGAAACCGGACAGAAAACATTGTTTAGAATATTTTTCTCCCTATGGTTCTGCAAAATTTCTTTTGTTAAAACGTTTTTCCTCTATTTTTCCTATTTCACCTAGAGTATTTAGTAATCCATAGGAAACAAAATGCCTTAATAGATGCTTTTAACCCGATCTTGGTAGACGGATAAATTTTAAAGTTATAGGAATTTAATAGTCTAAACTCTAAGCGACTTATAGATACAAAAGAGTTTAAGAGTAGTTATACCCCTGTAAAAAATTAAGCAGGGGAATGGAAGGGTAAGATTTTTAGTATGTTATTAAGGGGACCACCCTCGACATTTCTCCCCAAAATCCCTTTTTTTAATAAGTTTTTCCTCTAAATGCCATTTTTGTGTCTAATTCGCCTTGTATGAATTATTTTCCGAAATATCTAAAATGGATATATTTCTACATAGTATAAATTGAAGTCGCTTTTCGCGTCTGTCTGTCTGTTTAACCGCTAACTCCTCCTAAACCACGCAACGGATTTTGATGCTGTTTTCACCATCAGTTAGATAATTTTTCACGGAAGTTTTATAATATATATATAGTATAATTAATAAATAATAATAGGTAATTAATAATTAATTAATTAAATTCGTAATCCGACCGTAAGAATTCGCAACATACTTATATCATAAAAACGACCGTACTAAACTGTACCACTCATATTGCAGATGTTACATCGAAGCGCTCTATGCACAGGGACCCGGGTTCGGAAACTGATGGCATCGTAGAATTTTTGGCTTTTTTTTTCTAAATTCTACATGATATTTATTTATATATATTTTTATTTTTGTTATATTATTTCTTTGACAATAATTATATATATATAGTTTAGTTTGCGCTCATCGAACGAGCGTAGCGAGTGAGTAGTGTATTGCACCCGGGCTTTCTTAGCACCCGGGCGAAGCCGAACGGGGCCGCTAGTATAATATAATTCTTGATAAAATGTAGGTATGTCGAATGATAAAACTAAGAAAAATGAAAATATCATTTTCGAGGTATGTATTAAGGGGTATTTTTTTATTTTGTCCTAAAACAAAATTAAAATGTACATATAGTGATACATTTAAATGCCACAATGCATATATTAGCAATTAATAAGTACATTCTTTTGTCGGCAGGGTTTTGCACTGTGACCGGAGTTTTTATCCCTTTTTCAATGGTTTTATTAAGGTCGACATGCCCTATGTATAATGTATGTAGGGATCAAAATTAGTGATTGAAATTTGATTCACTACCCGTCATCCAATTGAGTTGAAATTTTGCACACGAGTATAAATCCGTTGACAATGCAATATAGTATATCTAATATCGTTCTAAATCCAAAATGGCGGATGTCCCAAGATGGCGGCTCGCCTTTTCCTTTACAACCCCGTTGACATAAGTATCAAATGGAAGAGTTTTATTAGTAGAATACGATAAGCTACGTGACTTTCTAAATTCAAAATGGCGGACGCCCCAAGATGGCGGATTACCTTTTTCTTCAGAATCCCCATGACATAATTATCAAATGAAAGAGTTTAAGGAGTAAAACACGATAAGCTCCATGACGTCATTCTAAATTCAAAATGGCGGACGCCCCAAGATGGCGGCCCCCCTTTTTCTTGACAACCCCCTTAACACGCGTATCAAATGAAAGAGTATGACGAGTAAAATAAGATAAGCTATGTGACCTCATTCTAAATGCAACATGGCGGACTCCCTATTACAAAACTCAAGATTTAGAACTTAGATTTTGTTTTTTTAAATTAAATAAAAATTAATGTATTTTTAAATTGTATGAAATTAACATAATTAATAAAGACTAAAAAGTGAAAGATAATTTAATTAAAAAAAGGGTGTGGGTCTCGGGACCCCCGACAGATGTGAAACATCAAAGAAAACGTTATTGAACTCGGTGGCATTCTCTATGTAGTATAGTAAATATTTTTTCAAAAGTAGCAACTAACTGTTATGCTGAAGTAATCCTATATACTGCACTGTAACACACGCGGTTGCGGCGTTTGAGCACGCCTGAGCCAGAAACGCAACTAAATACACAGCGAAGTATCTATATTACATACCTACACGTGTATACATATACTTTTGCTTTACAGTACGTTCGTATGTATACTCTCTCTCTCTCTCTTCCCGTGCCCGAGCGCGCGGAAGCCGAGAGAGAGAGAGTGCCGCAGTGGTGGGGAGAACAGCAGCGAAGGAGTGGACCATAAATTTCGTTGCATATTTCCCCTCACGCGGCTGTTCACAGCCCGACATAAGATGTTTCACATCAAAAATTTTTTAAAAAACATTGGTTTTCTTTTAAATCAAAATGCACTAAAAATTTGAAAATAAATTTTTTTTTCAGTTAAAAAGAAAACCATGGCGCTCATACAATATTATTTTGTCTATACATTTTTGCCCAATGGTTTTCTTTTTAACTGAAAATAAAAATTATTTTCTACTTTTAAAAGAAAACAATTGTTTTTAAAATTTTTAAAATTTATTTTTTTAAAATAGATATGCGCACAAAATATTTAATTACGTGACTAGTTTTGTCTTAGTGATATCTTCTGATGTTTGTAACAATTAATATAAAGAAAAATATTTAGTTAAAAATAATCTTTAAATATCATAACCTTTATTAAAAGTTTTGAAATCTTTAGAAAATGTTTATCAAAAAAATTATTTTTTTCATAGTACAATCTTATGAGGCATTCGATATAGTTTTACGGTATTTTAAGATTTCCAGGAAACATTAATATAAGACTATTTATTTGTGTTATTTGCTATAAATCTTTATTATACCTACTCTACTTATATATTTTTCGCACATTTGGTTATTATGGCGGGTCAGCGGCTGCAGATGCAGGCTGTATGTAATATTCACGTCAACGCTACGCGTCAATGCTAAATAAACTTATCGACGAGTTCGTCTTTTATCCCAATAAATAAACATCAACATTTTCTTGACTCGTCGATATATTGCGACACATGCCTTTTATTAATATTCTTCCTTCTGGAGACAATATCATGCCTAATCCCTACTAATTTAGCCCGACTTTTATTATCTTGTGATTTTTTGCCAGAAAATAAATTAAAAAAAAAATTAAATTAAATTTCTGTCCAAAATTTCTCGAAACTTTTCACAAATTTTCCAGAGCAGGTGACTTTTGATGTTATGGCATTTTTATGCTACAATAGATACGTTATTACTCAATATTAGAGAAAAATTTAAAAGCAATTAATCTCATTTTTAATCAAAAGTAGCAAAATTCATAATTGTGTAAAATTTAAAGACCTAAAATTTACTGGCAAATACAATTTAGACTGTTTAATATGGTTGACCAACATTAAATAATAATATTATAGTGCAATAAATAATAATAAATTCAATAAATTAACCAGAAATTCACATTATTTCGTTCATTCATAATCATATAAATGCATTTGGCACTGATTTAAATTTCCGTCGCATATTTTTGAGTGTATAATTTTAGAAAGTCGAGAGAGATTTAAGACACACGTGCAAGTGATGTCCACGTCGAGTTGAAGTACGTATAGATACGACTATAGCATGTAATTAATGCAACTTGTTAATTTGCATTTCCTGATGCGGCATTGGGCACATTATATACGGCAAATCCTCGCGGTGCAGTTTGCACACAGAGCTTTGGATAAAAAATTCACATAACGTTCAGTTCTCTTCTCTTCTTTTCTGACACTCTGACTGACGATTCTCTGACGTATTAAATTCATCTTTCTTTCTTCATAAAAATAATATAATAACATGACTGTGCCTGCCTTTTAGAAATATCGTTTTGAGTGATGGAAATGACGTGCAAATTATATATGCAAGATATTACGAAGTCTGAAAAGTAAGTTTGTTCAACAAACCATTTAATAAAACTGTTTTGTTATAAACACGAAAACGATACCTAAAAATGTATCAATTTATTTTACTGTACTTCTAATCAATGAACAGTCATAAATTAGAGTCAGGAAAACGAGACCCCATGCATAAACAAGAAACACACAATTCACAGAGAAAAGGAAAGGAACAGACATGTTATAAGTTATAAGAAAGGGGACACTCTCTAAGAAGTAGCTTTTCGAATACTATTAAAAACTATAATCAGAAAGTCACATCGAAGATGAAGATAAGCAACACACTTTAGTTGAATAAATCTATAGCTAATACTGAGGTTAGCAGGAATTCAAGAAACTTTAACAGTGAAGCCGTGCTAATTATACTGAGAATTTGAAATTAAAAATAATATTAATAGTACAACCGCGACTAGGTATACTAACGCCTCAACCACCAATCTGATAATCTTTCTCCAAGCCAAACGTTTAAATTATTAAAAGAGTTCAGCACCAACATCGAAATATTAAATTAGAGTTGATAAGAGACGACAATCTACATTCACAATCAACATCATTTTTAATAATTCACAACAGGTACCTGTGGAACTAATATTTGTTCGTCCTGCTTATCACGCTGTTCCAAAATCTAGGATTGGCAGCTTTGCCTTTCTGACTTCTCAAAGGAATTCTCTCATAGCAAGTGTCCTTTGATTCTTCACAAGTTCACAATATGCTATTTTTACTATAGGCTGTGTGCAAGGGGGTGGAGTTAGAATAATATCGATGCGAGCGTTCATTGTGAGCACCATTCTAAACTTTGAACTTTAATTTTCCGTATATGTTAGTGAGCATTGTTGTTTAAAAAATCAAGTAAGTAAAACCACGATTTTACTTCTAACTTATATGGAAATTATTAATGTAAATCTTTTAAACCCGGTCCGCAAGATCACCGGCGCCTTGGTTTGAGGTTATGGACATAGAGGTATACCTCCATGTGTGATATAATCAATAAATTATTTTTCTATTATACGTCATAATTCAAGAAAAAAACAATTTAAAATAAATAATTTTCATGTACCTTTTATGCTATGCTATTTATACTATACTAGCGTTACCCGTGGCTTCGCCCACGTATTTTACGATTTATAATTTATTATCCCCCCCGCGAGAAATTCTTCTCCTGCAAAACGAAGCCGGGCTGGTAGTGTTTATTCGCTCGAATTTTATAATACATAACTCACTCGCTTCGCTCGTTCGCTCGGATTTTATTAACACATTACTCACCCGTTCGCTGAATATTATTAATATATTACTCACTCGCCTCGCTCGCTCGCTTGAATATTATTAATACATTACTCCCTCGCTTCGCTCGTTCGCTCGAATTTTATAAATACATTCATCATTCGCTTCGCTCGTTCGATCGAATATTAATAATACATTACTCACTCGCTTCGCTCGTTCGCTTGAATATTATTAATATATTACTCACTCGCTTCGCTCGAATATTAATAATACATTACTCACTCGCTTCGCTCGTTCGCTTGAATATTATTAATATATTACCCACTCGCTTCGCTCGAATATTAATAATACATTACTCACTCGCTTCGCTCGTTCACTCGAATTTTATTTATACATTATTGCTTACCTACGATACCTATATAAGGAACTCCTGTGCAAAATTTGTTATCCTACCGCGAGAATCTTCCCCCCTAATTTGTTATCCCCCCGCGAGAATCTCCCCCCCTAATTTGTTATCCCCCCGCGAGAATCTTCCCCCCTAATTTGTTATCCCCCCGCGAGAATCTTCCCCCCTAATTTGTTATCCCCCCGCGAGAATCTCCCCTCCTAATTTGTTATCCTCCCGCGAGAATCTTCCCCCGAATTTGTTATCCCCCCGCGAGAATCTCCCCACCTAATTTGTTATCCCCCCGCGAGAATCTTCCCCCCTAATTTGTTGTCCCCCCGCGAGAATCTTCCCCCCTAATTTGTTATCCCCCCGCGAGAATCTCCCCCCCCTAATTTGTTATCCCCCCGCGAGAATCTTCCCCCCTAATTTGCTATCCCCCCGCGAGAATTTTCCCTCCTAATTTGTTATCCCCCCGCGAGAATATTTCCCCCTAATTTGTTATCCCCCGCGAGAATCTTCCCCCCTAATTTGTTTTCCCCCCGCGAGAATCTCCCCCCCCCCTGCGTAGCTTTCTATTAGTGAAAGAATTTTTAGAATCGGTTTAGTAGTAACAGAGATAAAACAAAAACAAATCTATCCCACGGGAACCGTACATTTTTTCGGGATGAAAATTAACCTATAATATTCTCTGACCCCTAAACTACCACTATGCATAAAATCATGTCGATCCCTTGCTCAGTGAAAAACAAAAACAAAACTATCCCACGGGAACCGTACATTTTTCCGGGATAAAAAGTAGCCTATGTGCTATTCCAGACTATAATCTATCTCTGTGCCAAATTTCATCCAGATCCGCTCAGCCGTTCCGACGTGATTGAGTAACAAACATCCATCCATACATCCATCCATACATCCAAACTTTCACATTTATAATATTAGTTAGATTAGATTAGATTAGATTAGATACTATATTATGGCCATAGCTAGATTAAATAATATTCGTTTATTAAAAAATGTCGCGCTATAAAACAATAATAAAAAATGAGTTCAATCTTGCACTATTTCCCGCTAGCGCCAGTAGGCTTTGCGCACACAACCTATAGATATTGATCCTAAGGCTCCGAGATTCAAACCAGACCGAGAAAGGGTGTACATTTCATCAAGAACGTTCTTCAGCATGTAACGGGTGCGATTACTACGCAAAGCTGCAATGATTACAATTTGAAGTTCGCCATTGACAGTATAATGAGGTGAGGTTCCATTTATTCATTGGATATATAGTTCGCTCTTGCACAGGCTTCCTTTGGTTACTGGAGATCATACGTCTGATTATACATCTTTATACCAGAACTATTCCAAAAACTGTATGAATATAAACAATTCTTCCAAAAAGTTCTGGGCAAATATACATTTTTAAACGAGATTCACAGGGTATAGGTTGAGATTCTTTCAAAATTCAAAATACCTCTTGGATAATGGAACTTTTAAACAAAATGAAGCAATATCTCCTTCATCTGCAGCAGATTATTGCAGCTCCACCATCCCACATCGTCAACTGTTATTCTTCCTTCGAAAACCAAAGATACCCAGAAATTCTTTAGTGCTACTGCGGCCGCAGAAGCCTTAAAAATGGGGAGCTTCCCAAAGAAGTCAAGCGTGCGTAAACTGCATGACCCATGCAAAAAAAAATCTGACTACGCCCCTGCATACGTAGGATAGTAATCTTTAAAAAAGGCTTCTGAAATAAATGATGCAGCAGAATAATAGCTGATAGGGTGACCAGTTCAGTACATAGAGACAGTTTCCCCATTAGCAATATGTATCTATTTTATATTTATATTCATTTATTTCTGACATCTGCTATAAGTTTATGGTTAATAAATTTAATAGTGCTATTGATATTAATCAAAACAATAGTTATATTAACTGAATTACAAGATATTTGTGTTAAATAATGTCGGAAAAAATTTTACATGCCTAGTGTGAAACATGGTATTAAAAAGTAAATAATTATTGTTGTATTCGTAAACATTTTGTAGGTTGGCTAATATATAAAACAAGCCGTGAGGTGGGTCGTTTATTAGGACTAAAGTGCGACCCTTGAGGTCCACACGACGAACTTCCCAGTTTGATAAATATTTAATAATAATAAATAAATTAGATATTACACAGAAAAGTAATCATTTTAATCATCTAATCTAACTAATATTATAAATGTGAAAGTTTGGATGGATGTATGGATGGATGTTTGTTACTCAATCACGTCGGAACGGCTGAACGGATCTGGATGAAATTTGGCACAGAGATAGATTATAGTCTGGAATAGCACATAGGCTACTTTTTATCCCGGAAAAATGTACGGTTCCCGTGGGATAGTTTTGTTTTTGTTTTTCACTGAGCAAAGGATCGACATGATTTTATGCATAGTGGTAGTTTAGGGGTCCGAGAATATTATAGGCTAATTTTTATCCCGGAAAAATGTACGGTTCCCGTGGGATAGATTTGTTTTTGTTTTATCTCTGTTACTTCTAAACCGATTCTAAAAATTCTTTCACTAATAGAAAGCTACGCAGGGGGGAAATTTTCGCGGGGGGAAAACAAATTAGGGGGGAAGATTCTCGCGGGGTGATAACAAATTAGGGGGAAGATTCTCGCGGGGGATAACAAATTAGGGGGGAAAATTCTCGCGGAGGGATAACAAATTAGGAGGGAAGATTCTTGCGGGGGTATAACAAATTAGGGGAGAAGATTCTCGTGGGGGGATAACAAATTAGGGGGGAAGATTCTCGCGGGGATAACAAATTAGGGGGGAAGATTCTCGCGGAGGGATAACAAATTAGGGGGGAAGATTCTTGCGGGGGTATAACAAATTAGGGGTGGAGATTCTCGCGGAGGGATAACAAATTAGGGGGGGAGATTCTCCCGGGGTGATAACAAATTAGGGGGGAAGATTCTCGCGGGGGGATAACAAATTAGGGGGGAAGATTCTCGCGGGGGGATAACAAATTAGGGGGAAGATTCTCGCGGGGGGATAACAAATTAGGGGGGAAGATTCTCGCGGGGGGATAAGAAATTAGGAGGGGAGATTCTTGCGGTGGGATAACAAATTAGCGGGAAGATTCTCGCGGGGGGATAACTAATTAGGGGGGAAGATTTTCGCGGGGGGATAACAAATTAGGGGGGATTCTCGCGGGGGGATAAAAATTAGGGGTGAAGATTCTCGCGGTAGGATAACAAATTTTGCACAGGAGTTCCTTATATAGGTATCGTAGGTGAGCAATAATGTATAAATAAAATTCGAGCGAACGAGCGAAGCGAGTGAGTAATGTATTATAAATATTCAAGCGAAGCGAGAGAGTAATATATTAATAATATTCAAGCGAACGAGCGAACCGAGTGAGTAATGTATTAATAATATTCGAGCGAACGAGCGAAGCGAGTGAGTAATATATTAATAATATTCAAGCGAACGAGCGAAGCGAGTGAGTAATGTATTAATAATATTCAAGCGAACGAGCGAGGCGAGTGAGTAATATATTAATAATATTCAAGCGAACGGGTGAGTAATGTGTTAATAAAATCCGAGCGAACGAGCGAAGCGAGTGAGTTATGTATTATAAAGTTCGAGCGAATAAACACTACCGCCCAGCTTCGTTTTGCAGGAGAAGAATTTCTCGCGGGAGGGATAATAAATTATAAATCGTAAAATACGTGGGCGAAGCCACGGGTAACGGCTAGTAAATTATAAATCGTAAAATACGTGGGCGAAGCCACGGGTAACGGCTAGTTAAAACATAATTATTATTTATTTTTAACAATAATTAAAAAAAAAATGGCTGATAAAATTTATGTCGGATCAAAATGACGTTAACACTCCTCGATTGACATCCTTACGAAGTCGATATAATTTTTTATTCGCGAGATATTGTGTAAAATCTACTTTGGTTAAGAAAAAAGAACGGCTGAACCGATTTTGAAAAAATTTCTTTCAGATCATATTTACGTTAATACGCGTTGATTGGCACCCTAACGTAGTCGATATCATTTTTCATTCTCGAGATTTCGTCTTAGAAAGAAATGGACACATACGTACACACATACACACACATACACACACACATACATACACACACACACATACATACACACAGACATATTTCTAAAAATAGTGTAAAAATAGTGTAGTGACCTTGAAACATAAAAATTTGTTATACATTTTGATTTCGATTTTCGGACCCATTACAATAACTTCCAATGGGAAGTTAATAATTTATGGTAACACACTTTTGCATGTATCTTATAGACGAAAGATGGAATTTGGGCATAAAATAACGTATACGTACATAACTTTGATATATCATATTATATTATATGAAATAAAATAGAATACTTACTGGAAGAGTTTCACAAAACTGCATTTAAAAAAATAAGAAGATATTATTCTATAACTATTAATATAACGTATAGTCTTTTCTTTACATAGTATAAAATGAAGTCGCTTTCCGCGTCTGTCTGTCTGTCTGTTTAACCGCTAACTCCTCCTAAAGCACGCAACGGGTTTTGATGCGGTTTTTTGAACCATCAGTTAGATAATTTTTCACAGAAGGTTTATATATATATAACGAACGAGCGTATAGCGAGTGATAAAGGAGCGAAGCGAGTGAGGAATGTGATTCCTTAACCACGCAACGGATTTTGATGCGGTTTTCACCATCAGTTAGATAATTTTTCACGGAAGGTTTATATATATAGCGAACGTGCGTAGCGAGTGAGAAAGCAAACGAGCGAAGCGAGTGAGTAGTGTTTTGTACCCGGGCTTTCTAAACACCCGGGCGAAGCCGGACGAGGCCGCTAGTGTATAATAAAAGTCTCGCATTAAAAACTTCTCAGTTAGTTAATAGAATGTGTCTAAAATTAATTTTTATACACACACTATACAACCGCGCTGGCTTGTTCTGTATTAATAAAACCTTTCACAAACAATTGCAATGGCCGCTTGCATCAGCAGCTAAAGAAAATAATTGTAATACGATATTAATTATAGTGATAATTAATATCGTATTAGAATTATTTTTTCCAACCAAAAGGCTTCAACGAAGACATCCAGGAACCCAACACAACATTTCTGAAGGAATTAAATAGATTGGAATTAAGTATATCAACACATTTCGAGGCCACTGGTCCTTGCAGCTTCAGAATCCCAGGCAATCTTAGGAATCAGATCTTGGATAACACAAATAATGATTACTGTTATCTAGCATAATATTCCGTGTGATGTATGTTATACGTTGAAGTTATTATAGACGTGTAGGTATAATCCTACATTAACTGCACTTTTGACACCTGAAAGCACCCATCAACTACAATATGCACTTCTCATGCATACACACCTACGTCATACAGGCTTATATTATTATAACAGTATATTTTACAATACCAAGAGTTCATTTGAAAACTTCCATCAAGATCATCTAGAAAACTGAACGCCAGATAAAAAAATATTTCGGACAAAAGTTGTATAATTTCGTGGGGGAAAGAATTTGAAATAATAATTTTTTTTTATTAGGGAGCATTTTTAAAATAATCTTAAGGTTAACTTTGATTTTTTAATAGTAGATCATATTTTTAACATATTCAGATTCCGCATGAAAAAAGAGAAAACTTTTGTCCATAACTTTTTTTATCTGATCTCTGATTTCGAGTAAGGTGCATTAAAACAAAA
Source organism: Mongoloraphidia duomilia (assembly GCA_039654895.1). NCBI lineage: Eukaryota > Metazoa > Arthropoda > Insecta > Raphidioptera > Raphidiidae > Mongoloraphidia > Mongoloraphidia duomilia. Next base: position 40,696,867 of record CM077517.1, on the reverse strand, counting down.
TAAAGACATTTCGCAGAATGATAGCTACGTAATAGTTTTTCAAAATTTTAATTTTTTAATAAATGAAGATAGGAAAGTAGAAACATGTTTGTAAATAACTGATTATTATAACTTAAAAAAATGTTAAATTTTGTTTAACCAGCTGCAGTTTGCAAAATGTTTCAGAGTATCTTACTCGAAAAGTCTAGATCAGATCACGGGGCGTTGTTTATTTTTGAAGTTAAAGTTCTTTTGGGACGTTGAGAGTAAAATTTTAGCAGGCAGCGAAAGTTGTGACAGTATGAAGCTGGCAATTTTTGACAGTTCATAATCACATCATACAATATAGACAACTTCACTGTCTTGTATAATGTAGTCATCGCTATGTATAGTGATTGCTAAGCTCTAGCTTAGAAGGCAGTTAGTGGCTAATAGTCTAGTTCACAAGTTGAAAAACGTGTTAATTCTTGCTACTGCTAGTTAAAATATGTGTGATAGATTGGATTCGTAATGACGTCTAGAAAAATGTGCAAAAGTTATTATTAAAGATTCCAAAAAAATGGGAATCAGTTTTTTGCAAATAACTCGAAAACTATTAATATTTAAGAATTGAAACAAAAATATTCTTAAAGAGGAGGAAATTTTCGAAAAAAATTTCGACCCCCGCGACTTCATCTCTATTATTAATACTTTTAATTTAATGTTTAATTTAATGCGAGAGCTGTGTCGTACGTAGCCCCGAAATCGACCGTTGCAGATAAAAAGTTTTTTTTATCCTATAAAATATTAATTTAAAAATTTTGGAGCATACAAAGTAATTCAAGAATTACAAGGCGCGATATTCATGTAGGTATTGTGTGTAAACGGTTTTACCGAACATAGGGAAAATAACACTAAGAAGATCAATTTTGTAGTAGGCTATGGCCATAAGACCTAATGTAAATATGTATTGGATTACATAGAAAAAATAGTGCAGTGAATTTTTTAAACAATTTTCCATAGCAACGGTTGACTATTAAGCGAAACTCGGAACCAGCTAAAAAAAAAAGTCTTGAGGTGTCGTAAGATACCCGACAGAAGCTATGTTTCTTACGCATTGTATATAAAACCGAATTTATCAAAGATATAAACAATACAATTAAAAAGTTATTATTTGACTGCCATTTTGAAATCTGACGCCATTTTATTTTTTTGTGTCTTATTAAACTCTCAAATATCAAATTTCAAAAGGATTGGATAATTTTTACAAAGAAGTATATACTTATGGCCGCCATTTTAAAATATGACGTCATTTTATATTTTTGCGTTCTATAAAACTCGTCAATATCTATTTTCAAAAAGATCAGATAATTTTTACACAAAAAGTACATATTGCCGCCATTTTGAAATCTGACGTCATTTTATTTTTTTGTGTCTTATGAAACTCTCAAATATCAATTTTCAAAAGGATCGTATAATTTTTAGAAAGGAGTACATACGGCCGCCATTTTTAAATCTGATGTCATTTTATTTTTTTGTGTCCTTTGAAACTCTCAAATACCGATTTTCAAAACAATCGGATAATTTTTACAAAAAACTACATTTGGCCGTCTTTTTTAAATCTGACGTCATTTCATTTTTTTGTGTTCTATGAAACCCTCAAATATCAATTTTCAAAAGGATCGGATAATTTTTACAAAAATGTACATACGGCCGCCATTTTGAAATCTGACGTCATTTTATTTTTTTGTGTCTTATGAAACTCTCAAATATCAATTTTCAAAAGGATCGTATAATTTTTAGAAAGGAGTACTACATATTTCCGCCATTTTGAAATCTGACGCTACTTTATTTTTTTGTGTCCTATAAAACTCGCAAATATCAATTTTCAAAAGGATCGGATAATTTTTACAAAAAAGTATATATAATGGCAGCCATTTTGAAATCTGACGTCATTTTATTTTTTTGTGTCCTATGAAACTCTCAAATATCAATTTTCAAAAGGATCTGATAATTCTTACAAAAAAGTACATATGGCCGCCATTTTGAAATCTGGCACCATTTAATTTTTTTGTGTCCTATGAAACTCTCAAATATCAATTTTCAAAAGGATCGGATAATTTTTACAAAAAAGTACATATGGCCGCCATTTTGAAAAATCTGACATCATTTTATTTTTTTGTGTCCTATGAAACTCTCAAATATCAATTTTCAAAAGGATCAGATGATTTTTACAACAGAGTACATGTGGCCGCCATTTTGAAAAATCTGACGTCATTTTATTTTTTGGTGTCCTATGAAACTCTCAAATATCAATTTTCAAAAGGATCGGATAATTTTTACAAAACAGTTCATATGGCCGCCATTTTGAAAAATCTGACGTCATTTTATTTTTTGTGTTCTATAAAACTCTCAAATATTAATTTTCAAAAGAATCGGATAATTTTTACAAAAAAGTACATATGGCCGCCATTTTGAAATCTGACGCCATTTTATTTTTTTGTGCTTTATTTCCTTAGTCTGATTTTATAACATTTATCCGATCCACTGAAACGTTACCGGAGAAAGACCTTTTGCCTCTGAAAATTCAAAAGTACGATTTGCACCCGGACGAAAGCCGGGCCGGTCAGCTAGTTATCATAATATTGTATTGTCACCGGAGCTACACATGTGTGCAAAATTTCAACTCAATCGGATCACGGGAAGTGGGTGAAAATTCAAAAGTACGATTTACACCCGGACGAAAGCCGGGCCGGTCAGCTAGTTACCATAATATTGTATTGTCACCGGAGCTACAGATGTGTGCAAAATTTCAACTCAATCGGATCATAGAAAGTGGGTGAAAATTCAAAAGTACGATTTGCACCCGGACGAAAGCCGGGCCGGTCAGCTAGTTATCATAATATTGTATTGTCACCGGAGCTACACATGTGTGCAAAATTTCAACTCAATCGGATCACGGGAAGTGGGTGAAAATTCAAAAGTACGATTTACACCCGGACGAAACCGGGCCGGTCAGCTAGTTACCATAATATTGTATTGTCACCGGAGCTACAGATGTGTGCAAAATTTCAACTCAATCGGATCATAGAAAGTGGGTGAAAGTTCAAAAGTACGATTTACGCCCGGACGAACCGGGCCGGTCAGTTAGTTACCATAATATTGTTTTGTCACCGTAGCTACACATGTGTGCGAAATTTCAACTCAGTCGGTCGCAAGATTTGTAACAAATATACGGGATCAAGCTAAATTAAACCATACCGTTTAAAAAACAAAGCATCTACTACCTACTTACTTTTGCGTGATGTCAGAACATACGTTTTTATTTGAGAATCAGTTCGGTTGCTTTTGCGTGATGCCAGAATATTTTAAAACTCGCAGTCGCATAAGAAGTTATTTACTTAAAAAAAAATCATATAAATCGGATCAGTGGTTCTTGAGTTATAAGCGTACAAAGAGACATACAGACAGAGAAAGTCAAATTGTTCGGGAAGGTATGAACGTCGAGAAATTTTGGTCCGATCCCTAGGTCTCGCCATCCGATCGACGTCGATAATTAGTTACACGTCATTTTAACTCAGTAGGCCAGGGTTTTTAAACTTAAATTCAAACATCAGCAGTCAAAAAATTGAATAACTATATTAAAATAATGCAATATAAGATAGAGCATACGCTATCTTCCAATATCCATATCACACTGTGCAACAGACAAGGACAACCGAAACAAGTTCGCGATTTATTAGATAAAGTCGCATTTATTTAGTTTAATAATCATATAAATCTGTATAAAAAAACTGTTTTGACACAATATTATACATGAAATCTATCTAAAATTTTCTGCTCTTTCGTTTAAGATAGGTTTCGAATCGATCTGACTTAAATTGAGCAAACTATAAGCAAAAAACACCGTTTTTTCTAATTTGCTCCCCTCTGGGGCCAAAATTCAAAAATCGGGCGACGTTAGGATCAAATAGACCCCGAGAGGAATCGAACAAAAAAAAGTTTTTGAAAATTGGTTCATCCGTTTGGGCTGTACGCGTGACACAAAATAGCGTGACAGATTCACAGATTCACAGATTCACAGATTCACAGATTCACAGATTCACAGATTCACAGATTCACAGACAAAGCGAGTGTATATAGGCGCTTCTAGCTTCGCTAAGATCGCGCCTAAAAATCTGAAAAAAATAATGTATTATCCTAGAGACTTGAAGGAACAATATCCCGGTGGAAATTTTTTTTATGTTAGACATTAATTGTATTGTATAGATAATATTGTGCATTATATCACACCAATATTTTAAACCGATAAATATTCTCTTAACACAATATAATAATATTAAGAAATATCTCCGATTTGTCATTCCACATCGCATGTTATAATATTCTGTAATCTGACTATCTGTTAGAGTTAGACTGTTGCTGTCATGCAACTGTCGCCATCTGAGTTGTGCGCACCTTAAAGGTTGCGCACGAAGATTCAAAATGTCAATTTTCAACCAAAGTCAGTTTACAGCTGTTAGGTCCATGTATAGATATATCTTATGATCGTTGACAACCTACATATTATTACTAATAATAAGTAATATTTGTAAAAAAAAAATAAGTTTTGACATACTCTCAGAATCTATAGTGCTCTCTGAGACATTAAAAACAACTGTGTGATGAAAAGTTTTGTGGAAACATTTCCAAATTTTTTTTAAACATAAAATAGTTAGTTTTCATCGGAAGTAATGGAAACATAGTTTAAGATCTTCGTTGAAGGTGCTATTACAGCCTTTTATTGTACAGACCAACTTTTTATTTGATTTCGTACGAGGAGAAAACTTTGCGGATTCCATTATCAAAAATTTTTTTTACTTATTTAAAGCGTTGTATGATTTTAATAAACAATTTCACGATAAATTTGCACTGTTAGCATGTAAACTTTTCCCTGATCCGAGTACAATTTTCTACCACCAGATGTTGTATGCTCATTTGACGGATCCCAATAGACGAATTTTTTAACTATAAATTTTAAATATTTTTCTATTATTATTGCCTATGTACTCTTTATAACTTTGTTTTTGTGACGTCACATGCAAATATTGTATTATGTGCTAAAATAAATCTAATCTAATCGAAACATTTTTTCATCAGTTTTCAAATGAACACGTGGTATAATATTATAGATACATATTATGGTATATGGTATTCATATACTTGTTTTGTTCTTTTAAGATGCAGAAAAAATTAGATTTGACATTACATGAGATTCTTAGTTTGGTTACTCGTTGTGATAGAATGATATAAAAGGAATAGTTATTTTGTAACTGTACCGGAAAATAGTTGTTTCCGAAACTTAAGCTGTTAAAAAGAACATGACGTTATTTTACTAAAATGGGAGAGCTCGCTATGTATTATTTCAAATTCATATGACACATAATTGATGAACGGATTGAGAAATACAACTAATTTACAAACGACACATAATAGTCTTATAACGACAACACAATAGTAGAATATGGAGGTTGGGTGTTTTTAGTGATCGAGCAGTGTATACGTCTTACACTGAAGCTGTATTTCACGCCATGCCATGCCAGGCCACGTTAATGTACACTCCTGAGTGATGTATTGGACATACGCGGTCACATATCACCCAATGCAGTGAACGGTCCTAATGGGACTAACGAAATAGGGGCTCTTTAGCATTAATGTCGAATTTCACAAGAATGCTCTGTGCTGCGGGCTCAGAATTGTGCAATAAATTCAATATACACACACATAATACTAGCTGGGTACATAAGATTGTGTGTGTGAATAAAATGCCAAACTGCGAAAAACAAAGATGTTTATCAGATGAAGACAGAGCTGGTTGGTCACGATTGAAGCTACCATATGCACAAGTTCAAACTAACAGGAGCGTATTAGCGTATTATTTTTTGATGTGAAATATCTTTAGGCACGGGTGTAAAATCGTTTGAATGGAATGTCGCCAAATGTTACGTCGCGTCGTCCGCACTAATACTGTACACACTCGCTATGTTAAGTGTGTGTGCGTGTGTGTGAATATATGTGTATTGCTGTTTACATACGTAGAGTTTCTCGTGGGGGTGGGGGGTAATAAATCATAAATTCTTATCTCTGGAACTGTTGAACCAATTCTAAAAATTCTTTAACTAATTATCTTCGCAGGGGGAGAATTTCTCGCGGGGGGGGGGGTAATAAATAATAAATTCTTATCTCTGGGACTACTGAACCGATTCTAAAAATTCTTTCACTAATTATCTTCGCAGGGGGCGTAATAAATAATAATTTTTTATCTCTGGGACTACAGAACCGATTCTAAAAATTCTTTCACAATAGAAAGCTACACTAACTAAGTGATATTATATAGGCTACGTATATATTTTATTTTGATAAATTTATCGCGGGGGTTCAAGCTATGAAAATGTTTCACATCTGCCAGGTGCCCCACGACGGCTCACATTTTTTTAATTTAATTTGTTTGTTTTAACCCTTAGTATGAAACACCCACTAGTAGTTGGAAACATCCGGTCTTAAAGACCTTGCATTTTTCATCGCATTTTAGGAAATGGATCTTAATTTTATGCTGATTTGCAGAACGCATTGTCAGAAAATTTGATTTGACGCAATTACCTTAAAGTTTAGACTATGATCATACAATTACTGCTTTTATGTATGCAGGAACTTGAAACAGTCTGATTTCGTTGTCAAACTTCTATTAATTATAGACTGTAGTACTACCAGAAAAACAAATGTCTGATCTACATAAAAAATAATCGTTTAATCGTTTTTCAAGATACATTTTAATCAAAATATCTAGAAAAATGTTGTTTCGAAGGAAAAATTGTAGAACAAGTATGTTAAATACATATATAATAATAATAACATTCTTTTAACTTCTAAGTGGAACATAGCCCATAGGACCTCTACGAAATTTTTAAACCTCTTTCTATCTTTCGCAGTCTTTGATTTGTAACCAGGTCATTCTTTTCTTCATAAGCTTTTCATAAAAGTCCTTCTCCAAAATATTTTGGGTCTTCCTTGTTTGCAATATCCCTGTGAATTCCATTCTAAGGCTAATCTTGTCATGTCTTCATCTGATATCCTCAACGTGTGTCCTATCAAATTCCATTGCCTACGCTTTATGGTCTTCAAAATTTCTTCGTGATAATTTGCATGCCTCCAAAGCTTTTCATTTGAAACATGTTCGACATTATACACACTTTAAAAAAAATATCGTTTCAGTCGATCAGTTATTTGTTTAGTTTGTTTAGTAGGATCCGATCGATAATTATTATTTTTTATTCTGAGACTATTTCGTTAATACGAGTCTGTATTTACATAGCCACTTTAGATCAGCAAATAATTTCGCTACAAGAACAACGAAGGCATTAAATGTATGCTTAGTGGACGATGGCTATACATAGTACATACCTGCATATTATGTTGGTATTTACTGATGTTGAAGAAGCGGCAGTCGAGAAACGAATCGCACTGTGAATCTGAAATATGTATGGATGAGTACAGCTGGATCTCGTCAATCTGAACCCCAACTTAAATGAAATTGCTCTGAATAATTTACATCAGAAAGTAATAGGAACAAAACATTTTCTTTCAAATTAAATTTTAAATGAAACATCTGCATTTATCAATTACTATTACAATACGATTATCTAAATAAGATGCGATAGTTCATTTTTGGTTATTAAAATATGTTAGAAAAAACCCTGTACTATACGTGATTATATGTCTTCGAAACGGTATAGCAGATATCAAAAACCTTTTTTGTTCTATTTTATTTACAACAGAAAAGGTCTTTGCGAAAATTTGCCTAGAACCAACCGCACAGGAGTTACAGAGACAAAAAAAAAAAGATTTTTGTCATATATAGGGTATCCGCCAAAAAATTGGGCTAAACACCTGGTAGTATCTGATTGTGTGACTCATGAGTTATCCATCCCACGTAGCCACACTATTCCTTCATTCAAAATCCCACTGACTAGGAAATATTCACTTAATTAATATGCCACTTCAAGTGAATAGGTATCCACTACTCGTAGTACATAAAAAAATAACAATGTTAATAAGAGTTTTTTTTTCAGATTTTAAATTCATAATTCCAAGAATTGCTGGAGTTTAATAACAGTAGCATCATCGTCTCGAAGAATATCCTTTAGTAAGTCAATGACACTTCTGCCATCAGATTAGCTCGACCGAGTCAAGCAGATCTGGCCGCAAAAATGTATTGTGCGCCATCTAAATCCATGCAATTTTTCTTTGTCTAGCTGATCTCGATAAGTGTGATCTTAAGATTTATTTTTTTTTGTCGAATATCAAATATTGTAATGAATTAACGAGACTCTACTGTAGTTGGATTTAATAAGATAATCGCAATGCGTTGATCTGAACTTATTTAATACTTCCAATTCTCATGTAAAGTTAACAAAAATACGGCATGCTCTCTACATTGCACGTACCTATGTACATGTGGACACGACACGAAAATATTCCTCTATACCAAATAGAATATAGGTATTATATTGTGTATTTTGTACAGGTAAATGCATGCTAAGCATGTGTACTGCTTGCTCACACATTGTAAATAAATTAACGTTTTTATAACGAAATTTACAACTGTAATGTGGTTGTTGTTACAGTCACGAGATTAATGTTTCTGTTGAGGTAGGTTGTTGAGCGCGTTCGTTTGCAGGACGATTGTCGTTGTTAGTGTTGGAATCAGTGTCGTACACAGGAACTGGATCCATCGAGACTTGCGACAACCTAGTTTTAATTCTGTTCTCAAATTATTGTTTGCTCCATGTACGGGGTAATAATCAAGTTTTATTTTTTTATAATTTACTTTATATTATTTTTACTGGATATTTATTGAAATAATTAAATGTAATTTTCTTTTTTCGATTTTTAACTTTCATTTTTTCGAAGACCTCTCGCTATTAACAACTTCTTCTGTACTTACTGACACCACCAGGCACCAACTATTTTTTTTTCTTCTTTTTGTAGCCCTGGCTTGAGCCCTCAGCCAGTATTGGAACTTATGAGCTTGGAATTTGATACCTATTATAGGTAAATTAGGTAGTTAATAAAAGTACTTAAACTGATGAAGAGTTAGATTGTAAGGAAAAAAAACGACATAAATATAGACTTAAGTTATTAGTAAGAGAGAAGGTTACAATAGTTATCAATAATTGGTCCCAACTATTTTTTTTCTCCCGTTGCTTCGCCTTCAATATCATACATATTACCAAACGTCACCTTTATTCCACCCTTTCAATTATTTTATTGCATTCAGAATAATTTGTATCTTTTTAATAATACAAACAATTATTACAATTATTCTTTTAATTCTAAGATACTTTTCCAAATATCCTCACTACTATGACTTTCGATGGAGTCAGTCTAGACCTAGTTATAAATTATTAATTGTACAAAAAAAACAAAAATAAAGATAGTTACTTCTTACCACAACAGTTTTATTGATGGATGTACATTTCGAAAACTATGCTTTCATCTTCAGTAAACACTATACATGATTGAAATAATACATAAAGGGTATTTTATACTAACATTACAGGTAATAAAATAATTAACAAATTGAAAACTTAACTATAACTTTTTATTAATTGTACAGTAAATTTAAATTCTTTATGCATAAATTTAATAGCCTAAATATGCCACTCTTGAACAAGTGAAAATAATTTGACTGTCGTAATATATTATAGGTGCCTACCTATTATTAGTACCTACTTAGTGCAGTGTCGACGATAATATTAAATTGTGCTGTACGTTTCTACACCAATGGTTTGTTTCTCGTTTATTATGAGAATTGCATCATTAGTATCTATTTATGTTTTAATCTGTACAGTACAATCTGTGTAAGCGATTTACTGTTGTAAACTTCGCGAGTCCTTATTATCATTTTATTGTCCTTATTTTAATTAAATTAAAACATTACAAATACTATTTTATATTTCTATAATTCAGTGTAAGGTTATATGGAAACTATAAATGTCCGTAACAGCAGAAAAATCGTTCAAGTTTTGATAAAAGAAAAAAATAATTTAGGTACATAGTATAATTTACCACAGCCACCATTTTTTGCTTTAGATAGCTCGTTTATAAATTTAGAAGTATCTATGTATACCTACCTACTTTCCAAAATTGTAAAATGAAGTCATGCTCAAGATCCTTGATATGGTATTATAATTCGCTAATTTCTGAGGAATTAAACTGAAGAAGAGCTGTTAGCAAAGTGTTAGTAACATAAAATATTATTTTTAACAATAAGAAAAAATCCAAAATAATGTGCTGGCTCACGATTACCAACCTTTGGTGACTTGTCTACTTTTTTATATTATAGTTAACAAAGATTATTACCTAACGTAATACGCATTATGTACCTAATAAAGAAAATTATAAAATGTTATTTTTTTAAATGTATTGTTTCGTATTTTACCGATAATATAGGTAGGTACTATTATACTGGCGCCAAAAGAAATTTGAATAGGTATATTAATCTACAAAGGAGTCATTTATAGATATGTTGCTTGATTTGCAATTTAATTTTTCAAATTTATCTTCTCTCCATTAAATTATTATCTATTATTGGTAAAATATGAGAGGACAGTCGTGGTCCAGTGATTAGCGTCGCTGCCTCTGAATCAGACTGTCGCGGGTTCGAATCCCACCTCCGCTCATGGATGTTTTGTGATGTCATTTAGTTTTAAGTGTGTTGTTATTTAATGTATAATCAAGACGCTAATGACCTAAGTTGTCGACGCGTCTATAATTTACAATAAATAAATAAAAGGTAAAATATGATATAACAGGTTTAAAACAAAAACATTAAAATACCTGTACAAATGGTCGAGTACAGATCTTCACCCTATATAATGGACATTTCTTAATAATCTAATTATTTTTTTAAAATATCTATTTAGAATCGACATTATTCACACATAATCTCAATAGGTGGTACTATTTAAATTCCGGTTCAAACACATTTTTGTCATATAAATAAAAACGCAAGCAAATATTTGTGATATTAACAAAATTACTTTTAGATAATAATGTGTAATATTTATTAAATATTAACACGGGCGGCTCTGAAATAAATAGAATATTTATGTTATTTGGCGTTATCGTTTTATATGAACTGTAATATATTGACACGAGTGGATTTACAGTATAGCAGGTTTACCACAGGTTGGTTAGCTCATAATTATAGTTCACATAATGCATATGCAATTTTAGGGGAATGGGATTTGTTTTTATTGAACATAAACCACACGGATTTTATTATTAATAATGATTTAATATAGCCAGTATGACAGAGATGATTGATACAGGATGATATATAGGAAATTAATCTAACTAATTTTGATGTAATAAGTCCCAACTTCAGAGCACATTTGAAGATAATATTTTCGCGGAATTCTTATTACCTTATAAATAATTATAATATCATAACAGTATTTCGTATTTGTTAACTATTATTATCGATGTTAAATTCAATAGCCAAAAATCGAAACGCTCTATCTGTGAAATCTTCGTTAAAATAAGATTAATGACAATTTAATCATCAAGTTCATAGTGACTAATAGACCGAGAGCAGGTGACAATTTTTTGGTGTTATTTATTCAAGGCCTTATTTTTGTGAAGATGTTTATAGGGAGGCATATCAAAGTGCCTTGAGTAAGGGATTTTGCTAGATAGCGGTATGGGAGAGATGCAGACCGGCCCCAACATGTAACAAAAAAAATGGTCACAATTATTATTGCTTTAAGACTGAAATATGTTTGTATAGCTTGTCGGTGACCCAATAATGTCATTATAATATTTGCAGATCAATTGGTCAGTATTAAAGGGGTGGCAGATCATCCTAAACGTGCCATGCACCCGACGAAATTTATATTATTAGTTCAAGGTTCAAATTTTAATATGTTGTTACGGCGACTGTTTTAAGCATATATTTTAATTTGCAGAACAAAATGTCGGTATAACACCAAAAAATAGACTCTCGGTCTATAAAGTTATGTCCCACCAAAAACAATTTCTTGTAAAAATAAGGCCAAGTTTCGCGATCGCGTAGCAGTAAAAACTAAAAAGTCATGGGATCTAATAGAGCCAAGTCCAATTAATTATAAGTGGAAAATCTTAAACTTGGCTAACTTCAAAGTTCGCTAAGAGAATAAAAGACGAATAACTAAAACGTTAGGTCTTGCAGTGGAACTTTGAAGTTAACCAAGTTTTAGATTTCATTACTTTTAACTTACAATTAATTGGGCTCGGCTCTATTAGATCTCATGACTTTTTACTGCTAGGCGATCGCGAGAAATGTTGATTTCAAGATTTGTAGCTGACAGAGAAAGTGAAAGCATTGTAAAAAAACCTTCGGTGATCTATTGATTGTATAAGCTATGTAACGATTTAGAAGTTTAATACGAAATTTCTTTAACTTTAAACAATCAGGTGCCGCCAACGTTTGCTGGTTGAATTTCGGAATAACCTGTATAATAATAGTCAATGTACAAAACATTTATGTTTCCTGTGTGACTTTAATGTTTATGTGGACAAATTATTAACAAAAAAAGAAACTTGAATGATTTGTGAAGCCTTCGCTATATTTCAATAAAAAGAAGTGATATTTTATTAGTCTTAACATGACGTTTTGTAAGAAATAAAAATACAGACATATGATTTTTTGTGCGTTTTCCCGAAAAAATACTTTTTAGACGTAAAAATTGTTAAATATCTAAGTATCGATATCAGATAGTTAAAACTTAGTTGACAAATACTTGTTGCATATTGATAGATAGAAATTACAAATTATAGACGCTTAACAACAGACGTAACAAGCGTCTGAAAGAATAAATGTAAATAAAAACAAAAATTAAACAAAATCAAAAATACACACAAATATATTAAAACAATTATAAGTAAAAATAAAATGTGTCTGCACACATAATGTGACACGATTTAACGGAAGCTATGAAGGCTTTAAAGGGACCTCATTCTGTATAAATAAATAAAATTAAATAAACCGCTCAACAGTTTCCTTTAAAAAACGAAACGGAAGAGTAATATTATCAGGATCATTTTCTAAAATAACTGACAGATCACCTGACAATCAGATCTGCTGTCGTGTGTCTCTAAACTGGACATGCTCAATTAAAATATGCAAGACGGTGACACGAGTGTCACACGTCTCACAAATGGGTAGTTAAATTATTTAACAACCATGAGTTAACCTACGGTGACCGGATGCGTAGCCGAGTAAGGACCTGCACTTCCTTCCACTTGGAGAGACGGCAAAATGTGAACCATGGGTCAACTGTAGGTTTAATAGATGTTATAACTTGTTTTCATCGACAGCACTCCAATCATCCTTCCAGAGTTGCTGGACTGCCGCAATCAGTCCGCTGTTGAGGTCGTTGTAAATTGATATAAATAATATTGCTTGACCCAGTAGATGTGTTTGTTTATATCTTCAAATCTTGCGACCGATTTTTCACCCAGTTCCCGTTATCCGATTGAGTTGAAATTTTGCACACATGTGTAGCTTTAGTGACATTACAATATTATGCTAACTAGCTGACCTGCCCGGCTTTCTTCCGGGTGAAAATCGTATTTTTAGATTTTCACCCACTTCCCGTGATCCGATTGAGTTGAAATTTTGCATTCATGTGTAGTTCCGATAACAATACAATATTATGGTAACTAGCTGACCGGCCCGGCTTTCGTCCGGGCGTATATCGTACTTTTGAATTTTTACCCACTTCCCGTGATCCGATTGAGTTAAAATTTTGCACACATGTGTAGCTTCGGTGACAATACAATATTATGGTAACTAGCTGACCGATCCGGCTCCCGTCTCGGGTGCAAATCGCATTTTTGAATTTTCACAGGCAAAAAGGTCTTTCTCCGGTAACGTTTCAGTAGATCGGATAAATGTAATAAAATCAGACTAAGCAAATCAAGCACACTAAAAAATTAAAAATAAATATAGTTAAAAAAACGGTTTTATATATGTACTAAAAAGCAAAAATAATATTTGTAAAAATATTTCCTTTAGATCTTATAAAATGCTGGATGAGTACTGATCAGTAGATGCTATACAATGTAAAATATTATACAGAAAAAATATATATAAAAAATAGGCAAAAAAACTTAAGTTAAACGGTTTTATAAATGTACTAAAGAGAAAAAAATAATAATTAATTTAGGTTCATAAGTATAAAAGCGTGGGTCGTAAACTCGATGATAATTGATTACCGTCACGACTCACGATTTTATACTTATGAACCTAAATTAATTATTATTTTTTTCTCTTTAGTACATTTATAAAACCGTTTAACTTAAGTTTTTTTGCCTATTTTTTATATATATTTTTTCTGTATAATATTTTACATTGTATAGCATCTACTGATCAGTACTCATCCAGCATTTTATAAGATCTAAAGGAAATATTTTTACAAATGCAGAATTTTCTTATTTTTTTTTTAAATAGGTATTAAGATTTTTTCAAATTTTAACATTATGAAGGTGAAAATTTTTACCACATACGAATATAATTATTCGACCTAGGGTTTCAAAACGTGAAAATCTATTAAAATCCCGAAACATTTTTTTCGGACTGAGTCCAGTACTGTCATAGTATAAGTGGAAAGTAAAAATGAAATACACTCAACAATAATAATTTGTTATTCTTTTAGTATTTGTGACCGTCATCGTTTATTATTATTCATCAGTAACGATGCTAATCACATCTTTCAGTAATAAAATTCCGTAAAAATGTGCAATAAAAACCATGGTTTTATTTTTTACGTATGCATGTGTGAGAAGAATGAAACATGGAGAGAAAGAGATAGTAGTAGGCATTGACGAGAGAACAGAGGGAAAGAGTAGAGTAATTTAAATTGTTCGTGTTGTGCAATCTCATAAAGTGACATTAACTAGTGACATTTACAGACCCATACACTATACACAAACATGTGCATATTTAGTGCAATGGAAATGCACTACCTGTAAATATTTCTGATTTGAGTTTGAAAAACATAAACGCAGTAAGCAATTATTTTATTAATTAGTATTTGTGTATAGAGGAATGTGACGATTTTTTATAAAAAATATCGTATTTAATGATTATGATGATAACCACTTATGGCCATTCAATTTTTCTGCTTAATGACGCTATCCCATAATTCAAAATGTAGATATACCTCACATTTCGCAATTATTCAGCTCTTGAACGACTGTCATTTGGCACGGGTTAAAGTTTTGGTTTAAAATTTTGTGCAGGCTTCGACTGTGTATTCTCAAGGCAACGACTTGTTTCATCGGACTTTATTGTATTGCGACTAGAAAAGGAACGATGATGAGGAATATTGAAATATATTACTTCTGTATTGTATAATCACAATATTCTTAATTACATTTCCACGATAAAAGCACAATAGTGTGCAATCCACTGCCCCGTGGCCACTAAAATCGCTTTAAATGTCCTAATATGTTAACCAGATTTAATAATAATAGTAACAATAGATTATTAGCTCTGAAATTAACTGTAATAAATAAAGTTTATGATCACTATTAGATTTTGGTAAGCGTGTTTACTAAATATTAAATTTCCATACAGACATTATAGACCTATCCTTGAACTATCTAACTGAGACGCAATATTTTAATGTAGTGCTTTTTGACTTAAAATTGGAATACTTGACGCGAAGTGTTCTAGTAAGAAGAGTGTTCACGAAATATTAAATTCACATACAGACATTATAGACTTCTCCTTGGGCTACTGAGTAGAAAAATTTGAAAAATCTAAAGCGGCCACCCTACAGAACCAATTTTTTTGTTAATAAAGTCTCAGAAAAATGCTTTTGTAGAGTGACGGCTTTCAAATTGTTCGACGCAGTTAAATACTCCATAAATAGGTCTATAACCTCTATAAATGAAAATTCAATATTTCTTTAACACTCTTCTTACTAGAGCACGTTGCGTCAAGTGTTCCAATTTAAAGTCAAAAAGAATTACCTTAAAAAATTGCGCCTGTAGGGTGGCCGCTGCTAGATTTTTCAAAGTTTTCGACTCAATTAGATAGCTCATTAAAATGTCTATATACCCCTATATGAGAATTTAATATTTCTTCTTACTAGAGCATTTCGCGTTAAAGGTTCATATTCAAAAGTAAAGTAATTGTAACAGTGGAACAGAACAGGCCTCACTTATTTCTAGCGCTAAAGCAAAATCTATCGTTTTTGGAGAAAATATATGAAATCAAATTTGTAGAGAATATTATTCTCTTTAATTTTGATGATACCTATGTTTACTAGAAAGCACAGGAGGCAAGATTCTTTCTTTTTTAAGCGAATTATACATATTTTATGATATTGCATCCGCCATTTTGTGTCAGCCATTTTCAATTTTGATTTTTGACTATAATAATCAACGACTTCAAAAATCCTTAGAATCCTATCTCATAATATTGGCTTTAATACTTGATTTATAGAAATTATCACATCTCAACATATCTAGATTTTTTAATATTTTTGCTTTATTTTTTAATTTTTTTTAAGTTATACTTCTTTTGGCGCGTTATGGGAAAATGATGAGAGTGAATTTTTACGTTTAACACCATAAAGTTAGTCGGTAGTAACACCATGAAGTTAGTCGATATTAACACCATGAAGTTAGTAGTTCATGATTATAATACCCTATTATCACAAGTCACAATGTGACAAGAGCGTTTTCAGTTTTGAATAACATTAATAAAATTATTGCTATACAAACGCTCGTTTATCCCGCTTTCGTTAAATATGAGTTCGTACTCCAACGCCCGTACTGTTTACATTATTTTAAGCTTCATCAATTGTATTTAATATTGTATTTATATATATATATATATATGTATATATATATATATAATATATATATATATATATATATGTATATAATATTGTATTTATAATACCCTACTATATAACACTGCTATGTAAGATGTGCGTGGTGTAACGGATAGTACCGCCGCGTCATACGCAATAGGTCTCGGATTCGAATCTCAACACTAACATGCTTTTTTTTATAAATAATTAGGTATAAATATATAATAAATAAATATATTTAATAAATTAATAATTTATTAAATTAAATTAATTTATTTAATATCTTTATTTTATTATTTTATCGTCTTTTTTACTAACGTTTAGTACTGGCACGCGGAATAAAATTTTTAGAGTTATTTTTGTTTTGTTACGCCAAAGAAGTATAACTTCTGACGTGCGTACATAAGTATTTTTGATTTTCGAAATAGCAGCAATTTTTAAAGAGCAAACTTTTTTATAGATAATCACTATTAGAAACTCAATGTAAAAAAAATAAGAAAATCCATCACTTATAACTGGGTTCCGAGGGAAAAAGCTAACGTTACTGTACTAAATACCTAAATTGAAAATTATATTAATATTATTTTCAGTTGAATTAAAAAAATGTTTTGAAGTTTTTCTGATTTTTTTACAAATTCCTTTTTTCAGCGCTGTGAATATATAAATTGGTCAAAATTACACATGCCTGCATATCGTCGACATATCTGTAAAACAAACTAAATCGAAAATGTTACTTAAAAATTTAAAAATGTTACCTACATTCTGCATAATCATATATTGTATAATATTATATAGGCATTATGCACTAATGATTTTTTGTCCTACCTCCTATAAAATAGCTGCTTTTCATCCATGTATAGCGGTCGTAAAATCACCCATTATAGGCCGGTGACGAGAATCAGCGCTAAAGTAAAATTCAATAATAATTTTATGTTTTTCAATTTATTATTTTTAATAATAAATAAATAAAAGAAAAAATTCAATAGTTTTAATATTTCATATAACTCAAAGCTAGGCGCGAACCTGGGATCTTATAAAATGTATATAATACATACACCTTTAAGAAGACTATTTTAATAGAAAGAAAAACATAGATACTGATATGCTGTTATCGATATGGTAATAGTAGATTACCGAATATACGAAATATTCACGCGACAGAACGTATACGGCTATTCAACAGCTTTTTTCATTATCCAATAATAAAGGAAATTTTCAGTTGATAATACATTTCTTCTTAATAATATAATTATTATAAGACCAATTATCACATATTATTATATTCTGTCTCTATGGAGCTCTATGTGCAATTCAAATTTGTCCACAGTTCAAGTAATCCAAAACAAAACTCGAAAGATTGTATCCAGTATCCAAGATACAACCTTATTAATTAATGCTTGAGTGATCTGTCTATAAATTTCAAATGTAGGAAATCGATTCTCGGGAACAATAGACTTTGTAATGCAGTGTATTTGTTTAATACATTTTATTTGCCAACGTTTCGACTTAAATCAAGTCTTTATCAAGGCTCTGTAACAATTAATAAATTTGTTTTTTAACCTAAAATAATCTTAAAATCATATTATAATTATAGATACCTAAAATATTTTTTATACACAGTAGTCAATTTTGTAATCATAAAATATATTCGACATACAATAATTTTCATAAAGTTATTATTTATTTTGGCCACTAAGATATTTTTACTTTTAAATTATTAAATTAAGCACATGCCACTTTTTATCTTATCAAGTTTCGTTCGTTCGTTCGTTCGTTCAATTTATGTCGTACGTCAGGTGTCCCTATTGTTAAAAGCTAATTATTTTATTATTTCTATAACTGAACTATTACTCGTTAGGTGTCAGTGTCAGGTATTGTAATGTCTTTTTTGCAGATTTATTTAAATTTGTTATTTTAATTACTATTTACAGGTTTTGTGTCTTCTTATATTCATTAAGTAGATTCTGATATGCGTTACTTAATCTATTTGTATCCGTTCGATAATTTATAGTGTCTAACATAGAAATATATATCATTTCTCCAACATTCCTTTTATACTGTCCTTTTTCATTGTCCAAGATAACGGTGTTATCAAATTGAAATTCATGTTAATTAATAAATTATTAAAACTTCTTTTACCATAATGTAAAATTTTTACCATTTTCAAGAGAGCGCTTAGCAATTTTTTTGTGAAAATGTAAGAACTTCTGACTACTGATTTTTTTTTGCATTCAGTCAGAAAAGGTGGATCATGGATGCAATACCTACAACAATTTTTTTCGACGAATTCTTTAATAAAAATTAAATACCATAGCATAGCATTGTTTTTTTCGGATATAAAATAAATACGAGATATTTAATGGGTATAACTATTTGCCATTTTATCCTCCAAAGTTAAAATCTTTCAAAACAAACCTGTACGCAATTACTTGATCAGTTGGTAAGTTTTGCCTATAAACCGTCGATATGAACACATGTATACATACATTAGATAGGATAATGAAAGGGACAAATGTTATAGAGTGGACCGGATCAAATGAATGTCACCATCCAAATAAATATACAAACAACAGACAAACGTTGCAATGCACTAGAGGGATGTTATACATTGATGTTTCAGTGCCATTTACATTCGTAAACCATCGATATAACAATCAATGTGTGTCTGGACTTCTTCGTATATTATTTTTTATTTTCTAATTTCTATCAAAATAAAATACTATAAACCTATGTGATCAGAAAGCCTTAAGATTGTCATTGAACTTTATAAATCGAGAGTAGAATTTTTACCATACTTTTAGTAAGTTTAAAAATATTACGACATATTTTTTGCTTTTTTGTCTGTACGCTACGTGACTATTTCTTTACAGTTTTGATAGTGCATAGAGCAGGGATGGCGAATCTATGTGCCAATTTTTTTCAGAAAATGTTTAATGCCAACAAGCACCTAAAGAAATTTGCAGGGCAAAAAAAATATTCAAACGCAGATGAGAAGAATAAATTTTTTCTATATTGCATTGACTTGACTTGTGTAGTCAAATTTTTTCGACAGCATCTAACATATTTTTAATTCTTTCGATTGTGTACCTCAACCAATGACGTGCCGACAATATTCTGTTGCGTGCCACCTATAGCACGCGTGCCATACGTTCGCCATCTCTGGCATAAGGCATAATATGGGACCGAGGGTATCCATAAGTTTCTAATTTTTTTGAAGTTTCCTGCTTTTAGAAAGGAAAATGGTATGATGTTTCAATGAGGTCGTCCCGCATTTCTTTTTACCCTACTGCGCGACAGCAAAGACAGGGTTTTGTTTTTCATTCATACTAGGGTGGCATTTTAGAAATATTAGATGTAACAGAAATAGTCGGAAGTATGTCTTGTTTCACATGTCAAATGTGAAACGAGACATATCATATAATCTCAGATACAGGAATCTATGTGAACGTGTGGAAAGTACGCCTAGCCCAGGTTCGAATCCCGAAGGCTATTATACTATAGGTATATTTTTATTTTTAAAAATGAAAATATATAAGTATTGAATAGCAATTTCAATATAAAAAAATAAAATTACTGGTGTCTCTTAAAACCAAAATAAGTTATTTTAAATTCTTTATTTAAACTTAACGGCAGTCCATCAGAGGCCAATTTTAAAACAAAAAAATTCGACTGATGACCAGTCCTATACTTCCCACCTAGTAAATATTTGCAAAAATAAACACTCTTTTTTATTCTTTGAAAAAAAGCATGGCCCTCTTTTTTGTTTGGTGATCTACTGATGGCTAGTACCCGCGATACAGACATACCAATTTTTTATAATAAAACACGCATAATAGTTATATTGTGTAAAAACTGAGTGTAGACAGAGTATAAACCACACGGTTATTTCTATAAAAACCATCGTGCTACAGTAGACGTAGCTGTGACCCGGACGGAACCGGACAGTTAGGGTGAGAGTGAAGTGATCGGTGATCAGTGATCATCATCATTGCCCGGTGCACCATTGCACGTTTCAATACGTATTACATTCAAACGTAATGGGGCGTGCGCGTGTGTGATTCGAGATTTTTAATTGGGATGTCAGACATATTATGTTTTACAGAGTTATTCATAATAGAGTATGACGCTGCACAAATTACAACGATTATTATATTATTGACATCCGGATTTGAGTAAATATTCGTTGATTTAATAAACATAATTTTTTGCTGTTGTGTTTCTTTTGTACAGTGAGAGCCAAAATGGTTTGATCATTTTTAAAATGCTATAAAAAAATAGGTATATGATTATCAATCGTAACAATTAATGACGACAATCGGAAAAATAGGCTTTGAAGATATGGTGACTGTTTTCAAAATGGTGCATTAGAATATCCAGCAACGCATTTTTTGTGTTGAAAACTTTATTGCGTAAATGGTAATGCATAAATGGAAAAATAATGAGTCAGTTGACATGCGGCAGCATTAAATTTATCAGCAACAAGTACCCGAAGAATGCTACCAGCTCTTCATTTTCAGGGTTACATGCGGATCTCCTCCTGCCAGTTGATTTTCTGTTTTCAACTGACCCATTATTTTTCCACTTATGTAACCAATACGAAATTACATTTCGAGCCGGAACTTCACAAACATTAAATTGACGACGAAATAATCGTTGAGTTAAAATTATGGAACCAAATCTAATAAAGTTTTCAAGACAACAAATGCGTTGCTGGATATTCTAACGCACCATTTTGAAAACAGTCAACATATCTCCAAAGGCTATTCTTCCGATTGTCATCATTAATTTTTGCGATTAATAATTATGTATTTTTTATGGCATTTTAAAAATGATCAAATCATTTTGGCTCTCACGTAGGCACTTAATAATTTGAATTATTTTTTTATTCTCTAATGTAACACTGACTAAACTGTTTTCTCTACGGGAAAGATATAATCAATTGATTACATTTCAGAAAAAGTTCAATACCTACGCGAATTGATTTAATGACATTTACTCAATAAACGTTTTGTTTATTTTAAGTAAATTCAAATTTTCCGAAACGTTACCTAATAAATCGAGTCTCATTCAGTATTGAAATTTAATCATTACGCCGTCTGTTTAACAGACAGGATCGACTCCAGTATCAATATTCAATGTAGATTTTTCAGTATAAAATGTACGTAGAAGGGTAAATTTAATAAAAATATGTTATACACGTTGTATTTACAGTTTATATTTATATTTTGTCCCCTAAAATCACAATATTACTTTATTACAATTTACAAGCACTCTTCTGCAACTTTTTCTACTGGTTGTGAGGGGAAAAATATTTCACAAACACAGGGACGTATTTACCACATGGCGAAACGGGCACTTGTCCGGGACGACAGTGTTGAGAGGGCAGCACAACCGCCGTGTCGGTCGGCCGCGGGCGCGATGATGATGTGCCATTTTAATGTCGCTTCGTTCGGGCAGCAAACGTCACACTTGTCAAAATCGTCTTCATTTCCCCCTTGATACACAGTAACACAACCTGCCAGATGTTAGTATTACTTACAAAATCACATTCCTATATTTTCTTTTACTTCTTATTTTTGATGGATTTAACAGAGTATGTTTTAAATATCAAAAGCAATGTGTAGGACGCAGAGAAATGGGACTGAAAGGGGGCGGAAAATTGTCTTTACCCTGAGCGCACTTTTTGGTTTAGTTTCGTGTTTCCTTTGAAAATAGATGCAATTTGTAGTTCTGAAGAGTACGTTTTCTTTATTGAATCACTTTTGTTTGATGTGAAGGATAAAGAAGAGGTGCAGAAAACAGAGACTAGGGTTATGTGTCCACCAGTCTGTCAACCATAACAGGAGATTTTTTGGTGAATTTTATCATAAATACCCAGATTTTAAGAAAAATAAAGAAACATATTTTCAGTATTTCCGAATGTCACAACCTAAATTCAGTTAAAATAACAAAAATGTTTCTGATCTGCGCTGGTTGCCAGTGCACACAGGCACACTGCACCGAACCAGCAACCAAAACTGCAGCAACCGTCATTGGTACTGGCCAGGTGTGCGCCACTGTATTTAATAATATGGGTACCTTCACTGTGGTAGTTCGTGCAGACGTAGTGGGCATCAAGATCCATAAGATGGTTTGCTCTACGACCTCGGTACACAAACTGTAGAGTGTCATGTGACGTGAATATGGACACTCGGCCGGCGTTATCTTGACACACGACATAGGTGGGTAGATGTCACTTGTCATACACAGCTTGACAGCTCACTGGCAGACATCGAAGTTAACACTGCTGCCAGATGATAATGTGTGTTGTGCGTGGATCTAAATGTCTACAGTCTTATCAAATGTTCGTGTACACAATCACTCACTGAATAAAAAAGGTGGGTATGAAAATTGGTTTTTAATACAAGAATCTTTTTTTATCTCATAATCGCAATTTATTTTTGTCATTGAATATTTTTGTAAGACTCAGAGAGTAGAGACTGTACTATGTAATAATAATACACCTAGATTTACATGGTACTCGACTTAGGTACACGATTTCGGTTCACACAGCAGAAAAAATGTGACAATTTGATTTACACAATTTAGGTTTAAATGGCTAAAAATCGATAAGGTTTCATTTCACATTTTACATTTTAGGAGGATTTATTTAAGTCTAGAATCGCACCGAGTTTTATCAGACGCTGTTGATAAAAAACGTATGTTTTTGATCTTCGACATTATCCATTGCTATTATTACATTTTATGTAACTAAAGCATGATTGTCAGCTTACTCAATTTTTTTGCCGGTTAAAATACTTCAGAACAAAAAAAAAACACCTAACTTATTTACTTTCAAAATATTTACGGAACTACGAGTAAAATAAAGGTTTAGAAAAAAAACTTTTTTACAAAACTTTCTTTTGAAAAACAATATAGTCTAAGAGCTAGTGGTCTCGACAACATACCAATTTCAACACAGTTGGAAACATGCAAAAATGTTAGGTTAGATCTCCCCAAGGAAGGAATTGCCGGTATGGCTAAAGGACGTCGGTGGGGTGAGCACCTTTGAACTTTTAAAAAGGGGAAAAAAGTGAAAAATTTTATTCATTCCAACAAAGCTGAAATTTGCAGTGGTGATAGCTAATACTATCCTAATGTTGATACAAAAATTGCCATATCGTTTAGTTGGTGGAAATGACCTACCATACCAGGTCAAAGGTTGCCGTTTTGTGGTGAAATTTACTTATTTCAACAAGGCTGAAATTTTAACAGTACCTTCGAAAAATAACTAAAAGACGATATGCAAACAACCATACCGATTGGGCGGTGGAAAAGGGGTGCCATACCACTAAATTGATTTCAATGAGTGCGAGGAAGAATATATATATATATATATATATATATATATATATATATATATATATATATATATATATATATGAAGAATAGCCAAAGGCTGATCGCAATATTTGCAATAAACGACAACGACACCAACAACATATTAATTGCTATAACAAAACAAATCAACAAGTACTTAAATAAATATATCAGATTACGTATATCAGGCTCAAATTGTACCTTAGGTATTCTTGTGAATTACACTAAATATATCTGTTTTCCAAAGATAATACCAAAAATAATATACGTGTAAAGTAAAGGTTGGTTTACTTCGTAACAAACTTATGAACTAAGATGTCTTGCAGTCAAGTTTTCAACTTAATATCCGTTTAACTAGTGACTGTTCCATTGCAGAATAAATGGGACATACGATTTACTCACTACAAAAATATAAATACTACTGCATTAAGGCCTACAGAAATAATTCATTGTAATATCAAAATTAATTCTTTCTATAGTCACGGAATCTTCTCATAAATGAAATGAAACAAAATTAATTGGCCTAGATCTTCTGGTCCCATTTTTAGTACATACAGTATACACTGGAACACCATACATAATGTACACGTAAGTTGAGGTAAATGTGTGTGTGTTTTTGTAAGGTGTATGTGTGCGGTAAGTGTCTTGAGATAAAAACTGACGTGCTGATAATAGAGTGAAGACGTCCGTGCCAACATTGAGTGACAGTTCCTTGGAGACGTCGACAACAGTGACATCGGCAGGTTGAATTTACTCCTCCTTCGACCTCAGTCCACCATTTAATGTGTCATTCACTGACAGGAGTTGCGCAAGGAAGGTCGTATCGATAGAACAAGCACACAATACGCAATCGTTATATTATTATCTACATTACTGATTTTGATTGTCGGCAGAATCTCAACTGTGTATCTTAAAAAAAGAGGTAAAAATGATTTCTTGTAGTATATTTCAGTTATTTAAAAAATAATTGGTTTGCTCTTACAGATTATCACAGATTAATTATTGTACAGTTGTACTAATTGACAACTTTTTGATTTTTCATTACGTATATATACAGTGCGTTTGATTTCAACCAACATATTGACTTTACATGTTAAATTTCTCCATTTGAATTACATTGAATTCAAGTTAAGTCAAATAGTAAGCGCATCACTGCTAAAAACCCAGAATCAGAGTTGAAAAAATGTAAACATGATGTAAACAATCTAAGCTACATTGCTGTGCATACATTTATTTTTTACTTAAAATTGACGTCACGCGGATTTCGAAGTCACGTGACACATAAGTAGATTAAAAGTCATGATTTTATTTATTTAATTATTTAAATATGTTTACGAAACTTAATAAAAATAAAAATTCTAACAAATATTTTAGAGCATAAACTTTCATTATAACAAAGTTTTATATTTTATTTTGATCACTGGCAAATATTCTATTGAGAAATTTTGACATATTCTATTTTTCTTCGTGACTACAGATATGTATGTGCATCACTGTATGAATAAATAAATAGCCCTTGGTTATATACTCGAAGCACAAAGTGGACAAGAGACATTTGATAGTATGTAAATTAATAACAGTATCTTCCATTTTCAACTCATCACAATATCTCACTGCGGTGACTAGAACCTTATAAGTATATTGAGGATATTTGAATAATACCCACAAATCTAAATTTCTGTATAGGATACCTATTACCTACCTTAATTATTCATGAAAAATAATACCTCAAGTCACCAATCATAATTTCAGCATTTATTTATATTTTGATTTTTTTTCATTTCTGCAGCTCACTGACACATTTTTTGGGCCTAACACTAATCCATATTTTCAATGTATTAATAAAAAAAGCGGCCACGCCACCACGTGCGTGTCGGACCACGCACAGTGCAGAAGAATTCCGTAGTCGGCCGAAAATATCCCATATCTCAGAAAGTACACAACATAATATCTTATTCAAACCAATTTTCGTTAAAAGTATTTTATAAGTTCTAATTCCTCAAATTATTTCAGAATTTTCCACCCCATAGTTGAAAAGTTAGAGGCGGGGGGCACACATTTTTTACGACTTTAGAAGCGCATGTCTCACTAACTATTGACTTAAATAAAAAAGTCATTTTGAATCTTCTACATCATTTTTGAAGACCTATCTAACGATACCCCATACACTTATGTGCTTTGTAATTTTTTTTTTCATCCTTTGAAGTTATACTTCTTTTAAGGCATTATGGAAAAATGATGAGAGTGAATTTTTAGGATGCGCGCGCATCGCGTCACAACATTTATTAACACCGCGATGCGCGCGCATCGCGTCACGAAATTTACAAAGATTATGAAGTTGCAAAAATTCACACCTTGAAGTTAGTCGTTAGTAAAACTTCAACTAGAGTCGTTACACCAGTCACAGTGTGACAAGACCGTTTTCAGTTTTGAATAACATTAATAAAAGCAATTGCCATATTAACGCTCGTTTATGCCGCTTTCGTTAAATATGAGTTCGTACTCCAAACCGTACTGTTTTTACATTATTATTTTTCATGATTATAATATCCTATTATATAGTCTAACGGTAGCGTCATACGCAATAGGTCCATGGTTCGAATCTCAACACAAATATGCTTTTTTTTAATAAATCATTAGATATAAATATAATAAATAAATATATTTAATAAATTAATAATTTTTTAAATTAAATTAAATTATTTAATATCTTTATTTTATAATAGTTTTTTTATACGGCTGAAATGCAATTGAAAGATTTTTTCGTTGGAGAGCGCCAATTATATAATTGTTTCGAAACATATAGGAAAAAATCATTTTACCAACCAGTGGTCACAATCAGGATTCTAACCTGAACCTTTCCACTTTCGCGGCGGAATGAGCTTACAATACTCAATCGTGACAAGATTGCTAAACTAATATTCTCCATATATGCTTCAGAATCAATAGATTTTCACTACATGCGAGCGTCAATTCATATCTGCTAATTCAATAGCTATATGACATGAAGTAAATCCTCGTACCAGCGAGTATTGTAAGCTCATTCCGCCGTGAAAGTGGAAAGGTTCAGGTTAGAATCCTGATTGTGACCACTGGTTGGTAAAATGATTTTTTCCTATATGTTTCGAAACAATTATATAATTGGCTGCTCTCCAACGAAAAAATCTTTATTTTATTATTTTGTCGTCTTTTTTACAAACGTTTAGTACTGGCACGCGGGATAAAATTTTTGGAGTTATTTTTGTTTTGTTACGGAAAAGCAGTATAACTTCTGACGTGCGTACATAGTACGCACACACTCTTTTTTTTCGTAATTTCACTTCTAGTCCAAGAGCCCGCGACAGCCAGACCTTCGTCATTTTATAAAAGCTGAAAGTTTCTCTGCGCATGTACCCAACACAGGTAAGAACGATCATCGACTTATGAAGTTTGGATGGTGGTTACTTTGGCAGGTAGAGGGTAGCAAAGGTTCATAAAATAGTAACTCAAATTCGTTAAAGTATAAAGCTCAGTTTTTTTATATTTTCTTCGGAATAATATTAGAAATCACGTCGTCCATTGCCAGACACTTAGTACGGTTTCAACCCCCTGCCAGACACCCCTAAACTTCAATAAATTATGATAGATTGAGATAGATTGTGACAGGATGAAATTTTCAGGGAAGGTAGTATTTAGGATGACAAAGAATAAGCGCTAGGGTTGCCTCGTCAAATCCTGGTGCGACGGCCGGGAGGAGCTCACTTCCGGTGCAAAATACACATATTTCATTAGCTCATAATTATCTTTCGTCATTATATGACAGCATACAATTGACGCCATATTGTAGATCTCGAAGAGCTGTATTGAAATACATAGGGTTGCCTAAGGAAATTTTGGTTAACACATTGAAAACTTATAAATTATATTTGTTTTTTTGACATTTTTAAAGCTGTCAATTAAAATTATGTATATATGTAAATGTATATATTGTGACCGTTCTGAAATGAGTTATCGGCCTTGTGTTTGGCAAACGTTCATACGCATGTCTAATTATGTATAACTTTATGTTTTCAACGCATTTGGTTTCTAACTCATATCCGTAGGATGACGCAGGAATTGCCTGAATCAGGTATTGACAATTTTCCCAAGAATTTATATATTTTAGTGTAGCAATTTTTTATTTTTATTTTTTAACGTAATTCAACGTGCACCTCTTATATAAATTAGTATACTTATTTGATGGTCGTAGTAACCTGTAATAAAAGTATACTATATATTTTGGGGTATTGTTCCGAAAAGAGAAAAAAGGTTGATTTTTGTTTGTGATTTTAAATTTGGTTTGACGCTAAATATTAATTGAAGCATTTGACTTTACTGAACCTCGATTAATATTTTTTCTTGAAATTCAATTTAATCAAAATTATTAGAATTAGAAATATTATGTATGAAGGAAATCGATTCTCGGGAACAATAGACTTTGTAATGCAGTGTATTTGTTTAATACATTTTATTTGCCAAAGTTTTGACTTAAATCAAGTCTTTATCAAGGCTCTGTAACAATTAATAAATTTGTTTTTTAACCTAAAATAATCTAAAAATCATATAATTTTAGATTATTTTAGGTTAAAAAACAAATTTATTAATTACAGAGCCTTGATAAAGACTTGATTTAAGTCAAAACTTTGGCAAATAAAATGTATTAAACAAATACACTGCATTACAAAGTCCCCGAGAATCGATTTCCTACATTTGAAATTTATAGACAGATCACTCAAGCATTATGTATGAAGTTTTAACGAAAAACAATGTACCTATTGAACATTAGTTTATTAATTTTAAATAAACGCAGGTATACAAAAATATTGTTATTTATTATAAAGCTAACTAAGCGAATATAAAACCAAAATAACTATAATGATAAATGGAAAATAATAATAATTTACTATAATAAAAGAAAAAACCGGTTGATTTGTGAGTCAGAACTGTCAATCTTTACTATGGCAACTTTTCAGCAACTATTTTGTTGCCTTCTTCAGGCCTACAATTACATTATTAGAATTATGTAATTTTAGGCCTGAAGAAGGCAACAAAATGGTTGTTGAAACATTGCCATAATAAAGATTGACAATTCTGATTCACAAATCAACCGGTTTTTTAATTTTATTATATTACATACGTGAGTGATCAACATGAGTTTCAATATAATTTACTGTAGGTACATAAAACTATTCAAAAATGTATCCGAACAAAGGCAATAACATTTTATGAATTATTATTAAATTACTTATTCTAAGTATACTTAACGTACTATTAAAATATTTATTTATTTTTTTACAATAATATGTAAACATTTTTAAACAAAAGGTAGTTTAAAGTAGTTGCTTTGAAAAAAAGTCAAGAAAATCATGAAATAAAAATTATATACCTATATAATAAAGATATCTCTTTATGCCAGTTAAATTAGAAAATAATTTACATCATCAAATGCGAGATATTTTTTGTAGGAAATTGAATTTTTAACATTTTTAATATAGGTAAGGTTCTAAAAAATATCACATTCATAATTTTTCAATAAGAAAAAAAACAATACATAATTATCCATCTGTTTTTTTAATAAAAAAAAAAACGGCATGATACATTACGCGATGATAATGTTAGTAAAAAACTATAATATTATTGACCACGTAGTTTCAAAATGCAAAAATAAATAACATTTGGCGAAGTTCCATTCAAATGATTTTACACTCGTACCTAAAGATGTTTCACATCAAAAATTTAAATTTTTGAATATACTGATACTACTTTACAAAATGTATTACTTTTATTTTTCATGATACAGGATTTAACTATTATATTTTATCCAATTTTGAGCAGTTATTAAAAATTTATAATTTTTTCGAAATGTCATTTTCTTAAAAACTATGGTTACCATGTTGGACTAAGGGCCACTTAGTAATTTTGAGCTGTTTCAATTTATACATTTGTACATATACATATAAAAATTGACATTTTGCACCGGAAGTGGCTTATCGTACCTTTGGTACCCTCTACCTGCCAAAGTAACCACCATTCAAACTTCTTAAGTCGATTATCGTTCTTACCTGTATTGGGTACATGCGCAGAGAAACTTTCAGCTTTTATAAAATGACGAATGTCTGGCCGTCGCGGGCTCTTGCTCTATTCACCATTGTATAGCGGTTCATAGAAGGCACCTACCTCCCAAATTTCATCTATATAGTGCCAATAGTAAATTATAGACGCGTCGACAACTTAGGTCATTAGCGTATAGTGCCAATATAGTCTTCGAATAAAATGACTGAGACATACGAACGGACAGACGGACAGGGCGAAATTATAAGAGTTCCGTTTTTGCCATTACGGAACCCTAAAAATGGTAAATACAATAGATACTTTTACCTATAGGGACTTGTAATAGAGGAGCCTTGGCTGCACCCTCGGGTATTCTTGAGCCCTATATTTTGTTAAAATTTACGACTCGCGTTAGCACTCTTGGCCGTATGGCATTTTTAAATTTTTGTAATGACAATAAAAAAAATATGAGATTTTTGTTTATTCTTGAGGGTAGTGCTTATGAGTTTGAGTGTGGATTGTTCTTGAAATCGCAATAAATAAACATTATAAATATCCAAGAAGAGTGATGGAACCTTTGATGTGCAGATACAAAATGTTAATAATAACCACAAAACACCAAACTAATTGAAAATATTCGACATCATCATAGGAGATGATTAGATAATTTAATCATCTCCTGATGATGCAAACTTGGTTGGCGAAACGTACGTCGAGTATTTTTAATTGGTTTGGTGTTTTGTGGTTATTATTAACATTTTGTAATATAAATCTCAACTCGGTGTGTTGTTTGCGGGTATTGTTTTCATTGGTGTGAGCTCGTGTTTTGCAAAAGATAAAAATAATTTGCTTTCATCGTCGGGTGTATGTGATAACCATAATATTATGTACTGTTTATTTGTTTTCGTCACATCTACCCTATCGATGACATCACCGAGTCGGCCGGCGCGGCGCCTAAAAATATTTTTCAGAGAACTTGGAAGTACCTACTTTGAGGCAAGGACACCCACTTGAGTCGCCTTTTTTTCACCTCATGGATCGTTTTGTATTGTTCAGAAGCAATATGGTTATATTGCGCAACTGGTTGGTGAATAAAAATTTAAAAATAAAGTATCGTAATAGTAGATTGTATTTCTAGTGTCGTAATGAGATTTATTACTGACGAGTTGGGACAGTCACACGAGTCATAATACCATTACGCACGTGAAATACAGTGAGACTCGGTTATAACGAACCCTCATGTAACCATAATTTACGTTCGTTATATCCAGTAATTCGCAATAGACAAACATTGTGATATGTAATGATAATATTTTTTATTGAAGAACCAATAATTTTTAGCCTATCAAAACAAACCACGTGATTAGTGACGTAACGCACGCTTATACATGCAACCAATTTCACCCTGCACGTCGGTTTCAATCACATAATTTGACACGATTATATACCTAGTTCGTTACAAGCAAGCGAATTTATGTGACAGTACAAAATAATAGGGCGTAATATCCGTGTGTTCGTTGTAACAGTGGTCCGTGGTTCATTATAGCGATTAAAAATAACATTGAACAAAGTATATCTTTGGCCGGATTTTCATTTTTGTTCTTTATAGCCAAGATTTCGTTAAATCTAGAGTTCGTAAAAGCGAAGTTTCACTGTATATGGTATTCTTTGCCATACCCAGTAAGTATAAAATAACTATACTAAAAACCAAATCTATGTGAAATTTTAGTAACTTTCCTAGTAACGAAAATACACATAAATTTTTTTGAGCAATCTGTAGATTACTAAAAGCAAAATTATTAATTGTCAGAAATATTTCTATAAATATTTTAATAATTCTGGACGTGTAAATTGTCAGTTTAAATTTCTTTTTCAAGATTTTTTTTTTAATACAAGTTATAATAAACTAAAAAGCGTTGCTATTTTTTATAAAATTAAAAATGAACTGTTCTAATATTGTTTCTTAAATTTTATTTGTCAAAAAAATTAACATAATGTCTTAATTATTAACAATGATATTACTAAAAAAAATGTTTATTAAAAATGGTTTATTAACAAAAATAAGAACTGCCCGTTTAAAATAATATACCTAATTATTGAACTTGCACATTGATTGAGTATGTAATAGCAAGCGGATAGAGCCAATAAACATAAGTTACTTAGGCAACTGTAACGCATTGAAAACACTTCCGGCACGCCTGCCTGTTAGAAGACCCAATAGAGGCCGGTATACATGCATGAAAAGTAACTATTTTGTAGTGGGTATGGCAAAAAGTATATGAAATGATTTTTCACTTGCCGATACAATCATAACGCTGGTAATTCGGGACTGTATCGGCAAGAGTGAAGAGACAAGCATTCCATAAACTTCTAAATATTTGAGGTTCCCCGATATACCTTAAGTTATATCGGCAAGGGCATATCATTATCGTGTCCACCATTGAAAAAACGCCTTTACTGATCAATATTTTGAACAAAGGCAATATAATTTTTCATGATAATAAAGATTCAAAATTTAATTTACTTTTTGAGAAATTAACGAGGTTTGCGGAATATAATATAGTTGGTATTAGCATTAATACTTATCTTCGATAATCGTGAACATTAATAATTTATTGATTATGAGAAATGTCAAGAGAAAACATAGTTCGGATGACTATAACCTACATATTAAAATGTTTATTTATGCTGGGAACGAGTTTTCATAATTAAACAGAAATATCTAATTACTTTTATTTCAATTTATAGAAGCTTTTATATTTTGCTGAAAGCAATTAATACTTTTGCATTGCGGTAAAATTAGTTAAAAATAAATTAAAACCGATTTCTTCAAATAATATGTAAAATAAAAGTATTTTGATTTCATGGATCAAAACATTCCATTTTGATACATTATTACTATTATTTGCATGACGTACATTGTACAATACTCATTTTAAACAATTATCTTTTTGTTTTGTAGTCTAAATTATCTTTCAAACGTTCAAATGTAAGGATTTAAAGATTTAACAAAAGAAATTTTGTTCTATATAGTGAATTTTATTTAAATTTATGTTACCATATTCAATATTTTAGGGTTCTGACCGAAAAAATACGGGAATAAATTCAATTTTAAATTTTCTTACATAATGGTTTTCCGTGACAAATTTTGTTACTTATATTTTGGGTATCAACATATTTTATCAAACTATAATGGTAATAACTAAAAAACGGTCGATTTTACGTAGAACATGAACCAGGTCAAGCGGAAACTGGCCAACGACAAGAGTCGGGCCTTCACCCATTATTTTAAAAAAAATGGGTGGTGTGCTTATGACCACACGACAGAAGTGAAAACTTCAGATTTTCTAATTTTAAAATATATTAGATATATATAATTTTTTAATCACACAGTTTAATCATAATTCATAAATATATTAAAATCGGCCTATACAATTAAATTTAATGAATATAATATCTTAACGATAATTTATCTGTTAGTGCACTTGTGAACTACAAAATATATGTTTTAGTGTCATCTGTTTGCGCACTTGTGAACTACAAATGACTTTTTACTCGTATTAAGTCGTATTAAGTTTTTAGTGTCATCTATTAGCACACTTATGAACTACACACTAATACCAGCATATTGAAAATACGTGTTCGTGTTTGAGCCGAGTAGCCCCGATTGTCACCATCGGGTGCGTTTCACATCACTGTTGTTAACAACCCAGGCAAAGCACGCCTAAGGAAGTTTTCACTTCAAAAATCAGGTCTAGATTTTTACGGAGAATTTTATAGTACAACTAGCTGATCGGCCCGTTAGTCTCGCTAATTTGTTGACATAAATCGGAAATGCAGCGATGCGGCGTAGCGAGCTGAAAATAGTTACATTCGCTAGATTTTCCAAGCGCAATAAACTGTGTACATTTCATGACGCCAGGCCACGTCGTCATATTGGATAGTTTTTGTGTGACGGACAGATACTAGCACTTTCTGTTTTATAGTTAAGATAGGTACTATAACATACGGTGCTGTACGTTTAACTTAACACAGTTGTATTCAGGATAAAGGTCGTTTTATATTATCCGGTCAGACACGACGCGGGAACGTAGTGTTTCCGGCAAGACAAACATTTTCTTATGCATTTATAATACGAATATTTATACTTAGTGGATTCGGTCCGTTCAGAAACGTATCAATACTCATATTTGAAATGCATGTAAAAATGTTTGTCGTGCCGGAAACGCTACATTCCCGCGCCGTGTCTGACCGGATAATATAAATCGAGCTTAACACGAAGAGGACAGCCTGTCGACAACCACAAACTTTTTCTAAAATTGCTATATAACTTTTAGGTATATTTATAATATTTTTATATTTATTTTCATTCCTATCTACTTGTAAATTATAGAATTTTTGCTTTACGCATAGGTACTATTATTAATAGCTAGGTTTTATACAAGATGATTTATTAGCTCACCGACAAACATTGACAGATGAAAGCTGATCTAATTTTAAGAAAAAAATGTATAAGATGGACATATTATGTCCCATTTCATTTATTAAAAGAATTAACATAATATTTAAACATTCGTTTTGTACTTGTTAATAACAAAATATGCGTACTTACGTTGTTTTCTTTTTCTGTTACTTTTTATTTTTTTTATTTATTTAGATGAACATTAGATGAACGTTCATTGATCAAAGTTTGTGGGTGAGCTAATAAATCACTTTGTATAATAAGTAATAAAAAAGTAAAAAAATTAACAAGTGGTGGAAGTCCCGAAGTTGGTGGTGGAAAAACGTGTCTTCAATTGTTTTACGAGTTTTTTTTTCTTCAAATAATATACAACGCGATTTATTAGCATATGAATTTTGGCTTATGAAAGCCCATCTAATAAAAAAACAAAAAAAACTCGGGTCGCAGTGCCAAAACCCTGCCGACAATATAGTGTATTTGCTAATACTGGAATTGTGGCTTTATTATGTGAACTTAAGTTTGTTTTTGAACAAAATAAAAAGTTTAACCCCTTAATACATCCCTTAAAATAATATTTTTTTTCTTAATTTCAATATTTTTATCAATGCAACCTCGGTACCAAATTAAATACACCCTGCAGTAAGTAAAGCACTATCCGCAAACTAGTGTTTTCATAAAATTTGTATGTCCGGTCCTGTCGGGCCGATTTTATTAAAATTTTAGCAGCACATTTTAATCATTACTAAGGGGTTAAATTACAATTTTAAAACGATTCTGAGAATTTTTTTCGGCATTTTTAGGCCCAAAAACATTTTTCAACCCATAAAAACCACCTTTAAAATAGTCCGATTGGGCCCATTTTAAATAGGCTTCGTGCGGTGATGGATTTCAACGTGCCTACCAAATTTCGTCAAAATCAGTTAACTCTTTCGAAAGTTATTGCCCGCACACACACACACACACACACACACATATATATATATATATATATATATATATATATATATATATATAAATATTATAGCAATCGCCCCACGTTTGGACGCGAATTTATAGCAAGGTCTTTTGCTCCAAAAGACCCGAATTTAATCGGTTGCGCGGCTAGCTACCGACGGCGCGGGGTCATGGGTCGGAGCACAAAAAATTATGATCTAGCTATACGATCGCTCTTGTTTTTGGGAAGCAGCCTCAAAATTTAACTACAGGAAAAGCCCTTAATGGGCAATAAAAAACCCAACCTACCACTCGACACTTAGGACAACACAAAAAGTGAACGCACACAATAAATCGTGCGTCAAAATAATTCAATTTAATTTAAAATCACCTCTACACTTAGTATCACCTAACCAGAGACGGACCTCGATGGAAAATTAATTAGTGGGCCAGATACCGACCGAGTCGAAGGGCGCCAGAACTTATAGGGCCACACTGCGTAAGTCTCAGGTCGTCCAAACTGAGACGCGAGAGTGGTCACAGTTAGGGATAATTCGAGGAAGATAACCACGTTGGCCAAAAGAGATCCGAAAAAATATTCCGGAACAGAGTCCAGAACCACAATCACAGTTATATTAATCCCAGGCCTAACACTGTTATTTCCTTAGCAAGATAAACGGAAATAATCAGAGGTGATTTCAATGGCCAAAACTACACGATAACTTAACCTAAAATACTAACAAAACAATAGATTACGAACACAATATCGGGACACACAGTATTCGAGATACCAAAAAATAAAACTGCGGCCCTGTAATCACAGGTCCCACGGAACTTCCAACAATCGAGACAAAAATCCTAATTCAATAGGCCTCGAAGCCTCACAACAACCTACTCATTCTATCGCAAAACGTAGCGTGACGTTAGCGAGCGATAGCGAAACGATAACCTAACGATAGCGAAATTCTCAACACCAAATCTTCATAAATAATGAAGCGATACGGAACGATAACGAAATTCACATAATTAATCTTTAACAATTATTTCACACTTAATCCGGGCCTGTACAGAAATTCCTGAGCCTGAAAAGAAAATACATAGCATACGACTCGGGACATAAACACTTTAAAATCGCGAGAGTGGCGACGTGGAATTCAAACTTAATTCGTAATAAGGTTCAAAATATTCCAGAAAATTCCCAATGTAGTGCAAGAAATCCTACAGGAATACAATCGACGCACTATTTATCATTTTAATTCTGACGTAAATATCTAAATTGACCCAGTACTACTCAAAGTGGTCAACATTCAGAAATGTAAAATGTTCATAAAATATTAGATGTTATCCCTTAATATTTTCGGGATATATTGTAGTACCATATCTATCGCACTGGGATAGACACTTGATAATATTCTGGGATACTTTATGCGTTGTCACTTATGATAGCGAATATTAAAAATTTCGGGATAATTGCAAAATCTTCAAAATTTCTGGAATAAATTAAATTATTCCCGTATTCCAGAATCAACACAACCACCCGTAAATCCAAAAGCAGCAACTTATAATCCCTAAACAAGGAGAAACCGATTGGTTTCTTTATGGTTTATTGTTTGCACGGCAAACTAGCTAAATCCAATAACAATGGTCCAACAATGGAAATACGGAAAATAAATCAATTTTCGGGAATTAGGAAAACTAGGAAGGTCGACCAATACAGGAATCGAAGCAGAAAACAACGCCGAATCTAAAATCCAAGACTAAAACAATACAGCTCCAAAACGAGAAGTACAAATCAAAATCCAAAATCCCAAAATAAAAAGTATTTTATTTGTCAGAATATTCAATCATTAATTTTGATTGTTTAACAGACCGATGTGCACCACACAGTCACCCTATCTCGTCTGTCGACATGCCAACGCTTACCAAAGTATTCCGTATTTTTCCTCAGCGTTCTCCCTTACACACACAATAAAAATAGTACGTATCGTCTTGCACTCATAGACATCATATGTCCCAGTCGTGTTCATTTATGTTCTAATTTGCACACCTCGCTGTCAGACGCTCGCCAATCAGCCCTGACGTCGTCATATCAATACAGTGGTGTCCCACTTACCTCTCGAATTAATGATAAAACATAAAATGCATTGAAGTTAAAATTATACCGCTATCTACTAGATGTGCTAAAGGGCTAATTGCCCCCCTAACTACGACTAAAATTAGCCCAATATAATATATATATATACATATATATAAACATTTTCAAAAATGGTACCAAAATTGTTCAGGAGGCTATGAAACGTCGAGAAATTTTGGTCCGACCCCTAGGTCCCGCCATCCGACCGACGCCAATAGTGTATGTGCCATATGGCAAATACACTAAAAAAACAACAACGAATGTTTTATTATTAACAAGTGAAAACAACGAATATTCCTTAATTAATAAGTAAAATGCGGGACATATTTATGCAATTTTTTTTCTTAAAATTCGATAAGCTTTCATCTGTTAAATTTTGTTGCTGAGCTAATAAATCATCCTGTATTGTGTTTTTTTTTAAATAAATGTGTATAATACGGTTGCATTAAAATTTACAATAATTTGTATTAGGCTTATCTGCCCAAAATTATTTTAGTGACTAGCAAATATCTTGAAATCAACTATATCTTGCACAAACTGATATTCCATACAGTATCTATATAATATTATTTCGTTATTACATTTCCTTTGGCTTATACCTATTTAATTATATATCGAAAGTGTAGTTGGTTTTGATAGCTAAGTTGATTTGACTGGTATCGTTCGCGGTTGTAGAGGTAATGCGGGTTGTGGCGTCTCCTCTCATTGCATTATTCAAAACCCCAGAGTGCATTTCTCACGCCGAGCCACCGACTTGAGTTCTCAGTTCACTGGTTACTTTAGTCATCTAAATTGTAGTCGTAAGAGGTGTTATATCTACATTGTACCGCATATTATTTAGACACTTCTAAATAGATATATTATTAATTAAAATAAATATAGTATCTATTGATAAATATATTATAGTATTGTAATTTGATAAAATCAATAAATAATATATAATGCGCTATAGTCGAGATCTTTGGGACGCTGATATAGGGTGTTCGTCTATTTCAAGCTCTAAGTTTCCAGATTCTAATCTGAGAATTAGTGAAACTATCAATTAGGTTTTAAATTTCTTATGAAAAATAAAATAATCAACTGGAAATATAGATGGATGCTAGGCCCAGATAACTTCGGAAAATTAAAAACATCAAATAAACAGCTTCATCATATTAGTTCAATAAATTGAGTTATTTACTCTTAAAAGGCCCGGCAAGGAGCGGCTGACTGAAAAGACAGCGTAGCGAAAAGCAAAGATTATTGCGGTCAAGGGTCGCACAAGACGTACCTATTATATAATATCCTAAATAATTTGAACTGGTTCCTTATTATACTTTCCTTTGGCGTTACGGTACAACAGCAAACGACAAGTGAAATGTTTGGTACAATGAGTGTATTAAACTTCGTCCCATAGTTCATCAAGAAACACCTCGGATATGATGATGGAGATGTGAAAATGTCTTTGCGACTGAAAACGTCATAAGGTGAGATTTATGAGAAATTTGTACGGAAAGTAAAACGTATTTTTAATACGCTTATATTAGCTTCACTTGTATGTTGTATTACGTATGTAAAAAAATCTTGCAACTCGATTTTCATTCTTTTCCAAATGTCCAATTGACGCGAAACTGCATTCGTATGTAATTTTGTGGACAATAAAATATTCTGATATTTAGGCTATAACGGGCTATAATAACATTTATATAACAAGCCGTGAGGTGGGTCGTTTATTAGGACTAAAGTGCGACCCTTGAGGTCCACACGACGAACTTCCCAGTTTGATAAATATTTAATAATAATAATTAAATTAGATATTACACAGAAAAGTAATCATTTTAATCATTAAAACATCAATAATTAAAAAAAAAAAAAAAAAAAAAAAAAAACGGCTGAACCGATTTTTATAAAATTTATGTCGGATCAAAATGACGTTAACACGCCTCGATTGACACCCTTACGAAGTCGATATAATTTTTTATTCGCGAGATATTGTGTAAAATCTACTTTTTTGGAGGTTATTTGGTTAAGAAAAAAGAACGGCTGAACCGATTTTAAAAAAATTTTTTTCAGATCATATTTACGTTAATACGCGTCGATTGGCACCCCAACGTAGTCGATATCATTTTTCGTTCTCGAGATTTCGTCTTAGAAAGAAATTGACACATACATACGTACGTACGTACATACGTACACACACACACACACACACACAGACATCTTTCTAAAAGTAGTGTAAAAATAGTGTAGTGACCTTGAAACATAAAAATTTTTTTTCCTTTTTGATTTCGATTTTCGGACCCATTACAATAACTTCCAATGGGAAGTTAACAAGTTAAAAAATATAAATAAAAAACGTGTGGTGGAAGCAACGATGTTGATGGTGGGAAAACGTTTCTCGAGACGTTTTAAATTTAAATATAATATTATAATAGGATAAAAGTGGGACAGTTGCCCCATTTTTTGAATTTGACTTTTTATTCCAGGAAGATAGTACGTAATAACGAACCTGTTTTTGTAATATAATGGTCACTTAGTCTTTTAACAACTATATTGCGAAAAGTAATTGTATAAAACTATTTCATTTATTTAATAATAATTTATAAACTTAAATTTCCAGCTCTAGCTGTAAGGATAGATGCCTACTGTGTGGATTAGATGCCCCGAGGCCTTTACCACTATGTGAGATAAATAAGAAAATATCTGCAAAAAATAAATTTTATTTTAATATTTAATCATGGTACATTCAACCTTTGACTTTTATTATTTTACAATAGTAATAAGAATTGACAAAAATCTCATGTAAAGTAAACTATTTACCTAATATTTTTATACATTTCGTCCATAGCAATTAGAGAATCTTCTGTCCAATCACGTAGACGACCTCCACCTTTCGTATATACTATTTACGAGGCACTTGTAAAAATAAATATTTCATGCAATGCAAATGCTATGTGGGATAGAGGGCATCTGTCCCTTACAGAAGTTACATGGGCATTTATACTCCCATAATATGGTTTAAACGTATTCATCTACTTTTTTTTCACACACAGCACGTTTATCACACGTGGCTATAACGTTCAGACTGCGAGGAAGGGAGGTGCGTATTCTTCGTTTTAAAGCAATTATATTATGTCGATCGTATTTTGTTTACAAACGTCAAATTGGGAACAAGGGGGCATCTATCGTTCTGGGGCAACTATCCCATTTTTACCCTATAGTATAATGACTAAAAATTTGGAATTGATCCTGGAGACCATCTCTTAAGAGTGACACACTTAAAAATATTGTACGAAATTTATACGATTTTAATTTTTAACAATTAATGTCGTCACGCAATGAGTGTTTGTATCGGCCGTTTGGTTTTCTGTGTTCGCAAATCAGTAACTTGTATGTTAACTGATTTCGTGCATTTGCAATGCGGTGTAGGTATTGTTTATGACTGCACGAAGAGACGGAGAATTCTGAAATCAGGTAAATTATACACGAACAAGATTAGAAGAAAGGGGACGCGGGACATGCTGTAATATATATTTTATAATTACAAAATTCGTTCATTTAGGTCAACATTTCAATTTTAATTTAAACTTGTGCAAGCAAACTGAAATTGCGTAGATGTTTGTCAGTGGCGTTCCTTAATTGTATAGATTATATATTTAAGGATATTGATTTAAATTTTAAGGGATCTGAGAACATTGAGATTGTTGACGTTGCCACGATTCATCTTTTATAAACCTTAAGTTCACAGTCGGTTCACAGCGTCTTTGAGAACTGGTATAATAAATTATTAATTCATTTTTACTGAAAATAATATGAGTTGATAAATAGTTAAAATAATTCATGAAACTTTACGTCCCGCAACTTTAAGATCTTCTTAACGGTTGGCTTTATGCTTTTTTACCGTTATTTACAAAAATGAGCGAAAATGAAGTTTAACCGTGGAGTGCTCAGACTGTGTCGAAAAGGCAGCACAATTTTTTGTTTTACAACGTGAAATTAATCTAAGCAGTCTGCTCGCAACTTCAGATGCAGGTGTAAGGAAGCCCTACAATGTATATTTGTCTCACTATAAATAGTTTATTGTCACATAATTACTCATGAATCTCTAAATCTTCGGTGTGAAATCGCATTGATTACATTTGCTGGTTTGTTTTTTGTAGTTATTTTTAATATTCAATCACATAATTACTGTATTATCTCCAGTCGTACACAATACGTTAAAACCACGTGTATGTTATGATGCCGGTTATGGTGGAGACGATGGTGCGTTGGACACTGAATAAATTTATAAGTATTAAAATTAATATATTTGTTGGTTTCTATAATGATTAACAACCGTGAAATACTCCGTATTCTATAAATCTGAAGAAAATGGTCACTCGGAGTTAAATAATAACAATAGCAATTAAACAAAATTTATATAATTACAAAAAGCAAAATTCCTGAAGAGGGTAGGGGAGACGGGTAGGAGGGCAGTTTTTGTAATTATATACTTAAATTTTGTTTAATTGCTATTATTATTTAATTTCGAGTGACCATTTTCTTCAGATTTATAATGATTACTTATGTTAAAGAAATCTTAAAGGTTCAAATATATAGTAAACTAGCGGTTCCCGTCCGGCTTCGCCCGGGTGCTAAGAATTTATGATTTATTAACACCCTTCTAGAAATTCTTCCCCTGCGAAGCAATGTCGGGCTGGAAGTAGGATTCCGCTTATACGCTAAAATGCAAAAGATTTTCAGGGTCACGTTTTGTTACTATCCCACAGGAATTATTCCCCCCCTGCGAGAAATTTATCAGAAAAAAAAATGTAGCTTATATCACTCAGGGATGGTGTCGCTTTCTATTAATGAAAGAATTTTTAGAATCGGTTCAGTAATTTAAGAGATGAGAATTTATGATTTATTACCCGCCCCCGCGAGAAATTCTCCCCCTTCGAAGCGAAGTCTCCGGTCGTTGTTCTCGCTTCGCGTACTTGCCTACAGTTTAATATAATATTAGTATAGTATATTAGCATAGATGGTCAAAAACTCCTACACCCCCGTGTACTCCCTTTGGGGTTGAATTTAAAGAAACTGGAATAGCCTATAACCTTGCTCAATAAACGGGCTATCTAAAAAACAACATTTTTCAAATCGGACTGGTAGTTCCTGAGATTTGCGCGTGCAAACCGACAAACATACAGACACTTCAGCTTTATAATATTAGTATAAATAAAAGAATAGTGTCAATATAATTTATTTACTTACGCGACTACGCGACTACTTAAAGGTTAAATAATACATAATTGTAATTTTAATAGCTTCATAAGTAATTCATTGATGAAGGTAGCTTGGAAAATTTCTCATATAATATGTGTTGGATTTATAAATTCGTCACTTGAGATCAAAGCAAGGTTTTTATTTATTTATTTTTATTTTTCCGAATTGAACTATAAGTCGATCATATTATGGTTAATAA
The DNA here is from genome assembly GCA_039654895.1 of Mongoloraphidia duomilia. Classification (NCBI taxonomy): domain Eukaryota; kingdom Metazoa; phylum Arthropoda; class Insecta; order Raphidioptera; family Raphidiidae; genus Mongoloraphidia; species Mongoloraphidia duomilia. The sequence goes on along the minus strand of CM077517.1, from coordinate 40,653,605 downwards.
TTTTACAGTTGAGTGAAAAATGTTAAACGCCGCTACAGTCAGCTTGGCATACAGACATATTGCAATAGACATTGAGATCGGTTACGTATTCACTTCATTATGTTGAGGTGAGATGTTACATAACACAAACATGTGTATTGTACGTAAGGTAACTCGTAAAGCATTACAGAAAACCATCAAACTTGCTAATTGCCTGTTAGATGCTACTTTCTCTCTATCTCTTTCTCTCTCTTGTAATGAGTATACTACCATATTGTTAAACCAGAACAGTCAAGAACGTAGCCAGGGGGGGCTCACCGGGGTTCAAAACTCTCCCGAAATTTTTGCAGAGGTCAGAGTAAATACGCCGTTTACCTACAATATTTTTAAAAAATAATGACAACCCGGGAAACGGCGTTGTATGAATGGTCGGACTCACAACTCTCTCCCAAAAATTTTTTCTGTCTACGGCCTTGAGAACAGTTCGTATAATTCATTAGGGTGACAAAAAGGACGACCTGAGTATTACGGATATTTTGCAGTGGTTTTAAAAAAGTAGAATTAGGTATTAAAATTTAAAAAAAATTATTAATTTTTTAAATTTTTCTAATAATTTAACATAATTAATAATATTGCAAAACGAAAAGAAAATTTTTTTAAAGCCATAGATAAATTACTAAAAGTTTATTAAAATGTATAAAAATTTAAAAAATATCATGTGACTACAAAGCGCGCCAGGAATGTTTGTGACGTCGTTATGTTAAAATTTGTGTGCATTTGTTGGTAGTTGTGTATATGTATTATGGTACCTCCACACAATCGGCCATGATGGGCGATTACAGGCCATCACGATTGTGTGGAGGTCATAATCGCCTGTAATTATCCATGATTGCCCATGATGACCCATGATGGAGCGTGATCGCCTTTGTATGGATTTTTTCAGCCATGATTGCGTGCGTTTCCATACGTTCGTCGATCACTCAGTTCATATTTGTTTCGATACCCATGTCGGACAGATGACAATTCACAAATGGCACGATTGTGTGGACAGATGCATGCGCAATGATGGTGACAATCATGGCCCATTCTGTGATTGCCCATCATGGCCGATTGTGTGGAGGACGCATATTACACATACTATCATAATAATACATTTTTAACTTGGTAACCATGGATACAAAGGCCATAGATAACATAATGACGTCACACGCGTTCGGTTTCTTTCGGCACGGCATCGAAACTGAGTTTAAAAATTAATTTTTATTTAAAAATAACTTTTTAATTAGTAAGCAAAAAAATTAAATAAAAATAGTATGTGATCTTTTCATTTAAGTAAAAAAAAATTCATTCAAAAACCCAATTATATTAAAAAATAAACTCTTTACATTAATCCAAATACCATTGCATGAAATTGAAAACAGTTGTCTAAACATTGTGTGATGTGATTGTGAACTGTACAGAAATTTGAAAATACTGAAAATGAAGTGAAAAGCAGCTATTTTATAGAGGAGTAACAAAAAATACCATATATATTTCGTGCATGTAATTATAATATTATCACTCGTCACTCGTGTGATTGTTAAAACTCGCTGCGCTCATTTTAACATAGTCAACTCGTGCGTAATATACCTCATTATGACACTAGATATACAATCGACTATTTCTTTATAATTATGTTAATTATCCCACTGCATTCAGCATATCACATCAGAAAAAATGGGTGCAAAGTGATTTTTTTGCATAAGGTCTCATTTGAACGATAAGTTTCCATGACTCGATATTCAGATCATGCCATTATCCCACGGGAGTAAAAATCATACTAGATACCTATTACAAAGAAAAAAATAAACAATTTTTTATGCATTTAAAATACTTATATACATTTTTCCGTAAAAATAATTATTAGCCAATTACGCGCTAATATTAATAATATTTTCTAAAAATACAGGGTGTAAATCAATAACACCAGCAAACTTATAGGGAATACCCAAACAGGTAATTTGAGATAAGGAACTCTTAGTCGGAAACGGCAACTAACATCATAATGAGGCTTTAAAGACCCCGCGCCGGGCCCAGCACCCGGTAGTAGGGAACCATAACAGTTTTCTGGTTCAGTAATAGGACATGTAGTGCCGGCGGTCGGTGGATTGGTCACCTCATCGCGTGTAAGTTCATTCTAGTCGCTTAATGTTGATATCGACTCGACGTTATTAACGCTTTGTAATGTCGTTTGTCGTTAATAACGTCGATACAGCCAGAACGCATGGAAAAGTACAGCTTGCAACCATCTTTTCCGTAATTTGTAGACTTCTTTTGACTGACCTATACTTGTAATGCGATAATGACCTCTAATGTTATTAACTTTTTTTAAATAAAAAAAAAAAACTTAATGTTCATTTGACTAGGTTATGCATTGCTTGATGAGCTATCTCCTTGATTATACTAACTTGCAGGTTAGCGAAATGTAATATGTACCTTAATTATAATCAGTCGCTTAGTGATTTGAAATGTTTTAGAATCCAGTTTGTCCCCTACGGCTGTTGTCATGGACTTCGCAAACGTCTCTTATATGGACCAGCGGTTTAAGGTGATCTCTGCCGCCTGTAGTTGACAAGTGACAACGAATGCCATGTTAAATTTTTCGCATGTAACTCTGTCACTGACATTTCCCTTTGAAATTACATGTACTTACATAATATACCTACGTATGCGATGTGATTATTGTTGAAATGTGGCGATTAGAATAAAATAATTTCTCAAAATCTAAAAATATAAGTGGAAATAAGAACAATAAGAACATTAACATCGCCGACTTCTAGTAATATTTGTATTACTGAATATTTATGTCAGATTGCAGGAAATAAAAACGTAATTGAAATTTTTTTTTTCTATGCATTATTACTTCGAGTTCAAAGCTCTTAACGTCTGATACGACAACATTCCTCCTTGCCATTTTTTCAGGTTTTCACGATTTTATCATTTAATAAATTTTACTTATTAGAAATAGTTGCACTGTAATACATTTTTAAATTGATTCCATACACAGTATGTAAAATGACACGTGGGAGACGACACATGGTGATATCAATGTGTCAATATTAATTATTGATAGCAGCATGTCAGTTATCACACGTGTCATATTCGCACGTGAGTGTGACGGGTATCAAGGTTCGTGGTACAATACCCGGTCGGAATTTTCGAAATTTATGTTGGACGTTCATCAAGTACTTTGAAATGGCTAAAAATGAAATTATTTCAAAGGATTATTAACGGGTTGAACATCTTGTTTGTCTTTAAACCATTTATTTTCATATAATGATATTAAATTTTCAATTTAAATATTAGGCCGTGCCTCCGCTGCCGGCAATGGCGCCCGTGTGAACTGCCGGCAACGGCAGTCGAGGTGCCGGCAAAGAATTTCTAGGTTGTGCCGCCAATTTCACTTCTGTCTAATTTTCTAAAGACTTCAAGGTTTTATTAAAATCCTACATTTCGAGCTAATATATAATATAATAGATAAATATATATAATATATAATAATATAATACATAATATAATATATAATATAATATATAATATAATATAATATAATATATAATATATAATATATAATATATAATATATAATATATAATATATAATATAATATATAATAATATAATAGATAAATAAAAAAATACAAATAAATTCTCTATCATTCTGATAATACAGTGAGTAGTGCAAGAATAAGGATTATAATAATAGCATATTAGTTATTACTAAATAATACCTGATAATAAAACGTGAAATTTGGACAGTAGGTTTCTTTTCTCAAGTAAGCATCCACTACTGGGGTCATAATGAACAAAATAAAATATTAATAAAAACACTTTTTAGAGACAAGCTTTTATTAATGTACCTACCTACTAAAAGCAAAATATAATATTTATTAATTTAGGTTCATAATGATTATAAAAGCGGAGGTTGCGCCTAATAAACTATAAGTTATTAAATATTAAAAACATAAGAATAACAATCAATATGATTAGACACCTATACCGTAACTAAATTCACTCTATTAGTGAAATTAACATAAGAATATCAGACGAATTATCGCCATGATATTTATATAGAAGGCCATGAGAAAGCCAGCATTTATTGTAATGTTGTTATAAAATAATAGCTCTCGCAGTTAATGGATCTGTGGTCATCGTTGCATATATAGGAAAAATTAAATGTATGCTGTTGGGCACTGTGTAGTAACTGGAAACTTTCCCGACGCGAAATTGGGAGTTCTGGGTTCGATTCCCGGCGGTGCATTTACATTTTTCCTATATTGCCTTCTATATAAATATCATGGCGATAATTCGTCTGATATTCATGTTAATTTCACTAATATAGTGAATTTAGTTACGGTATAGGTGTCTAATCATATTGATTGTTATTCTTATGTTTATATTAAAAACCGTATATAGATTTCTCGTTATAATTTGATTATTAAATATTATTTTTTTTCTTTTTAGTAACATTTCAATAAAAACTTGTCTTTAAAATTTTTTTTTGGCTAATTTTTTTTAAAAATTTAGTTATGGTTGCCAAACACTAGTGCGCGGCCCTTATTATTAATATTGATAGACAGATCGATTACGCTTCGATGGCCGTTTTGTTTGACGGGCACGGGAATCACATACCAGGGACTTCAAATATGTTCAGAGTTCTAAATAATATAATATCCACACTTAGCGTTTTTAGTTATTTAATGCATAATTATATTTTATATCCATGATCAATTATTTTCAAATAACAGTTCTGTATTTTTAAACAATATTTATAAATATGTCGTAGAAAAGTAATAGGGTATTCTAATTAAGGATCTCGAATTTTGATGCTGATGTCCGCAGTGGCGTAACTATAAATTTGGCCCCCCTGGCACATTTTTATGGTGGTCCCTTTGGCATTTGAGCTCTCCGACAAAAAATAACGTTTCTCACCACCCCCTCCTCCTCCTATCTTTATAATTAATGGAAGAAAAAATTGAAAAAAAAAATTTTGATATATCTATGAATAGGAACAGGAACCATAATAATAAGAAAAAAACGAAAACCTCGTACGCTTTGCAGACTTTTGTCGAATGGTGCGCTGCACATCCACTGATTGTTAGTTGCCGCGGGACCCCCTGCAGCCGGGGTCCACTGGCTTTTTGTCAGTCCTGCCACCCTGTAGTTACGCCACTGCAGATGTCACAAAATTCAGCTGAAAGATTTTTCTCGCAGTAATTTTAAAATGATCTGTAAAATGTGTGCAAGTTTCAACGCAGATAAGTTGAAACTCGAATGAATTTCTCACTGATCAGTTTTTTTTGTTTTTGTTTTTGTTTTTTTGTTTATTTTTTTTAAATTAAATATGAGCATTAGATGAGCTTTCATATGTCAAATTTTGACGGTGAGCTAAAAAATCAGCCTGTAAATTATTTGAAAAAAGAACTCGTAAAAAGACTAGGACACGTTCTCCCACCACCAATATCGGAACTTCCACCACATCTTAATTTTTTTCCAATTATTAAACTTATTATACAGGATTTATTAGCTCACCCACAAACTTTGACAGACGAAAACTCATCTAATTAAAAAAAAGAAAAACAAGAAAATAACAACGAATGTTTTGTTATTAACAAGTAAAAATAACGAATGTTTATATGTTTAATTCCTTAAATAGGTAAGCGAAATGGGACATAATAATTATGTTCATATACCATTTTTTTCTTAAAATTAGAAGAGCTTTTATATATCAGTTTGTCGGTGAGTTAATAATTTACCCCGTATTACTAACTGAATTGACGATTTTATGAGACGCCATTGTGGCGAACTGGAAAAGGTACAAAATGTCATGTTAATGAGCTTGTGTTGTCAAAGTAACATCCACTCACTACTCACCAGTCATCATTATGGCAGCGCAAGTGCATTAGCATTAGATTAGCATGGTATTTGTTCCATTTTATACTGTTTCGAGGCACTGAATGAGCCTTCAATTCAAAATAATTTCGCCATGTTCAACCAATACGGACCGTCGATTCACTTAGTACAGACATTAGTGGAATTTCTCCATACATGGTGAAAGATATACACACTCGCGCATTTAATATTTTGTCACATTTCTGACGTCTTAAGACATGAACCGGGTTATAAATACGCAAAAGCTATGAACCAGATAAAATTTATTTTTGGCAAACTAACAAAATTTTCTTTTTTAATACATAATATTTTCATAAATAATGTATTATGTACTAGTATATAAGTTACTCTCGTGTGCAACTTAAAAAGCGATTCGATCTTAATAAGTAGTTAAAAAAAATTAAATAAGTAAAATTAATTAAGTATACAAGGTAGTTTAATTTTTAAAATTGTAAAAATTAATTTTCCATTTTAACAAAATATGATAATATTAGTTCTGATCATTAAGAGATAATTGGCACATAAATAAGGTCTTAAGTATTCCAGCCGTGTTTCTGTACACTTTCAGAAGTCAAAACATAAGAGCAGAGCAGAAGAAGATGCTGTGGGTTTATCAAATTAGCGTAAGATAATTGCAGTTAATTGTTCATATTATAGTGGTGTAATTGACGCTTGCAAATTACAAATAAACAAGGAAACAAACTTCTTATATCCCTTATACACTTACAACTGAGTACACTTCGTTCCAAAACTGACGATGATATTACGTTTTATATACACTCTGCAATATTCGTTATCGAAAACATGTTAGAGATTATTATTATTTTATTATTTTAAACAGTGCACACGAATCGGCTTAGATGGCCATTATCATGAAAGATTATTTTTAGGGTTCCGTTCTGGAACCCAATTACTAAGTCTCGGGCGTCTGTCTGTGTCCGTCTGTCCTACCTTTAAAAGGCTGTATCTTTTGAACCGTAATAGGTAACCGGTTGAAATTTTTACAGAATATGTGTTATTATATTATAATGAAAAATTCAAAATGTAAAAATTAAGAGGGGTTCCCATACAAAAAACTTGTTTTTTCAACATTCTTTTATTTTTGCTCTCTCGTAAAAACGGTAACATACAGACGTGAAACTTGGTGTGATTATATCAGTATTTGTTTATGAACAGGAAATAAGGCTCAATCACAATAATTTATTTGTAAATTTTATTTAATCAACACCAACATTTCAGCACCACATTATGCCTTATTCATGACCTTCATACTTATAGGTCATGAATAAGGCACAATATGATGCTGAAACGTTGGCGTTGATTAAATAAAATTTACAAATAATTGCGTTTGAGTCTTATTTCCTGTTCATCAACAAATACTGATATATTTGCAAGGTGAGAAAATTTCACAAATCATTGGTGTGATTATAGTGCGTACTCTAAACTAAAACAACAATAAATAAAAATCGACCAAAAACTTGTTTTTTTCAACGTTTTTTGTTTTTTTTTTGCTCTAACGTATATACTGTTAATAGACAGTATACACAGGTCATTGTATCTGACGCCGTAAAACAAACACTCCGCAACATAATAGTTAGCGCGCTCGCATGTCACTACGAAGACCCGGGTTCAAATCCAACTGACGATACGTGATTGTTTTTGTTGTGTTTTTTATAATGTAAACATTTTGGAATTTTTTACTTTAAAAATTAATTTAATTAAATTTGATTCGAAAAAATTTTAAAACACTGAAAAGAACAAAATAAAATATACGGAATCATCAATGCGCGATTATGAATCGCACTTGGCCGGTTTTTTTATTGTATGTTAATAACATTAACCCCTTTTCCACAATGCGAATTCACTATAATTAGTGAATTTTTTTTATTTATTATTCTTTTACCTTTATTTAGCATTATTCCAAAATATGAGTAGAGGTGGAGTGCTGTAAATAAAAAAGCTAGCCAGTAGAAAATAGACTGATGTCGGGTTTATCGTACATTTAACACGCTGTTTTATTAATCTCTGTTAAATTTTGACACATAAAACATACGACTTGTGAATCGTATAGCAAAAAAAATGTTTTTAAACCGAAATACTTCATTAATGTAAATAAACATAATTTAACTTGTAACGACGGCTAACTAAAACTTCTGTTCCATGAAAAATGCCCTAAAAAATATAGTCTTCTTCTTATTTCCCTCGTTATACAGTTAAAAATCATTAGATTAAATTTTCAATATTTTGATATGTTATACTCGTAGATTAAAGATGCTCGACACCTGGGATATTAGCGTCTAATCAATATTTTGAAGTTGATATACCTAATTCTAAGTAAAATATTTACATACATTGACAATGTAATGTCAAGCCAATTATCTCTTTTCGAGAATGTTGCAGTATACCCATTACATTCTATGAACATATTATATTTTACTTATTTGTTAAAATTACAAATTGAAAAATTACACTAAACCATCGCGCGTTCTATATGACGTGAAATATGACAAATCTCCAAGTGAATAAAAGGATTTTATTTTAAAACTGACAATTAAAAAGCTTGTGAGTGAGTGACTATAAAGGCGAATATAGACAGATAAATTTTATTGATTAATCTACGAAATCAGTAAAATAGATAAATTTTTATTGAAGCAAATTTTAACAACAGATGCGATATAAATACCTTCTCTTTTCTAAACAAGGTTCGTAATGTGATATTTATTGATGACTTTTATTTCCAAATCTTTTTGTTGTTATTGGACAGGCGATCTTGTTTTCCTTGTATATAAATATTTTCTTAATAGAACAGCGAGTCATCAAATATTTCTAGTACGTATGTTGTCTTCTATAAATCCCGAACCTTTATGTAGACAATAGACATAACGTTTCAGTATACAGGGTAGGTTTGTACACATATTATTCTATATGTATTATATTTCTCACTTAACTCACTTGAACGTTTCTAGACAAAATTATTCAGAATTTACAGCAATAAGGCTTACATAGTTTCCTGGGAATACGTTTGTGAATCCTTTAATTCTGCCGAGGATTTCGGTGACTACGTACAGCAGCGGAACGAGAATGAGGTTGCGCTGAGCCGTCTGCTTTACTTCTTTATCATAAATGGCAGGTTCAAAACTCTCGAATTATATACACAGTCAAGCGGCTCCAAGTTGCAGTACAGTTTGTGTGAACTCTCTTAGTTTCTCTTGCTCATTGCTGTTGGCCGGGGAACATCATCGCTCTACTCTAAATACATTAATGTGAATATTCAAATGCCTGCTGGGAGACAGTTCGCCAAACTCAAATAACAGCACACTATGACGTATAACGACACGATATTTATGTTATTTATTTCACACAACACAAGAAAATGACAAAATTTATAATCTATATAACATATATGTAGATTCTCAGAGGGAAGTAGGATCAGATGAATCAGTTAACACTTTTTTATTTATTAACTGATTCATCTGATCCTACTTCCCTCTGAGAATCTATATAAGTATGTCTAATATACCAGGATCTGAAAATTTATTTTTTATAATCTATATTATCTACAATCCCCGTTTAACTCTAACTAAAAAGTACTAAGTACATAAAAAAGTTGAAGTTTTGCCGACTTAACATTTTTTTCATATTAGGAGCTTATTTTGCACTTTTGAGTTAGTTCTTGTCGGATTTTTCATTTTTTTAAAGTCTTTTCTAGTTCATCATTAATTCTTAATGATAACTTGCTTAGCGAAACGTGCGTCAAGAAAAAAATTCTCGTGTTTAAATGTTTTGTGGAAGTTTTTTTAATGTCTAAATTTTAGCTATTCCTAAGCTTAATTATAATAACTTGACCGTCGACCGTTCGGCATTTGCTGTGTTGATTTGTCTGGTTCGTTGTTCTGCGATTAAAGACAAATATATAAACCAATTTTAGCGAAAGTTGACATGGACATTCTATGAACCTAGGTCAGTAGGTCAGTATGTAGATGGTTTTGCGATCAAAAACCCATGGTTTGGGTTGACTCAAAGGTTCATAAATGATGAGAAAATAAGCAAATAACCTTTGTTGTTTAATTCAGTCTTATGTTAGTAATTAGAATAATATAGATATGTTGACGTCGAAGCACGTTTTCGAGTCTTCACGAACCACCAATCTCTGTGATTGATATAGGTACTTAATGATGTAACTGAAATGGGACACCAGGTTGTGTGAAATGTTAGTGAATGGGTTTACGGAATCTCGTTACGTTAAATTTTCTTAACTTTTATAATATTATGGTTCTGATCCTGTGCTTTATGTACAATCAGTCGTCTCAACTATAGCATAGTTTCAATTTTTTTGAAAAATATAATTTTAGTATACATACACTTTTTGAGCACTGTTTGATTTTTTAAATATTTGCAGGTACGTTGAACTTTTAATTTTCATGTTAAGTTAATCATTTATTAAATTGAAATATTTATATAAACTGTATTTAAATAGAGTACAATATATTTAAATTAATGCTACGTGGGAATTTAAATATTATTTACCTATTGCATTTCTTTTATAGATATAATAATTCTTGGGACCAGAAAGAAGCGGGAATTTTTTGTTTAAATATTTCCCTTATGAGTTGAATTCTTTGGGCTTGATAATTATTAATACATATAAAAAGGATGTGACCGGAGTCTGCGATGCACTGTGGATCAATTTAAGTAGTGTCTGGCCAAATTAAAAATGATCGGATTTTTACGACTTCCAAGAAAAGACAAAATATGCTTGTGTGAAAGTAAAGCTTATTGTTGAAAATACAAATAATAATAATCCCCTACACCTGGCCCATTTTTACTATGACTTGTGACTTAAAATCACCTAAATTTAATTTTATATTTCGATTTCAATCTTAGTTCCATTAAGTTCCGCCTTGTTGTATTTTTTTTCCTTTTTGTATTTAATGAAGCATGGGACTTCGATGTCCTGTAAATTCTGGCTGCGTTTTTTTTACCATAGCATTTTAAACAAAATGAGTTTTTCAACTTTTTTTCTAGATTATTCATGCGATCCTGGGCGAAGTAAAATTAAAAATTATTAGAATTTTAAAATTTTTACTATAAAAAGCACCTCATTTTTTTACATTTTTTCCTGATTTTACGCACGATTTTGAGTGGGAGTCGATTAAAAAGTCTTGCATTTCAAAATTTTGCGAAAAACCCACCCTTAAAAATTAACCAACCTGAAGCTTAAATTTTTTTTTATTATTTTTCCCTTGTGTTTAGGAAATTAGTAATAAAGCAAAATTAGACATTTGGCTACTTTTCAGAATTTTGGTCCCACTGTGCAATGCTGTGATTCGTCGTTTAGCGGTCCCACTACTATAGCGCGCTAGGCCAAGATTGAAGCACAATCTACAATTTAATGTTTGTGATTAGTTTTACATAATTCCTATAAAACCAAACTCCAGAGCTTTTCGGATAAGTTATATTGGAGCATCCAGATACGAATATTATTTGTTTGAGCCATTTTTTAGTATTTCTAAAATTATACAATTATCACTTTTGACATTGATAATAAAAAGGGGATGCAGGTAAGTTGCTTGACATATTATTCTATGGTTTTGCATATTACTATCGCTTCGGCTGAGAATTTTAAAAATATAGCAGTCGCGAATTCTACTCTTTGTAGAACTATTTGTTAATTCATGTAATATCAGTAATATCAGTTAGGTAGTATAGTACTTTAGTAAAACAGGTACCTAATTAATAAACGGTACATGCAAGTCGAGATGCAAGTATAATAAATTTAAGTACAATTTTAATACAAAATTTAATATTTACTAAAATTGATAAAAATATTAAATTCAACTTACGACAAAACTTACGACGAGAATCAAAATTTCGTTCAGAGAAACATTTTTAAGAGATGCTGATCTTCGTAAGCCAACTTGTGCATGCATTTCTCTACACACCTTCACTATAACTGCGATGTTGGGCGGTAAAACTTTTGCCTATTAACATTGTAATGCAGACGGCATCTAAATAAAGCGAACTTGCTCTTCGCTGTTTATCCAAGAGCTATATTATTGTCCTTGTGCCAAAAATTATATACAGGTAAGTACTGACATAGGAAATATTAATGAGTGAAAGGGATAATTGAAATCATTTATATAAGTACGAAGTTTACTTTCGCTTTCTCAAAATAATCATCAGAAGAAACTGTTTATTCGTCTTCTTCAAGTCCGACCTTAGTTGAGTGAAAATAACGCCTTTTGTGTTATAACCTGGATTTTTTTACTTAAGTGTTCAATGGCGTTTCGAAACTCATACCTAAATAGACAGATATAGATCGATAGGAAGATTTTTATTTGGTTAGTCGAGAAAATCTGTTGGACACGTCAATTAAAAATATAAAATATTGCAAAACAATATCGACAACCTGTTCTAATAAAAAAATCAACATTTGTTTAAAAAATTTAATAGGTATTTTTTGTACCTTTCAGGTAGTTTGTTATATCTAGAAACATACAACAATTCCGATACTTTTTTCGATGTTCCGATCCGCAAACAAAAATTTCAAGCCCTTATAGTCCAGTAATTTTAGATTTCCACTGCAGAAAAATTCCCAGTTAGCTGATTTTTTTTTCTTTGCCTTCGTTATGGTATTTTAAAAAACGTGTAAAAAGTCCCCATCGATATCGTGCCGGCGTTGCCAGATATTCGAGGTTCAAGTTCACGATAGACGGTTTTTTGCGAATTTCTCGGTTCCGTTCCATTTTTTGTAAAAAATGGTTATTATCAATCTTGTAGAGGACGACATTATCTGCAACTTTCGTATAAACATTTTTTGTCTACGATTTATAGTTTGTCTTATTAAAGTACCCGCGGCTTCCTCCCCCTCGATTTTACATAACGGGATTATGCTGCTTCCCGAGGGCCTAACATTGTAATTGTATTTTAAAGACCACCAACAGCTAAGGTTATTTGGGCCTAGCACCAATTCATATTTTCAATTCATTATTTTTTTTTTTAATAATAAATTGAAAATCCAATTGACAAATAGGGCCTAACATAATGATTTGTAACATTATTTTAAGTTGAACTTAAAGCTAACGATCAATTATAATTTTATCGAAATTAATGCAGTAGTTCTCTACTTATAAGCAACCAAACATACAAATCGACAGCGCTCAAACAGACAGACAGACCGACAATTTTTTTCGAAAATACGATATTTATACTTGACATCAATTATAAAGATCATTCGTAAAGTAATTTCGTAAAAAAAATTTACAAGGGTTGAGAGAGTGCGGATAAAGTACGAGTATGCATTTGCATACCGTATAACGCACTCTACTAAGAATAGCTCGGAGTAACCATACTTTTAATTTTTTTTTTCAAAATTCCTTTACGAATACTCCTTATAATTGTTATAAAGACTATTCGTAAAGAAATTTTGTAAAAAAAATTAAAAATGTGGCTATTATTACTAGAGTGCATTATACGGTATGCAAATGCATACTCGTACTTTATCCGCACTCTCTCAACCCTTGTAAATTTTTTTTACGAAATTACTTTACGAATGATCTTTATAATTGATGTCAAGTATAAATATCGTATTTTCGAAAAAAATTGTCGGTCTGTCTGTCTGTTTGAGCGCTGTCGATTTGTATGTTTGGTTGCTTATAAGTAGAGAACTACTGCATTAATTTCGATAAAATTATAATTGATCGTTAGCTTTAAGTTCAACTTAAAATAATGGTACAAATCATTATGTTAGGCCCTCGGGAAGCAGCATAATCCCGTTATGTAAAATCAAGGGGGAGGAAGCCGCGGGCACTTTAATAAGACAAACTATAAATCATAGACAAAAAATGTTTATACGAAAGTTGTAGATAATGTCGTCCTCTACAAGATTGATAATAACCATTTTTTACAAAAAATGGAACGGAACCGAGAAATTCGCAAAAAACCGTCTATCGTGAACTTGAACCTCGAATATCTGGCAACGCCGGCACGATGTCGATGGGGACTTTTTACACGTTTTTTAAAACACCATAACGAAGGTAAATAAAAAAAAAATCAGCTAACTGGGAATTTTTCTGCAGGTGGGTGATTTTAATATCTAAAATTACCGGAGTATTAATACAATTCTTAAAATGCTCCGATTACGCTGATTTTACACGCTTTTATTTAACTTCACTTGTATGTATATGTATTTTTTATTTATTATTCATTTATTAAATACTTAGTGCAGTGCTGTATTTCAGTAGTATGTGTACCAAATTTCCTTTAAATCGATTTAGTCTTTTAAGATTTATCTCGCGAACACACAAGCCCACACCCGACCCCCCCCCCCGCCCACAAAAATTGTATTCTATCAAGCAAAAAAACGGTCACCAAGGCCGGTGAAGGGGAATTATTATGTCAGTGGGTGCAAAAAAAACGGGTATTTGATTTTAATCACTTTTACTAGGTGCTTAGAAGTAATCAAAAAAGTTACAGTCAGCCTATAAATTACTTAGCCTCTTTGGAAATAAAACAAGTTTATTCGAAATGTGTCTGAGGGATAGTTTCGTTAATTTTATTACAATTTCAAAAAACCGGACAGTTTATAGTCGTATTTTCTTTTAATTTTTCACCCGGACAAGACACAGTGGCGGACTAAGCCCGTCGGAGGCCCGGAGCGGCAGAACTAAATGAGGCCCTCGGTGTGCTTAGAAATTGATGTATTTGTAGTGTAAATTTCGTAAAAAAAGAATAATATAGATGTAATAGCTGACAATAAAAATCAAATATTTATAATAAACGACCTATCTACGTTTATATTTTGTATACGTACGGGGCCTCCAACTCTAAACTGCCTCTTACTTACTAAACATATTTGGGCCTTGTTTGGGATTTGATTAAGAAGGACTTCTCGAGATTTCGAGGCCCCCCAAGATCAGAGGCCCGAGTCGAGCCTCCCCCTCCTTCCTCCTTAGTCCGCCACTGACAAGACATTGGAAAACTGTACTGTCTGAATGAAAACCGGACGCCTGGCATCTCTATATTATTATGGTACATAGACTATGTGGTCAAATATACACTAAAACAGATTTCATTTATTGCCTGACAGTTAATCGGAAGCATTTTAAACAATTATTTTGATAATTTTTATTGTGTAATTCATTTTTATTAAAGCTGCAGTATACGGGGTGTGTCAGTAGGTACACAAATTCAGTTCCCTTGTTGTTAATTATTCGAGCTAACATAATATTTTCAATATTTTGCTCCATATTACTATACTCTATATATATATTCTAATTTACATTAAACAGTCGCTTGAAAAAACATTGATGGCAACATTTCACTAATTGTACAATTATTGCATATAAACATACGAGTCCCTTAATTTTAAATGATTATACAGGGTGCTGAATCGTTTTGCGGGTAATAGGGATTTAACCCGTAAAATCAAACTTTTGCGATTTCCTGCTCCCCTAATTATTTTAGGAAAATTATCTTCAAATAAAAGTTTTAGAACAAAAAATTCTGCATCTAACTCATTAAACAAAATTAATTTTGCATGCTTTGTAACGGCAGAAATTTGATATGAAAATATCAAAATCACCTCAAAAACAGATAGCGATAGCCATGGAACTTGAACAAAATGATGACGTTTTAGCTGTCAGAATAATTTCTAATCATTTTGTTCAAGTTCCATGGCTATCGCTATCTGTTTTTGAGGTAATTTTAATATTTTCATATCAAATTTCTGCCGTTACAAAGCATGCTAAATTAATTTTGTTTAATGATTTAGATGCAGAATTTTATGTTCTAAAAATTTTATTCGAAGATATTTTTCCTAAAATAATTAAGGAAGCAGGAAATCGCAAAAGTTTGATTTTACGGGTTAAATCTCAATTACCCGCAAAACGATTCAGCACCCTGTATAAGTTGAAAATAACAAAATTTTATTTCATGAGTTGGACAAAATTATCGTATATTTGAAGAAGACTAATAAAATTGCATAATTCAGAACCGTTTCATGAAGTGAACAACATTTTTATGAAAGTTTCGAAACGACTACCTGTATCGTTCAGTTGTAGGTATTATAGTTTAGAATAGACGAAATGTAAAAGTGAATTTGTATTATGTTAATAGTAGAACGTATTTCTAGTGTAGTATAATGAGGTATATTACTGACGAGTAGGGACAGTATGTTAAAACGAGCGATCTAGCGAGTTATAACAGCCACACGAGTCATAATATCATTACGCACGAGATATATGTCTATGGTATTTTTTGCCATACCCACTATAAAATAGCTGCTTTTCACTTCATTGTCAGTATTTTCAAAAAATTTTGACAGTTCATTTGCGTCGCAAACTTCACTTTTTTAGTAGGCCATGAGTAGCTGTCGCAGTGCGCACGCACAGTAAACAAACATAAATCACTATGGAAAATGTTTACTTACCACAGTAGTGTGTTTTGAAAACACTTTCAGCACACCTTTCTGTTAACTGACCCATTCCATGCATACATACACGCATGTTAAGTAGCTGTTTTATAATAAGTATGGCTAAAAATAAATTTACTAATTGAATCGGAAAAGGTTTTTCAATATTCTTTTAAATTTACATCAACCAATTACAGTTGAGTTTCGTTTTTAACTCGAAATGCCTAAAATTTGCAAGGAAAACACAATAAAATCATACAATACTAAACAGACACTTATTTTTTAACATGTTTAAAGAACATTTTCATATTCTTAGTAGAAGAATCATTTTCATAAATCCGTTTGAAATGATTGCGAGGAAACATAAAAAGTTACAACAGGTTAACCGCCAGTAGGAAAAAGTCCTATATCACATCTACTTCTGCTAGGATTCGAAATTAATGCGTTCCCATAGTGAGTTAAAAAATAATAGTAGTACTAGTACGTACCTACTTTAATATAATTCTAAGTGTTCTGAACATTTTTCATAATTAAATTCGCAGTGCTTTCATCAAAGTGAAATGAATTTACTTCTTATCGCTTTTTTTCAATTTATCCAGCGACAATTTAATTGGATTGAGCGATGTCTAGAAAATAATAAGCAAACGTCTTCAAAAACAGGTCTTACATAACAGACGAGTTCAATAGAAAACAGTGGAAGTCATATTTGTGTGGAAATGAATGCAAGAGACAGCAATCGTAATATCTTAAAAGAACCTCTGATGAGACAAGACGAGACAATATAAAGGTGTTTGTACAATAAAGACGCTATAATCTCATTTGCAGTGCTTCTCAAACTTTATTTCACACAGTCTAGAAAAAGATTATGTATATTTAAGATTTTCGGTTATTCCCAGAGGCTGAACTAGTAGTTTTTTTTAGAGAGGGGGATATACAATAATTTTCAGAAAGCTGCATATTGTTTTTGTTTTGTTTTTTTTATTTTGAAGGTTTAATTACAGTGATTAGATACGAAAACAGCGGATGATGCACTCTATGCCCCCTCTGAAATAACACCTAGATTCGCTCCTGTGTGAAAATTTTAACGCACCAAGACTATTCCATGTTAATGCATTAGTCATTTTCCAAACGTTAAAATTAAGTATTGTAGGACGTAGACCGTAATATCGCACACTTTACAAGTCTTTTGAAGGCTGTAGCTCGAAATCATCTATGGTATGGACAAATTCTTAGTGACTTTTTTTGTAGAAAATTTAATTCTGCTTAATATATTTTGTAATAAATATTTTTACAGCAAACGAACAGAAAAAGAAACAAAGGCAAAAACTTGGATTTTGAAGTATTTTTTTTTTCAAAATTGCAGCGAATTCAGACCTCGAACTTGGAGGAAACATTATTAGGTACCTACCTATATTAATGGTTGGCCTGTAGTAACTACTAGGATCTCGACTTGAAATGATATAGAGATCTGTTTTTAATATAGTACGTGTAGCATTGCCGAGCCGGCTAAATATAAAAAATAAAGTAGGAAGGTAGCAATGGAAATTGTTTGGTGGGGGCTTATTTTTAATCTGCATGTAATATGACCTTTAGGAAACTGCATTACGTTCTGTGAAAGACAGGTTTCCACTGGGAACCATTGTTCTAGCGCGCTGAGTGTCGTTCTGTTAATATTACACGTCCTGAAATAATTATTTTTCTAGCAACCTTTCTTTTGTGTGCACAGTTTTCGTACATATACGTATAATATTATGAAAAACACGTTAAAAAGATAAATATAATGTTCTTTTGTTATGTTCGCTAACCTCAGCTAGGAGTCTTGGAATCTTTAGTGACAGAAATATAAACAAAAGTTTTAAAAAATCTGTTATAAAATGATAAGAAAAATATATACACTACATCTTACAAGGTTAATACAGTTTTTAAAATTACAAAGTTTGCAATTTGCAAAGAATTATAGATACACGTTTCCATTTTTTTTTTTTAAATTGATCAAAACAAGTATCAATATTGTGTCAGAAAAAAAAATCTGTAAATCGATTGACCCTGCAGGCCATCCCTGGAACTTTCCGCTATTTTTAAGCGCTTTGAGTTCGAAGCACTTGATAATATACCCAAAAGTAGATTTTTGAGCTCTTCGAGCTCAAAAATCTGAAAATTGCTGATAACAACACTATTTTAATATTTGAAAAGCTATAACTTTTGAACGCGTTGTTCAATTTTGATCTTTAAAATGGCATTCGACACAGTTTTTTAAGCTCTAAAAATATTGTAAGAGGTACAAAATCGATTGGTTGCGAAATCTCGAAGTTATTTTGAAAAAACACTTTTTTCGAAATCTGTTGACTACGTAATCTCTCGAACGGATTACCCGATTTTGATCCGCTTAGCGGCATTCGACGCAGTTTTATGAGGAGAAGAACTTATGAGATTATGACATCAATCGGTACAATATTCTAGAAGTTATTTTGAAAAAACATTTTCGTATTTTTTTTGAAATTTCTCAAAATCTATTGGGCCGAATCGGTTCAAATTTTCAGGAAATCTAAGTTCAGTGGAACCCTTTCGAATGCCGCAAATTGCGATTCGATTGGTCAAGCCGTTCAAAAGTTATGAGAGGTTTACATACACACACACACACACACAGAGAGATATAGTGACATCATCGTAAAAATAGTCAGAATAGCTTCCTAGGATCACAAAACGTCGAGATCCGATGAAAACTCGATTTTCGAAAATCGGAGTGAAATCGATAACTTCCCCCTATTTTTGAAAATTTTCAATTTTCTTAGCGGGAAGTTAAAAATATTAATTGAAAATTGACAGTAAGTTTCAAATGAAATTGATGTTTCCAAATAATAATAATAACAAATTATTATTTATATTTATCAGTCTTTCTAAAAACAATTTGGATATAAATCGTCAAATTTATAAAATAAAAAATACTATTAATAGTGCTTTTTCAAATAGGTTTTGAATTTGAATGAATTATAAGTTTTCTAAGTAAATTTTGCACATAATATTACGATCAATGTTCAGAGTTTGTCAGTTTTATATTTGACAGTAAATATCAAAGTTTTCACGTAGTAGTAAGCATTTCGAAATGCAAAATTAATTTACATTTAACTATGTACACTTTGAGTTCTTGCTATCACGAAAAAGTAATCAAACTGACATTACAGGAGCGCATATGTCGCTTGGTAGCAGTTCACTACTGTGTGAAGTTTGACCCATAAGGCGTATGACTTATGTAATCTTTTTACTGACATGAACTCGCTTTCGTAATTTGCAATGTGTGAATTAAGAACCAGGATACTTAACGCGCCATACTCGCGCATTTATTGTTAATATTATAAAGGTCGTTCGTATTGGGCACATATCCATAAAATTTACATTGATATTATTTATGTAGGTACCCCAATTGCGATTATATTATAATAAAGACAAATGTTGAAGAACTCTATGATATAGAGAAATGGTAATCCGTAGATGATGTAGAAATTAGGAGAGAAAAAAACTCAGTGACAAAAGGATCAAACAGATTATAAATCAAACTTAATTTTAGATGCTTTGAGGATGGTGCAATGAGCACCGAAACGCTTATAAATGCAAATTTAATCATCAGTATTGCAAATTTTATTTGATCCTTTTGCCACTGAGTTTTTTTCTCTCCTAATTTCTAAATAAAGACAAATAAAAAACTGTTACAGTCTTTCTTGTGGTCTAGATTTTAGGGTTTCGTACCTCAGAATGGAAAAACGGAACCCTTAAGGAATACTTTGTTGTCCGTCTGTCTGTGTACCTGTCTGTCTGTCTGTCCGCCAAGACCTTTTTTTTCTCACGAACGGCTAAAGGTATAAGGTTGAAATTAATATCAAATACTTAATTTTTATTTATTGTAAATTATAGACGTGTCGACAGTTTAGGTCATTAGCGTCTTGATTACATTAAATAACAATTAACTTAAAACTAAATGACATCACAAAACATCCATGAGCGGAGGCGGGATTTGAACCCTCGACAGTCTCATCCAGAGGCCGCGACGCTAACCACTCGACCACACTGTTCTCTAATATCAAATACTAAGGTATACAACACCATAGTACTGTAAAAAATTCAAACTTCTAACTCAATGCAATAAAAAAGAAAAAAAATCTGGTATTTTGTGACTCAAAACTACAAAACCTGCTTCCCGTTAACCTAGAATCTTGAAATTTGGCACGAAGGAAGGTCTCATAGCACAAGTAAAGAAAAAAATTGGAAAATCATTAATTTCTGATTCTAAGTGGAATTATTCAGCTAGCATAATCAAATTTTGATCAGATTTAAATGAACTTACATATACCTATTATATACGATAACTATGATTTTGTTGTTTTCGCGAACAATAGTTCAAAGGAAAATAATATAGTTGATGGTACGGAACCCTCGGCGCGCAAGCCTATTTCGCACTTGTGTGGTTTGTTTTAGACTCGACGCTAATTTTTAGACGATCTTAAGATCCACATTCTTGTGTTATAATATGGTATGCTGTATTGTATGAATTTCGTTGATAGATGACACAATCTCAGTATTGTATTGTAAATTCCTCAAGGACGATTAACAACAAAAAATATGTTAAGGTAAACAGCAAATTAATAAATTTAAAGAAGTAGGTAAATTCTAAAATGGATGATACTGAGAAGGCCCTTAATGTGTAGGTAAATGATAAATAATTACAAATTAGATAATCGGCTAGTCAAAAATTGTAACAAACGGCCGTATATGTCGTATATGTATAATGTATACGAACTACTCTATTTAGATACATTAGATACAAGAAACTTTTTAAAAATTAAAATAAAATTCAATATAAAAATTATAATTCATTGTTAACTGTATTAAAATGAACCATCCTTAAAACAATTCATCCATAGCACCTACCCAAAGTGATGTGCCAGACGCTTCCTTCAGTTGACTCACTTAGACTTGTTAGAACAAACCAACATTTCATTATATTGCATCCAAGAAATTATATAACAATGAAAATTATTAATAATCAATATGACTAGATTTCTTACCTCAAATAAATTCACTATATTAGTGAATTAAAATAATGATATCAAACGACATTATTGCCATGATATTTTTTTAGAAGACTATGTAGAGAAAAAAGGTGAGTGCCTCTGCCGGGACTCGAACCTGAAACTCCCGATTTCGCATACCACAATACCAACAGTAGGTCTACTCTCGGGTTCGAGTTCCGGCAGTGGCATTTACATTTTTTTCTTCTATATAGACCTCTAAAAAAATATTATGGTGACAGTGTCGTCTGATATCATTATTAGTCCAGTCAAATGGTAGTTGTACGTGGACAAAATTCGCGTAGTAGGTTTCTCTGCGGTTCTATATGTTTTCTGAGGTGCTGAATCCGAGTTTGAATTTTGCAAACGAAATTTCCTGAAGCGTTCCGAGATATTCGCAAAAAATCACGACATTTTACCACTTTTTTGCTTTTTACCAAATATCTCAGAAACAGTCGATTTAAACGGTTCTTCCATTATGTAATGTTTTAAAGAGGATTACATTTACTACAATTTTCATTCCAACAACTTTTCTGTGGTACTAATGGTAAGCGCGCTACAGTTTCTTGAAAATCACGCGCTTTTTGTAACCTTGGTAACCAATGGTTAAAATGAAATGCCCCTTTCAATAGCTTTATTTGTTGTGTTCTTAAGCGAATTTTTAATTGAAAATACATATTATGTGCATAAAAGCTAGGAAAGCCCTAAATCGTGCTTTTTGTCCCATATCGATATCTTCAAAAATTGAGAAGTTACAGACAGTCAAAGTTGAATTCATCACAGAATTTTACGTGTTTTCTTAACACGCATTTCGAGTACCTTCCATACCGAGTAAAAAAAATTTGTCTAGGAATCCATAGGAAATTTAATGCCCTAAACGATGTTTTTTGTCATATCTTGATAGCTTAAAAAATGTTCAAGTTATAAGCATTTAAGTTCATTTAAAAATTACTTTTTTTCTTCTATTTGGCAATTTTTCATTCAGTTTGCTTGGACTTAAATGCTTATATTTTAAAAATGTTTGAAGTTATCGAAATAGAACAAATAACATCATTTAGGACATTAAATTTCCTATGGATTCCTAGACGAATTTTTTTTCGGTATGGAAGGTACTCGAAATGTGTGTAAAAAACAATTAAAATTCTGTGATGATTTCAACTTTGACTGTCTTTAACTTCTCAATTTTTAAAGATCATTTCTAAATATCTCAATATTAATTATTAACTTTATAATACTAATAAAATGTACCTTATTAATTTTTTAAATACTGTAGCTACTTATTGTATTCTGGAATCAAAATGCACTCTACAACTTTTGTAGATTGTAAAACTAGAACATAATAACTAATGTTAGAATTCAGTTGAAGAACTATAAATTTTGCAAATCAATTTTAATATAATATAATTATTTCATTTTTTTTAATTTATTGATTTTTTTTTTAATTTTTCAGCATCTTAATAATTTATTAACAATAATTGTGTCCATAAGGCAACAGTACGCTAATACCCAAAAAAATGACTTCAAAAGAAACCCCCATGTAGCAATTACAAAACTATTTTTATTAACCAACACATTTTCTCGCAACGTCATGGCCTCGCAGCTTTATATATTAAGATTTGATGAGATGTGCGACTGAAAACTCTGAAGGAAAATTGATAGTCAAGTTGAAGAGAGTTAACTGTGAATTATAAGCAGGTATCGTACATAAAGTCACGACGTTATAATGGCCGTCGTCACAGGACCGTCTACACACATTCAAAGATTGTGTGTGTGTGTGTCGAGTGCCGACGGCGACGTGGCGATACGCAAGCACACTGCACACAGAGAGGCTAGCGGCCGTAGCTGTAGCTATATAGCGACCGTACGGTACGATACGTATATGTTAGCTACTAGGAGCGAGAGGAGTTGGAGCTGGAGCACAGCAACGGCAATGAAGCCTGTCAGAGGAATGATGGACGTTCGCACATAAAACTGACGAGTGACTCATGGCGCCTTCACAAATGGCTCTGCGGAGCCTCGTATATCACTTTTATTACCACCCATCTTCATTTTCATATTTCATATTTGCATTTTCTGTGCCGTTATAAATCAGGGAGTTTATGGCTAATTAGGCCTTTGTGTAGCGCTCTGTGTGCTCTGGATATACATAGAGACATAGTAGTATGCTATGTATGTGTCTGTGTGTGTGGAGGGGAGAATGGGATGTTTCGGTGGGATGGGGGGGCAGTAGAGTCCAGGACGTTGGTATAACGGCTTATCGGACGGTACTCTCTCTCTCAACAATCTTTCTATCCCCTTTTCTCTCTTGGTGTTGCTGACGTTGGTGGAACATCGCGCGTTGGGTGACGAACATCATGTCATGCCACAGTGGCGCTTCAGAACATTAATGAAAACTTCAAGGAAATTTTGTCGATATTTATATTTTATTAAAATTATTGTACAGATACTACAGAGCATATTAAATTTCCTCAATTGAATTTTGAACATTCGAAACCTACTTAAGTATATTAAACCAATGAGGGTGTAGTGTAAATAATTCTACAGTTATTATTACAAGGCTCGTTAGTTTCTCAGAAAATTTTTACATTCATAAAAAATTTAACCACCAAAAAGAATTTAGGTAGGTACCTACCTAATTATTGAGCTTTCGTTTTTAAATTATATTGAAAATTTCTATGATGATTTAAATAAATGCAGTCAAACAAAATATACGTACAGGATAACGAATGAGGACATTGTTTCTTCGGTTTAACTGATTTCTTCAGCAATTGTTTATAAAGCTCTATAATAGGTATTTTATACTGAGAAAGTAAATATATTAGTATGTGACGAACATAATTTTGGTATTTATTGGCTATGAGGAAATTTTAATCATCCAATAGCTTATAGATATTTTAAAGATGCGTAAAAAAGTCGTCTAAAAGTATACCGGTAATCTTGGACACGAGAAATATACTATAGAAAGATAGAATTCACCCAGAAATATATTTATGTTGTTATTTAGAGGCGTACGCCACTGCTACGAAGAAAGAGGCGATGTTTCGTTAAAAGGGTAAGAGTATGAGACGAGTGAAGTGAATCGCGTCTGGGGGTCAGTGTGGCATCATCCCTAGCTAATAGTATGAAATGAACCAACCGACACTCACACCACACGTTCTACTGGGATATGTGTGTTATACCTAGATAATATACATAAGTACATATAATATATGTACAGCATATTATTATGTTGTTTGTAGGTAAGATACAAAGTTATTGTTCATAATTAAGTTTAGCTAGCACTGTCTGGACAATATTTTGTTACATACATCTTTGATAGTATACTTCAATCTTGATCACATTACAATGTACAGTGGATATGTCTGATGATAACAGGAACACTGTCGAAACGTTAGATAAATAGCAAAACTTAACATTCGACTGCGTTTTTCATTTGATACGCCACTCGAAGATTTCGTATTCAATCATCATCTAACATCTAAATGAAGATTTCTGGATCACAACAAATTTGCAGTGAAGTTTATTATAAATTACGGTTAAAAACAGTAGGTACGTATTATAAGAAACTTGTAACATACCTCTATATTAAATGCAGTGGAAGCGACATTAAGATGTTTAAAAAAAAATGCTAAGAGCGAACAGAGGTAAGTACACAGTAATTAAAAACAGAAATAAGTTAACTAAGTCAAAAATAAGGTACCCAAGTAATTGTAACGTTTTTTACTCTTGTTTGAATTCTATTTTTAACGTTAGTTTTTTTTTTTATTAAAGACAGATTCGATTTAATTATTTAATATGTTTATTTAAAATTATATTTGATCATATACATACTATATATTAATGTACTGTTTAATTAAAGCGTACCAGAAGTCGGTTTTAAATTTTTAAATATTACTTAATTATTCACTTTTTATTTTATAAATATTAGATCAAAAAAGTATTAATATTTCTAATATTTTTAAGTGCCTTTTAAGTCAGCAGTTTATACTATAAAAAATGAGAGATGAATGAATAATATTTAAACACGAAAAAAGACAATTTTAATGTCTTGACCTTAAGCAAGGTCGCAATCACAATCTGTTAGATAAATGATTGCACATTGCATAATTTCTTACATTTTATGAATAAAATTTAAAAAAAAAATACAAAACTGATTTTATTTCAACATATTGTCAAAATGAATATTTTGACAATATGTTGCATTCTGGCACGCTTAAAAAAAAGGTAATTATAAAAAAAATTAAATAAATAAAGAAAAAAAATATGTATACTGTATATATCAATTGCTTCTTCTGGGATGAAAAATCTTTAAGTTGTCGATATGCGCTCGAAATGTTTTCCCAGTTTTATCATCACGCACGATGCAGGAGACGGGAGAAGTGAATCGTACAATTCTTCTTACAGATGACCACCGTGGAAGAAATTTTTTACTGGTTATGCCAGGAACAGATATTCTAATAAGTTTTTGAAGGACCAAAGATCCAACCTTAAATGGATGGTTTTCAGGACGTCGAAGATTGTAATAAAATCTTCTTCTTTCTAAAGAATTTTGAATAAATCGTTGCACCTTTTCCTTTGACGGTATTTTGACTGGTGATATTATTTCATTCACATTCCACAGATGATCCAGCGGCAAAGAAAGTTCTCGTTTTAAGAATAAGGAAGCAGGCGTGACATTAGTCGTTTCGCAAACAGAATTATTATATGAAAAACATACAGATTTAACGAAGTTGTCCCATTTTTTATGTTTTTCACTGTATTGTTTAATTAATATTGCCAAGCTGCTAACAATTACTCTATTTACGCGTTCTGCGTTGTTTGCTTTTGGATTATATGGACATGTAGTGATATGCTTGCAACCCCAGCGCAAACACATATCCTTAAATTCTTTGGAGGTGAAATTTTTTGCATTATCAGTGACGACACGTTGTGGAGGACCATATCTGTGCCAAATTTCTTCAAGTTTCTTCACAGTGACGGAAGAAGTGCATCTTACGGTAGGTATAATTTCAATCCATTTGCTATAAGAGTCTATTAAGACCAAACAATATCTACATCTGTTAGAACTTACAGACATCGGACCTAAGTAGTCGACGTGAACAGCGTCCCATACCTTACGTGGAGCTATAGATGCCATGGGAGCTCCTTTTGGTGCTTGAGAAGGCTTGTTTTGTTGACATAATTGGCATGATCTGACGTATTGAAGAACATCTTGATATAATTTCGGCCAGTAGTATCTCTTAGCTATTTGACGGTAAGTTTTTGTTACTCCATTGTGAGCGTTTAAAATCATATCGTGATGATAATATAAAATCATCTTTCTCATTTTTTCAGGTACGTATATCCGGCGATAATGAAACTTTCCGACTAGTTTAACTATGATACCGTTCCTCATGTCAAAGTCTTTAACATCGTGACCAGCGTTTATCTGTTGTGCGATGCCTTGACAAAAGGGGTCGGCGTCTTGTAGTTTTTTTAGTGACTGGAAAGCTTCGGGGACTTCGGTAAGTATATTTAGCGATTCAATAAGTTGATCGTTTATAAAATTTTCTTCATAATCATCGTTTTCTTCAGTGTATAATCTAGACAGGCAGTCCGCGATGTTGTTCATCGCTCCACCAATATGGACAATATCAAAGTCAAAGTGTGAAAGAGTTAAAATCCAACGAGCAGTTTTTCCGAATGATCTGGGAGTTTTCATTAACCAGCTGAGGGCGGCGTTATCAGTTTCAACACGAAATCGTTTCGGCATGAGGTAATCTTTAAATTTTTGAACGCTCCAAACTAAGGCCAGACATTCACGTTCATATATTATGTATCTTCTTTCTGTTTCAGTAAGTTTGCGAGAAGCATAAGCGACTGGAAGCCATTGATTATCATGATACTGCATTAGTGTAGCTCCTAGAGCAACATCGGAACTATCGCAACGAAGCAAAAATTCTTTATTAAAATCTGGATATCGTAAAATTGGAGTGTTCATCAATTTCTCTTTGATTTTGTTAAAACTTTCAATTTCCTGTTCGCCAAATTTAAATCTAACTCCTTTCTTTTTCAGGTTGTTCAGCGGTGTGCATATTTCGGCGAAATTTTGAATGAATTTATTGAAGTATGACGCTAGTCCGATAAATGATCTTAATTGTTTAATATTCCGAGGTGGAGACATTTCATTAATTGCACGAACTTTATCGGGATCCAGTTGTAATCCAGATTCGCTGACAATGTGACCCAAGAATTTGAGTCTAGTTCTACAGAAAACGGATTTCTTTGGATTTGCGGTGAGGCCAGCTTTTCTTAATCTTGATAAGACTTCTTCTAGTTGAATAAAATGTTCTTCTATTGTTGCGCTATGAATTAATAAGTCATCTAGATACGGCAGACAGAATTTATATTTTAAATCGCCAAAAATGTCTACGATGATTCTATTGAGAAGTTGTGGACTAATGGACAGACCTTGAGGTGCATGGGTAAATCGGAATTGTCCTGAGGGAACAACAAATGAGGTAATATTCTTTGATTCTTCGGCTAAAGGAACTTGAAAAAAGGCTGAGGTAAGATCTATTGATGAGAATATTTTTGAACCATTCAAACATTGAAATATTTCTTCTATTCTAGGCGATGGATACGGATCAAACACAATGTGCTGATTTACTTGTCGGTAGTCAACTACGAGTCGCGGCGATTTGTCCTTTTTCTTCACAATAAAGGCAGGAGAAGCATATGGTGAAATACATTTTTCAATTACCCCTTGTTTTAGTAAAACTTCTAAATAATTTTGCATTTCAGCGGCTTTTGGCGGAGAAAGAGGATATGGCGCTTTACGTATAGGAATTTTATCCTTCATTTGTATTGACATCTGATAATTCTTAGCATGCCCGATTTTCTCTGTCAAGACGTCGCTATATTTTTCATACAATTGTTGAAGCTTTACTTCTTCGCTTTTCTTGAGACAAATGGGATGATCTACGATGTAGTTTGATTGCATTGTTTCATTACAAGATAATGATTCAATGGGAATTATTTCATTGGAGAATGGAAAGGATATATTTTTAGAGGAAAAATTTAGAAGTGCTCGCATGTTGATTAAACTGTCGTTTCCTAGGATAATGGATACAGGTAACTTTGGCAAAATAAGGAATTTGAGTTTCCAATTTAAATTTGAAATCTTGACAAAAACTTCTAGACCTTTATTTATCTTCACAAATGATCCGTTAGCGCAGCGTGCCTTTTGATGAATTTTGTAGATACGCAAACCTCTAGTTTTCTTGATTTTTTCTACGGACTCGCTGTTGATAAAATTAGAAGTTGCACCAGTATCGATCAAACATTTGAAATTTATTTTTCCAACTGAAATATTGATGAAGGGTAGAGTATTATCCATTGACTGTAGCTTACATTTTCTTGAAAGGATGGAACAAGGGTCCAATTTTGGTGATGATTGGACCTTGCTATTTAGTTTTTTGGATTTTTAAATCTTGATTTATCAAAAGACGTAGGATTTGTTCCTTGTGATGCAGCCTGACATTCTCTCCTTTTTGCTTCTTCAATTCTCTTTGTAGTTTCGTCTAAATTTCTATAGAGAATTCTCAGTTCTCTAAAGGATTTTGGTATCGGCAGAGTGGAAATCTGTTGCAATGTTGAATAATTGGCGCTGTCCCAGATGTGTATCAACAGTTCTTCATCTGGAATATTACATAACAGAGCTTTAGATTTAGAGAGAATATCCTCGGCAAAATCTAGAAGAGTTTCTCCAGGTTTCTGTAATCTTCGAACTTGGGTGTTGATTAATCGATTTCTGACCATTGGAGGAAGAAATTCTTCAATTAGATTCCGCTTTATTTCAATCCATGAAAAATTGCATTCTTTAGACGCTTTAGCCCACCAAATTTGCATGTGTCCTGTAGTACGAAGTATTATTTCATTGATGAGAAGCTTTTCTGAGGTAATTTGAAGGTCTAAAATTTTTTGTATTTCGACAATAAATATTAATAATTTTAAAGTATCCTGTCCATCTGTAATCGGTACATTTGATAGCATAGAAGATGTATATCTCTGCTCAGTTAAATCGTCATGTGGACGCAATTTCAGTGAATTTATTTTATCC
The DNA here is from genome assembly GCA_039654895.1 of Mongoloraphidia duomilia. Classification (NCBI taxonomy): domain Eukaryota; kingdom Metazoa; phylum Arthropoda; class Insecta; order Raphidioptera; family Raphidiidae; genus Mongoloraphidia; species Mongoloraphidia duomilia. The sequence goes on along the minus strand of CM077517.1, from coordinate 40,624,122 downwards.
GTAAGTTGGCCTAATAATTCTAGTTGAACACTAGCGGCTTGGTATAATGGCGATAGTCCTTTTGTGTCTCTTGTATCTTGCGTAACAATATGATTTGTCGATGCAGCAGAATTTTGACCAGTTATCTCAACAAAATCAGGAACCTTATTATCCGACGGCGACGATAATGAATGAAAGATGTCTTCCTTTTCAGTACTGGATGTATTAGATCGCGTAGTCATTGGCATTTTGACTTATATAAATAATTAAATATCTTCTTTGTTGTTATGTAAAATCCCGGTTGAGCCCCCAATGTAACGTTTTTTACTCTTGTTTGAATTCTATTTTTAACGTTAGTTTTTTTTTTTTATTAAAGACAGATTCGATTTAATTATTTAATATGTTTATTTAAAATTATATTTGATCATATACATACTATATATTAATGTACTGTTTAATTAAAGCGTACCAGAAGTCGGTTTTAAATTTTTAAATATTACTTAATTATTCACTTTTTATTTTATAAATATTAGATCAAAAAAGTATTAATATTTCTAATATTTTTAAGTGCCTTTTAAGTCAGCAGTTTATACTATAAAAAATGAGAGATGAATGAATAATATTTAAACACGAAAAAAGACAATTTTAATGTCTTGACCTTAAGCAAGGTCGCAATCACAATCTGTTAGATAAATGATTGCACATTGCATAATTTCTTACATTTTATGAATAAAATTTAAAAAAAAAATACAAAACTGATTTTATTTCAACATATTGTCAAAATGAATATTTTGACAATATGTTGCATAATGAAATGTAATAAAAAATAAAAGTAAGTAATAACAATTTTACTGCAGTATCTAATTTATTAAACAATCAGAAAAAAAAACGTGTGTAGAAAATATATATAATATACAGTACCCCGACAAATACTTAGCAAAAAGAAAATGGTAAATTGTATGTGCACATTAAATAGATAACAAATAACAAAATAAATATTAACAAAAATTAAAATAAAATATATAAAAACACATTACCAAACACAAACTAACAAATTAAAAGAAAACGGATAATAAAAAGATAACAAAATTCCAACAAATATTAGGTGGAGGATAATTCCACCTTATTTGTGGTCTAAACTAGTTCCGGACGCCAACTGAATAATCTTTTTAAAATTTCAAGAGATTCATTTTTTCAAAATTTTTCTAGAATATTTTGCAGGTAGGGCAGACGTAACATAAGCCATAAGGTTAAAAAGAACATTATGTAAAAATGATAAAAACTGAAATTAAATGAATGATTAAAAGACGGTTGCCTATTTGCAGGTGATTAAGCAGAAAAACTAACAAAAAATAATATGTATAAAAAAATTAAGTAAATAAAAAACTGTACAAAATGACATATGAAGGCATTATGTTACATCCACCCACACTACATATAAAAAAAAAACCTTTTTTTTTTTAAGAAAATTTTAGCGGGGCGACAAATACGATGACAAGTCATCTAGCCAGGAGGCTCGTTGTCCCGGGCATCACGCGCGTGGTATGGCCGCAGCTGCTCGATGTGAGTCCTGTAGGTCCGACGCGTTCGCTGATCACGAAGAAGAACAGATACGGGAGACGTGAAACGTACTATTTTTCTTGGGCCAGCCCAACGGTTGACAAGTTTTCTGCTGGGATCACCAGGTCTAGAAGGAGCTAAGATTCGTTGAAGTACCAGTTGTCCGACTTGAAAATGATGACCAGCAGGATGACGCTGGTCGTAGTACTTCTTACGACGCTCCAGACTTGCGCTCAAGGCCTGGGAAACCTCTTCAGCCGTTGGGACCCTGTTGCCGGAGACTAGAGTGGAGATGTCCCACAGGTTGTCCAAAGGACGATTAAGATCGCGGCCAAGAAAAATCAACGCCGGAGATGACTGCGTTGCTTCGCTTACGGCATTATTATACGAAAAACGAATCCACCCGAGAAGACCATCCCATTTCTGGTGACGTTCAGCACATTGCTTGAGCAGGATAGAGAGACTGGCGACAATGTTACGGTTGACCCTCTCAGAAGCATTGGCCGCAGGATGATACGGCGAAGTAAATATTTGACGGATGCCAAATTTGAGACAATGACTTCTGAAGGCGTTGCTCGTAAAGCTCTTCGCATTGTCGCTGACAATTTTCTTCGGCGGGCCATATCTACACCACAGATCTTCCAGAACCTTGATGCTTGCCTCTGACGTACCTCTTGTGAGTGGAAAGATCTCTACCCACTTGCTGTAGGCATCGACAAGTACCAGGATGTATCTGTTTCTGTTCGACATGGTGAGAGGACCCACATGGTCTATGTAAACCTTGTCCCAGATTGCCAGAGGTACATCTGCCTGCATCGGCGCGCCGCGAGCTTGGTTTGAAGCCTTGCATTTTTGGCAAAGTTCGCACGAACGTACATACTCTTTCACGTCTTGATATAAGCCTGGCCACCAGAAGCGTCTTGCCAAGTCTCGGTATGTCTTCGTTATGCCGGGATGTGCGCTAAAATTCACATCGTGAAAATAAAAAAGAATCATCTTTCTTATAGTTGGCGGTACCATGATACGACACAGTCTATTTCTACCGACACGTCGAATCAAAACTCCGTCCTTCACATCAAAGTTTTCTACATTCTCTCCAGCTTGTAGACGCTGACGAATGCCTTGACAGAATGGATCGGACGCTTGATGATCTTTTATCGATATAAAAGACTGTGGCACGTTGGTTAACACATTTAGTGAGTTGTTCGGTTGTTTAAATTTAACATTGTCATAGTCGGGAATATTTTCTGTGTCATCTTCAGTCTCAGCAAACAGACGAGACAAACCATCAGCTACGTTATTGACGCTTCCAGGAATATGAGCGATATCGAAGTCAAATCTCGAAACTTCAAGAAGCCATCGACCAACGACGTTTAGTTGACTTTTATGACTGGCCAACCAGGATAAAGCGCCGTTGTCGGTCTGTAGTAGAAATTTGCGGCCCAATAAGTAGTCTTGAAATTTTCGCAGGCCGAACACCATTGCAAGACACTCACGCTGGTATGTTGTGTAGCGAGTTTCAGACGGAAGAAGTTTGCGACTAGCATACTGAATTGCGTGCAGACCGTCAGGATGTTCTTGCAAGAGTACGGCGCCGACTGCGATATTACTGGCGTCAGTTCGTAGAATGAATTTTGTCTCAAAATCTGGATACTTGAGAACTGGTGCGGTAGTGAGTTTGTCTTTTAATTTATTGAAAGCCTCATGCTGATCTTGGCCAAATTTGTATTTAATGCCCTTTTTCTTTAGGTGATTAAGCGGAGCAGCGATGGCGGCGTAATCAGGTATGAATTTCGCGAAGAAGCCGGTCATCCCCAAGAAGGATCGAAGCTGTTTCAAATTGCGTGGTGGATCGATTTGCTGGATAGCTTGAACCTTTTCAGGATCCACGTGTATGCCGTGTTGACTTATAATGTGACCCAAGAAACGAAGTCGAGCCATGGCAAATTGAGATTTTGTTGGGTTGACCGTCAATCCTGCTCTTCTTAATCTGCGCAATACGATTGAGAGATGTTCGATATGTTCTTCAAAATTAGCGCTATGTATCAGAATGTCGTCAAAATACGGCACGACAAATTTATAACGCAAGTCACCAAACATGTTGACGATGACTCTATTCAGAGCACTAGGTGAAATAGCCAGTCCAAATGGGCAGTGCGTAAATCTGTATTGGCCGTGCGGAGTGACAAAGGCTGTTATGTCACGTGACTTCTCAGTTAGTGGAATCTGATAAAATGCGCTAGTTAAATCTAACGACGTGAAGATCGTAGATCCGCTGAGCGTCATGAACATATCTTCCATGCGAGGAGTTGGAAAAGGCATCAAATATTACTTTTTTGTTCAAGAGCCTGTAGTCGACACATAAACGGTGAGAACCATCCTTCTTGCTTATGAGAAAAGCTGGAGACGCATACGGAGAGGTACATCTTTCGACAACTCCACTGACGGTAAGTTTCTCTATGTGTTCTTGCATAGCGATGGCCTTTTCAGGAGTAAGAGGATACGGCGCTCGTCGAACAGGTATGTTATCTTTAAGCCGTATACTCATAGTAAACTCATCAGTATGGCCAATCTCTTCTGTAAGAACATCATTAAATTGTAATTTTATTTCTTTCAGGTGTTGCTGTTGATCCGACGTCAGTTGAAGGGGACATTCCACCAAAAGCGTGAGGCGACTGACCATCTTGAACAGGAGGAAAGTAAAAAGGAGCTTTAACTTGAGGAACGGAGAAGCATAATGAAGATTCGTTGAAGTCAATGATTGCGTTCATATGATGCAAGGAGGAATTGCCAATGATCATAGGAACACACAGGTTAGGAACCACAAGAAATTGAATTTTCCAGGTTAGCGAAGAAATCTTGATAATGACAGTGACTGCTTTTCTTATAGGAACAGTATGACCATTCGCCAATGTCGTCAAAGAAAATGTTTTTGATATCTGTATTTTCCTCGTTTTCTGAATTTGTCGAAATACGGAACCATCGATATAATTTGCAGTGGCGCCGGTGTCCAGGAGACATTCGAATTTGACATCATTGATGGAAGACTGATATGAACGGTAACGTATTGGCAGGTAAGTTCTTAATATTATTATTCTTTGTGATTAGAAAATACGGACGATCTTCAGGAGAAAACAGCAATTTATTTCTTCTTAAGCTTTCAATTTTATTAAATTCTTGTGAACTGGGTGTAGAAATACGATTTGGCTCATGATAACGTGATTACAGGCTGAGATGAAGCTTCTTCACGTAGCTTGGCCTCTTGCAGACGACTTTCGAATTCTTCTAGTCTACGTGCAATTCTTTGAAGATCTTCAATAGACTTTGGCGTAGGCAAATCTTTTAAATTTAGTAAGGTATGATAATTAACGTTTGACCAAATCTGTAAAACCAAATCTTCTTTAGCCATGTTAACAGCAAGAGCTTTCGATTTTGTCAATATATCGTTGATGAAATTTTTGAATGCTTCATCTGGTTTTTGTGATCTGCGAATAAGTTGATTGGTCAATTGATTCTGTTGCGACAGGCGAGATAAACTCGTATAATAGAGACGTCTTCAGTGCGTTCCATGTCTCAAAACGAAGGACAGCAGCTGCCCACCATGTTCTTAAGTCGCCTTGAACTTTATTCAGTAAAGATCTTAACAGTGTAGACTCAAGTGCCAGTTGAAGATCGACGACCGATTGAACCTCTTCAATGAAATAAATCAATTGACGGGGATCGTCGCCAGAACAGCATGGAATATTTGAAGTTATCTCTTTAGCATCAATGTTGAATTCGCAGATCGGTGAAGAAATCTTAGTCGATAGCTGAGTTGTGACTTTACTTAATTGCTCAACTTTATTCATCAACGTAGCAGTCATTTGCATGTGAGTAGCTGTTGCTTGAATCAACGAAGACGGTTGATCATAGCTGCTCTGCACGTTGAATTCCTCAGCCATTTTATACAATATTTTATAAAATAGAAAAAAAAATATACGTAAATTTCTTATCAAAGAACACACAAAAAATCAAAAAATCTTACAAAAGTATCAAGGGTAACTGTAATGAATAATAGTTATGTAACGGAATACTTGATCAAACTACGCTTTGCTACCATTTATGTAACATACCTCTATATTAAATGCAGTGGAAGCGACATTAAGATGTTTAAAAAAAAAATGCTAAGAGCGAACAGAGGTAAGTACACAGTAATTAAAAACAGAAATAAGTTAACTAAGTCAAAAATAAGGTACCCAAGTAATGAAATGTAATAAAAAATAAAAGTAAGTAATAACAATTTTACTGCAGTATCTAATTTATTAAACAATCAGAAAAAAAAACGTGTGTAGAAAATATATATAATATACAGTACCCCGACAAATACTTAGCAAAAAGAAAATGGTAAATTGTATGTGCACATTAAATAGATAACAAATAACAAAATAAATATTAACAAAAATTAAAATAAAATATATAAAAACACATTACCAAACACAAACTAACAAATTAAAAGAAAACGGATAATAAAAAGATAACAAAATTCCAACAAATATTAGGTGGAGGATAATTCCACCTTATTTGTGGTCTAAACTAGTTCCGGACGCCAACTGAATAATCTTTTTAAAATTTCAAGAGATTCATTTTTCAAAATTTTTCTAGAATATTTTGCAGGTAGGGCAGACGTAACATAAGCCATAAGGTTAAAAAGAACATTATGTAAAAATGATAAAAACTGAAATTAAAATGAATGATTAAAAACGGTTGCCTATTTGCAGGTAATTAACAGAAACTAACAAAAAATAATATGTATAAAAAAAATTAAGTAAATAAAAAACTGTACAAAATGACATATGAAGGCATTATGTTACAAACTACGTAATTGAATAAACTTATTAAGTTCTACTAATACTTATACTCTTAGTACTTTTAAGGAGTAAATCTAAGGACTTTGATGGTTTGTGTTAGTTAGAGATATTACCAATACATTTACTTATAGTACTCTGTCTAAGATTGTGATTTATGAATTGCTACTAGAACCCAAACAACCCTAGCTGTTGGTGACCTTAAAAAAAGATTGTGATTTTAAATATAGTGGTGTTTCAGTAACCTGAAAAGACGAACTGTCTAACGTTGAATACGCTATGTATTTGTCAGGTTCATATCGAACAGTTTCGTAGTTATTCTATTTGCATCTACTATCACCAAATTTTTCATTTCAAAGAATTACGTAGGTATTCCAAAAATAATTTTTAAAAATATGCAGGTACTAAAATATTATTATAGAAAGAGTTTTTGATCAATAAAAAAATTATTTCTGTAAATTTATGAGTTTAGCTCAAAATCTTATATATAAAATTCTCGTGTCGCGGTGTACGTTATTGAACTCCTCCGAAACGGCTGGACCGATTTTGATGAAATTTTGTGTGCTTATCGGGTAGGGTGGAGAATCGGACAACATCTATTTTTCATCCCCCTAAATGTTAAGGGTGGTCCACCCCAAAAAATTTTTTTTTATTTTTTTGACAAAATTTTTTGTTTTAATTTTTTCATGATTCATCATTGAAAAATACATACAACTCTAAATTTTCACCCTTATACGATCAACCCCTGATTTTTAATCGCGATTTTTATATTAAGCTTTAAAAAATATATATATGGCGAACGAGCAAAGCGAGTGAGTAGTGTATTTATAATATTCAAGCGAACGAGCGAAGCGAGTGAGTAGGCGAAAATATTCAAGCGAACGAGCGAAGCGAGTGAGTAGCGTATTAATAAAATTCAAACGAACGAGCGAAGCGAGTGAGTAATGTAATTATAATATTCAAGCGAACGAGCGAAGCGAGTGAGTAATGTAATTATTCCTAGAAATTATTAACAACGTTTGCCGGATCAGCTATACTAAATATACGTGAGCGGAGTAATGGGTGACCGCTATTAAATCATAATTTCATACCACCCGAGCGAAGCCGGGACGGGTCCGTTAGTAAATATATAATAAAATGTAAATATTACTATATTTTCTTATAATATATTATTATTAAAGTTTTAATATACAACTTGAGACTCAATAAAAATCTGCATAGTTTAGGTAAAATAATTTTTCAATAATTTTATTTGAATTTTTTTTTGGAAAAAATTAAAGAATTTCAAGGCGCAAAGGTTCATACACCCAAATTTGATATTGAGTAGCACGTAATTTTGACCCGCATTTATCTTTTTTACTTTACTTTGTTGAGATATTGATTTTGTAGATAATAATTTCTCAAAATGTACTAAGAAGGAATTTATCTCAATTTTCCATTAAATATTTCAAATTTATGTATTCTTGTAAATACCGAGTATGATCTTCCCGTGATGTGAATCTCTGTCACCCTTTGTAAATTTCAATCACTATCTGGCCACGAGTTTTAGATTTGCAGCCATTAATTTTTTCCCACTGAAAAACTCTCAAAAATCGATTTTCAAAAAGATTGATTCAACCATATAGTCTTCATAGTGATACAAAAATAGCATGACACACATTCATACTCACAGACAAAGGAGCTTTAGCAATCAGTTACCACTATCTCGCCTAAAAATTAGCACAGATCAGTTGTACGATAATTCTTGGTTAGCATTTAGAAATTATACAGTATGTTTTATACATATAATATGTATTACAAATAATGTTATTCCTTTTTATATTGTCAATAATCCAAATAATAAAAGCATATAATATTGATTTGATAGCGACACAATGAAACGCTTTAAATAGTAGGTACCTAACGAGAAATTGATTATATATTATAACTAAAGTTAACTTTTCATTTTTGACGTTCCTGCCAGAAAAAAATCATTTTTACTAAAATGAAATGATTGATGAAAATAAAATATGTTTCTGGTTAATTTGCGCAATGAGGTTGTAAAAAAATATATGGCTTTTCTCTATTAATACCTGTTTACTAGTGGAGTCACTTTAGATTTTTATCTCGGAACTGGTAACAACTACTCCGATTTGAATGATTTCTTTTTTTAAATGTCATAAATAGAAAATATTAAAATCTTTATAGGTCAAAAATTGACGCTCCCCACTCATATTTGGAGGGGTAAAATTACCCCCAAAAATGTATTTTTTCGAAAATTTCAATAACTATTAGACGAAAAATGTGCCAAATTTGATGCTTTTATCATAAATAGCACAATAATTTAGCTTGTCCGCCCCACTAAAACAAAACTTCGCCTGTGTGTTCAACAGAGTTGATTTACGAATGTATTATGCTAAGTTTTCTGACTTATTTTACTGTATACCTGGTATAACATACAGGGTGTTAATTAAGTATGTGCACAAACTTCAAGGAATTAATCTATGATTGATTTTAAGACAAAACCTTCATATAAATAAGGTCCCGCAACGGCTCTGATTTCCAGATACAGTGTTAAAATTTGAAAAAAATGTTAGATTTTTTATTTTTTAATAATGCCAGCTACTTAATTAAAACTGTACACACTAATAGATAGTCAGAGAGTACATTTTGCAAGTATCAAATTAATTTAATTCAACCACTTTAAATTTAAATTTTAAATTTTAACACCCTGTATCTGGAAAATAGAGCCGTTGCAGACCTATATTTATATGAAGGGATTGTCTTAAAATCAATCATAGATTATAAATTCCTTCAAGTTTGTGCACATACTTAATTAACACCCTGTATAGGTAATATACATCCCTAATTGTATTACTTGAATTACTTTTTTAACATTTTTTGTAATAGGATCTTAAGAATGAGTTTTTCCAGCCTATAGGAAAGTCTAGACAAGATCCTAGAAATGTCGTAGTTTGACTGAGTTTATTTCAAATGAAATGATCTATATAAGCCGGTTCGGGCGCCCCTAAAAATATGCCATCTCAAGCACATACTTGTTTCCCTTCTGTTCAGAGCCGGTCCTGGCCTTGATCTAAATATTAATTAATCTTGATTCTATTTCTATACTTTCTGGTTAATGATAAAATTTCCAACATAATATAGAAAGATTATTTTCATGAAAATATAAGCATTATAATAACAATCAGTTGATAAAAAAATATATAGACGCTAAAATCGTTGTTCTTTCAGCGTACATTATCTGTACCGTACAGTGATACATAGCATAGTAAATACATATCCTGAGTTCTGTACAGAACTCTATAAGAGGTAATACGATACAAAACCTCGTTGGTCGTGAATGAGATCGCGGGCGCTCTCTTTTTAACTATAAAAGCAATAAAGGAAGGGGTGTCGACGATTTATAGACAAACATGGAGTCGTGCGTAGAGCGGCACTTTCAGAGGGATGAGGGTTATATCTCTTCCCCAGTGCTGAACTATTCTGTGTCCTATTGAAATCAATCTTTACTCACTGATGTGTAAAATTATTGTCATTATCTTAATTAAAGCACTGAATTTGTATTTAAATCTTACCATACAATATGTGATATCTTACCTTTCGCAATTTTAATATAGTCGACTATGTAGGAAAAATTGTACGCGCTGAAATCATCCGTTATTACAAATAGACTTTCACTTATAATATATTTTCTACACACTAGACTGACATCATGGAGAAATGAAAAATGTATGCAGTGCGGTACTTCTTATACCTGTAGCCCTTAGAGAGAGAGAAAGAGAATTGAGAGAAAAATTGTTCCTAGCGAACGTGTTCTTAGGGAGATAGATAGATAGATAGATAGATATATTTTAACACATAATGATACATAATAAGTACATGTGACGTCAGAAAAAAAACATAGCTAATAGTAATTCTCAGAATAACATTTAAAAATTAAAGTTAAAAAATTCATCAATAGTATAAAAGCAGTTTGAAGTTAAAAATAATTTTAACTTTTTTTTAAAATCTTTTATATTTAAAACCGTAAATTGTGTAGGCAATTTGTTATAAAGCTTCAGGGAAATATATATAAAATTTTTTTGCACAGTGGCTAATTTGTGTAGCGGTAATGCTAAAGAATTTTTATTCCTCGTTTCATAATTATGAAAATCAGAATTTTTTTCTAAGTCTTTTAATTCTTTTTTGACATAAACCAAGCAATGATAGATATACATGGCTGAAAGAGTCATTATTTTATTTTTAACAAAAATAGGTCGACAGTGTTCGCGTCTGTCAACTCCTGCCAATATCCGAACCGCAGCCTTCTGTAAAGTAAAAATCCTCTTGGTAGAAGATGCTCCTCCCCAAATTAGTATACCATATTCCATACAAGTATGGAATAATGAGTTGTAAACAATACGTGCTGCTTCATCAGTAACCGAATGTTTTATACGTCTTATAGCATATATCGCACTAGTTAATTTTTTGCTAAGGTAACTTATGTGCTGATCATATTTTAGCGATGGATCTAAAACGATACCTAGGAATTTAACATTTGTATTTTTACACTGATCTTTCATTTCAAATAAGACTCGTTCAGTCTTAGTCGTATTTAAAGACAATTTGTTTGTAGAAAACCAATGTAAAGCCTTCGTTTGAGTGTCATCTGTTTTAGAAAAAGACGTTTCAACTATATAACTTTGTCAGTTCATTATTCAATTGATTATTCTTTACGATAAAACAGTTGATTGTCGTTGGATGCAGAACAGTTCTGTGCCGTCACAATATATGATGTGTACACAGCATAGCTGCCGGTGCGTGTTGAGGAGTTTGCCTGCTACCGGGGGTGGCTTTGGAGGTGGGAGGTAGAAAATCTGCCGGCGTTGCAGACCGCCCGCCTCACATTAAAACTATGATATACAGGCAGATTTAAGATACGGCGCAATTTCAGTCACGGTTCCTAAATTTATATCAATGTCAGTTACCAATTATAAAATGAAAGCACCAGAATAAAGTAGTAATAAATTTAAATTTTACTGTGTATACAATGTATCCAAAAACCTATTTTGTATGCTAATCCAAATTACTCAGCGCACATTTTGAAGAACAAATTGTGGAGACGCTTCTATCTCTTTCTTTTTATGATTATATACTAATAATTTATGGATTATTTTTTAAGATACTTAAAACATTATATTATTTTGAATTCGCAGGAAAACTGGTGCTATAAAAATTAAAAATATAACGAGTTCCTTGTATATTTGTTAGAGGAAAGTATACTTGAAATTTTATGCGTAATTAATTGCGTTATATCAAAAAATGTTTCTTTAATAAAATTTAATATTTTTGAGTATAGAATCTATGTTAATGAATTGTATACATATTATTTTACGTGTTAACAATTTTTAAGCTAATTCATGCAAGTATATTTAAATATACTTAATTAAGATTGATTGTTTAGATAACTAAACTGCATAATTATAACCCTGATATTATTTATCTTTTACATGCTTGAATAATATAGTTTAAAATAGATTGTCAAATATGATTAAAATATAATTAAATATACTTAAGATGGTAACTATTTGGAACCAACAATATTTTGATATAATATCATACTTTGCAGACGTTTCGAAAAATATTTACGAAAAATATTGATACGGGCCCTAATACTAGAAAAGTTTAAAGATATTCTTTTTGTAGAAATTTAATATGCGTTTCGTTTAAAAGTATCTTAAATGAATTAAAATACAGTTGATTGTGTTGTAAGTTTGAATTAATAATAAATAATTAATTGGTATCAATATTGTAACAAAACTGATATTTGGTGAAAATCTTTAATTTTTTTTATTTACTCTGCAAAACAACGGTACATTGAACAGATACTCTTTATCGTTCATCACTTTCTTCATTTATGTCTATTCACTATTCTTGACCACTATGTCCAGTGTCTTTGACCACTAGGTTCAGTGTCCTTGACCACTGTCCAGCGCCCTTGGCCACTATGTTCACTATTTGTCCACTTACTGTTATTTATCAGTCACTTATTTATCTGCAATTTATTTGTCACTTATTGGTCTGTCACTTATTTATCTGTCACTTATTTGTGTGCCACTTATTTATCTGTCACTTATTTATTTGTCACTGTATTTATTTATTTCGTCGATCTGGTCTCGTCGACTTTCCAAAGTAGGCTGCCTGACAATAATCGATCCACTTATATATTTTATAACCTTTTCAATTCATTGTCAGTCCAGGGTGGCGGTTTCTTCATTATTGCCACGTCAGAATATTCCCCGCGATCAAATATTCTAGAATGTTGGTTGACTTCAAACGGTGTGCTAGATCCGCTACAGTATATTGTAAAAGTAACAATATTTTTGTGTTTAGGTGAATTTAATAGTCATTGTTATTACAAGAACATGAAAATTGGCAGTTTTATCCTACTTTATAAGAAAAGTTTAAGATGATCGCTATATTATAAATAAAGTATTGTGTTCGAGGATAAAGTATAAAAATATAATATAATTTTCGAATTTACATGTATTTCGCTAAAACAGTGTTATTAAAAAAAATTAATGTGTCCCTGCATTTTAATGTAGCGTATTTATGCTTCGAATGGAAGGTACTTATTCAGTTATAAATCAAATATAATGGTTTCATTCTGTAATGATCCACATTTCTCAAATGCATATATTTTCATTATTGTTTTATTTTCATTACTATTTTTGCTATTTTATTATTCCGTATACCTACTAGTATTTTATGGTATCTATTATTTTGTATTGAATATTATTATACGAAGCTATAGAGTTATACCATTATACCTATAGCGCCATTATACGAAATGCAAAACAGAAATACTATCGATCACAAATCATTACAACTATTAAAAGGAAAACAATAAAGAAAATGCTTGCATAATTTCATACAATTTTTAATAATTTATAGTCTTCATAAATTGTTACAGATTTTTCGATTAAGGTTTAGGTGTAGTGTGTCCAAGATAAAATCTTAGTTCTTAAGATTTGGTAGGTACATACATGGGAATAACAATATTGTAGTTATAATAAAAAACAATTTATTCAACAATTGAACGTAATACTTATCGTTTCCGCAAAAAGCATCCGGATTGTCTTTTGAGCAATTCAATACTAATGAGCAATCCATATCTAAATTAAAATTCAAAATAAATTCGTTTTATCATCAAAAATGCCTGCCATTAATCTGTTATTACATTGATTTTTACTAAATATAATTCCAAGAATTGATGAACAATACCGGCATATTAATAAGCCAAACCAATTTATTTCTGAATTGGCTTCTAATTAAGTATAGTAAAAGTTCGTTAAAACATCATACACTTTGTTATATAAGACCCTGTTGTTAAGTCCCTTGATGAGCTTCCTAAATACTGGAGAAGAAACTATTAAATCGAACTAAAATCGGGTAAATATAGTTAGGCGCTGTAACTAACCCTATTCGCGCCATTATTATGAATTAATTTGTTTTTAAGTCATTTAATTATTCATATTTTAGGATGGATATAAGATCTAGCTTTTTTTTGTGTCACCAAATAATATTAAGATTATTGGAGCTCAGCTTCGGTTCACGGTCTTTATTACATTTTCAAAAATAATTGCCAGAGCACCTGACCACTGAAGGTGTGTGAATAATAAGGAATGACCCTACGATATCGGTTACTCTCAACATAATTTTATAAAGAAAAGATTCATTATGAAAATTTTTTTTCAAACTTATATTTTGTTTGAAGAAATTATTTAAAAATCTATAAAAGAAAAAATGTAACAATGTAAAATAAATGAAAATCTCCTTGTATTTTTATAGTTACACAATGGTTAAAATAAAACCTGCAATATAATAATTTACAATTTAATTGAAATATTTTTTCCATCAATTAAATTAATAGACGCGAGTATGTCGACGATCATAAAATAAAAATAAAATGCAACAGTACTACATTTTCACAAACCACAAAAATATTGGAAATGAAAATAAATCAATTCACCCGATTATTGTCAACGAACATTACAATTTGTAAATTATTGGTATATTCCATTATTATTTCAATAATCAAACAAAATGAGCGAAATGTGCCGATGATGTAATTATAATAGAAATATATTGTTTTTGTTAATCAAGAATGTGTTACGGCAGTGTATAGAAGTGAATGTTTATTCCAACGGCCCGTACCTACTTTTCGCTAATAACGATCAAACGAACAATTTTGATTTCTATAACAAACGACATTTCGTTTGGAGCTACCATAATCAGCAATAGTAAAATGATTGATTACTGTGATGCAGTACAATCATACCCTGTTACAAGTAGAAAAAAAAACCAAATAGTTGAAAATAGCTTAAAAAAAATTATAATCTATACAAATCAGTGACATTTGACCGAAAATATAAAATCGTTTCCAATGTTTATTAAAAGGTGATTAGATGCTTTAATGAAAATTCAAAAAAGTGACAAAATTTAACACTAATGCTTTACGATTTTTTGGGGTTCCATATATCAAAATGGTAGAAAGCATAACTTTTAATAGTGAGACTCCGTTGTCTGTCCGTCTGCGTAACTCCTAAGCGTTTGAACTTGAAATTTAAAATTTGGTATATAGCTAGATATTGCGGTTCGTAGATATTCCAGAGGTCGTTTTTTTACTTTTTTTCTTTACCATATATTAACAAAATCATTGGTTGACAGCGCGGTTTTTGTTAATAGACGGATGGTTGTATAAGAAGAGAAATTTCACTGTAGCTGTAGTATTACAAGGTAGATAGCTCCAAATAGAGTAAAATTTCTTAAAACAAACTATAATATAAAATAAATATATAGATATGAGTATGCTGATTATGAATAGCTGGTGTTGCGGGATGTGCGGGGTGATGAGGAAGTGTAAACATTCACTTCGTCTTTATGTGTCTTGATATATTATATGGTGCAGAACGTTATTATCTCGCAACCCAGTTAATTATAGTGGACATTTTTATGATTTTTTTGCATTGGGTTTCTAATAGTGAGTATAAAAAAGTTTACCCTTTAAAAATTACTACATTTTTTTTTGAAAATAGAGCAAATATTAAAAAAATGTATGTTGAAATGTACCTAATAATTTATATAAGTCAAGTGTTTCAGGGATTTTCGGATCACTGGTTATGAATTTGTGGTCAAAAAATCAAAATTCGGTCGAAATAATTGAAGCATATTCTGTTCCACTGTTAAAATCATTTAACACTTTTTGAAACTTTGGATATAAACCCTTTACCTGAAATGCTTTAGTATAAAGAGTGCTCAAGAAATATTAAATTTCCACATCGGGGTTATATAGACCTACTCATGGGCTATCTAACTGCGTCAAAATTTTTTTTTATGAAATAGTACTTTTGACAAATCAATTATTTCCAAGATGGCGACTACCCATCACCCCGCATATTCTGCAACATTACTGATATTTTTTCAGTAGACTAAAAAGTATTTTCTCACCAATTATTAGCTTTATAGTATATTTTTAGGTTAAAAAGGTTAAATATCTTGTACTACAGATGTAAAAAATAGATTCTGTCGACCCAGTATCACAATAAATTCAACTGTAAGTTATGAACCATCATAACCGTTCAATATTAAGCTACATAATCTTGTGCTTCCAGAGTATGGTAGAATATTCTGCAGTCGCAATAAATCAGTGATTTTCAAAGTGAGCCATATGGCTTCTCAGAGAACATTAGAGGGCCACAGTAAATTTCTGAGTGGGCCATTCAAACTTGCTGAAATAAAATATTACGAACCTAGAAAAGAACGAAAGAATTTATAATGCAGAAGTTTTCATATGTATAAGACGCAATATTTTCTTTTGTCATAGGAAAATATAGGCCAAAATAAAATTACTCTTGAAATTTTTTTTTAATTCATTTAGACCATAGTGGCGCAATCGTTTTGAAAACTTTTTGATTGAATTTTTTGTTTTTATCTCGTCGAAGAGGTTGACCTGATTATAAAAATGAAACGTACCAATCAATAGCACGGTTGAATTTTTTTTAAACCGTTTACACGAAAGTTAAAAACAAATCTTTTTTGCCTAAGAATTTTTCTTCTCATAATGTTCAGTCTTGTTTATGTAAAAAGGTCCTTTGACTCAATATACTGTATCTCTACTTCTATATTTATAAATATTTATATATAGATAAATATTTAAAATTTCATAAAAATTTGAAATTAGATATTTTCAACCATGAAAAAGTATATTTTAAAGGCAATGTTGTCACACTATGTAATTTTTAATATGAGGTTCAAATGACTGTTTACTTCGGTTTGAAGATTCCTACCACAACTCTTTTTTAAACATATGGAAATAAACTAATACCTTTTGTCACCACAGGCCCGTATAGCAGTAGCAACCCAATGAAAATGATTATATAACATATTATTAGAAAAAAAACTAACAAGCAAAACAAGATGGTGGAAATATTCAGCCGATATTAGTTTTTAGTCCGGTTCTGGCATACAGCTGAGTGAATGTGTACAGTATGACTATAATGTGATATTGATGTGTTATTTATTGTGTTTGGTAATGAATGGCATTACTCAGTAACCGTAATTACCAGTAATAATTCTGTTTTATATGCGCGCACAGTTGGCTGGAATGCACTGCAGCAACGGCAACCCCCCGTCAACCGCCGATCGTTGCACAAAACCAAACTGCTCTGTTAAACTGCCGTTTCCTACTCGCTCGCTCACACTCGGCTGCCAAATTCTCATGCAATCACAAAACTAATGCTCTTCTATATTCTATGTTTAGAAATATAAATACAGACCGTCCTACCAGTTGGATATCAACACCATGGTATAAAGATAGGATTATGTTACATTTATATCTCTATAGCCATGCATTTGTGTACCGGTAATATGGACGGTTTGTCAGTGCATCTAAATTCTCATTCCTTAAATTTTCTATCTTTCCAATTAAACATTAGTCTTGGTATATATTTGCTTAACTTTCAATCTTCTTATATAACCGTACCTACCTGACATTCTGTGACCATACCTACCCGTCCAGTCTCTATTTTCCAGGCATATTAAAATGAACACTTGACAGAAATTATTATGAATTTGATTTTTAGATAGGTAGGAACAGTTGATTTTTTACTGTATACCTACATTGCAATTTGTAGACACTTCTTATATCCTCCTATTTCCACATTTATGTGTTTTGTGGTGTTGCAAAAAAATGAAGGTGAAAAAATAGCTGTAATTTTGTTACATCACAAAATGTTTAATTTTTTAATTTTTATGAGCTGAAGAACTAATGTCTGATAACTAGATACCCAACTTTATTTGTTTAAAAAAAGGGTAATTTTTTTCGTAAAGAGGACAGATATTGTGAATTGTTAAGAATTTTTATGAATAACGTGAAACATTATAATATCTATTAACTATTATTAATATATTTCTAATGAAATGTTGCAAAAACTTCTTATCATTTATTTCTTTTAACTATACTCATACCGTCAGGATTGTGTTACACAAAACTGATAAAGGGCAAAGAAAGCAATATCTGAAATGTAGTACCAACATAAACATAAAAAAAATTGTAAAAAACTTTTTTAAGCATGCTTTTATTAAAATTTAAAACGTACTGAAAAGGAAAAAAATCCATGTGAACACTCCTCGCCAAGCTAAGCAAAATGAGCATAATTATTGCAACGTATGCTTACTGCTCACAATCGAGATTCGAGAGGTTCTGATAGATATCCGCTTTCCTGAATCCGGTCAGAGAGATTAAAATATTGTATTATCATCAGAATTATGTATGTGTGCACAGTCGATCGGATATGTGCAAGCGAATTAACATTGAATCTTGAAAAAAACCTTTGGAATATGGTTATATCTACAAGGTTATAGAGCAGCACAATAGAAAAAAAAATTAGATTTCAATATAGATCTAAATTATTAATAAATTATTAGATAATAGTATATTGTGTAACAAATGTGCTAAATACATCTTTATACGTCATGCGCGATGTTTTCAGCACAAGTAGTAGGCGAGCGCAGACGAACCTTGGCTAGTGTGCATCGCGAGCCGCATACGAGTGCTGAAAACATCGCGCCCGACGCATAAAGATTTAGCACACGCGTTGCACACTATACCTTATTCAACACATGCATGGTTTTAGACTTTAATAATTGAATTAAAAAAAAAACAGTTACATAATGAGCCATTATGTAACTAGTTACTTAATGGTTCATTATGTTACTGTTTTTCATTATAGCACTGAAAAGCGTTACATAGTGGTCACTAGTCAATAAACAGCTATTTAAGGTCCGCAAAACAGATACGAAAAAACACTAAAAGCGTGCATGTGTTGGATAAAATATATTTGAACACTATTGAAAACCTGAAATATTGTTGGAATATTAACACCGGTAGAAATAATACTGCTGTCATAAGAATTTAAAAAAACAATAATAAATGATGAAGGGGTGTTAAGATTCACCATAAATATAAAATAATCGTGTGCACACAAACGAACTGTAAACACAGTTTTTCCGGCGGTGGACAAAAAAAGGCGCGCGAGTGATGTTGAAATAATAGCATTTGTTTGATTTGGTGTATTGGCATCGATATATCATTTTTGTATAGTGTTTAAATAAAAGTACTTGATGCTGACCAGTGGACATTTAATCCCGCACGAGAGCAAAAAGCACTTGTCACACATAAGTACCTGTATCAGTCGGTCGCAGCCGCCGCGGATGATGACTGTGGTGTTATTCCAGTGACGTACATACTATCCGAAATACGAATGACGGACTGCATACGCCAAAAAAGTGATTAATAGAAACACTAATTTATCTGTCTCTTTTTAAAACAGTATTTTTATTTATATAAAAGTTGTTTACATCTTCATCTTTACCCATCGCAAACTTGCCATAGAAATCGCCATCAGCATATTTTTCCTGCCCATGAGCGATATCAACTTCACTATCTTCAACTGCTAACAGTTTATAATGTCGTTCCATCTTTTTTGTTTCTTTTTAAATAACGCATATTATAGCCCTGGTGCTGGGCGCTTATGTAAAAAAAGCTAAAAAAATATGTTAGACATAATGCTGTTAGTATAATGCTGGGTTTCTGATACGACTTTCAGCTTTAAATCTAAATTTAAGAATGTCATTTGTTTTCAACTAAATGAAAATCAATTTAGTTGAAAACAAATGAGATTCTTAAATGTAGATTTAAAGCTGAAAGTCGTATCAAAAACCGAGCATAAGTGTTTTTTACTGCCAATTACTTTCTATATGGCAATCATATGAAACTGACCTTAATTCAAGATTTTTTCAGCGGAAAAATATTACAAGCTTTAATTCAAAATGTTTTTTTTCTGCAAAATTAAACGCAGTACTAGATTTGTATTTTGTGAACTGTTTTTTCTGTTATGCTAAATATTCTTTGAAATAGCGGGAAATGAGGACTTGTTTTAGGTATTGTTGAATATTTCAATTTATTGCCGATGTTTAATTAAAATTTTTGATTTCTTTAGGGCTCTAAATTTTGGTTATTCTACAATTCTTAAAATTTTCTATATTCATTTATATAATATTATACAAATAATTTGTAAACATTATTTTCATAATTATTCAATTTTATGAATCATAAAATTTACAATTTACAAATTTACAAATTATTTGTATACTATTATGTAAATGAATATAGAACATTTTAAGAATTGTAGAATAGTCAAAATTTAGACCCCTGAAGAAATTAAAAAATTTAGTGAAACGTCAGCAATAAATTGAAATATTCAACAATAAAACAAATCCTTATTTTCCGCTATTTCAAAGAATATATTACTGTGATGGACATAAAACAAAATATGAGATATGCTAAATGTGGGCTGTGGAGTTTTTAAAAGATTAGTTAATTTTATACTCCATGTTCTATTTCATTCATCTCAAATTTTTATGGATTTAATTGTTTAATATAATAATATCTGGGTGCCGAGCTTTGCTCGGATGAGTTCAAAAAAATAGTACTTGTATGCTGTGAGATATTATTTTCTCAAAATATTATTCCGAAACGAATTTATTTCTGAAACATAATTTAAATAATTGTTTCTGTTAAATATTTTAAATACCTATGTGTATTTTTAAGCGTAAAAACTAAGTATCAACTTGAATCAAGCATTTTTTCCTGTAAATATTACTTAGGTCGCCATTTTCAAATCTACCGCCGTTATTGTTTTGTTGACTGAAGAGCTCGCAAAAACCGATTTTCATAGATTGAATATCTTGTAAAAATGTTCGAATCAGATGAAATTCTGCTTGCCCGTTGCCGTTTCAATAATCCATTTTTAAACATTGATACCAATTAAAATCAACTTTATCGAAGTACTTTTTCTCTGTGATGTCATCTTAGCAACTTTCAGTAAATTTCAAATATTTTGTTTGCATAGAAGGTACCTACTGAAAAACTCACAAAAATCGATTTTCGAAGAAATAGAATTCATATTATATCTTTTAATAACAAACGACAGACTATAAACCTGCAGCGCAAAACTTTTTTGCATGCATCTTCACCATAGTTTTTAAAAATCGATGTGTTTTGATATACTGCATGCCTGCGTCGCTAGAAGTGCGGCCCTTCGGGCCGCCGTGCAAATTTTTAAACAAAACTTTTTTGTATGTATCTTAACAATAGTTTTCAAAAATCGATGTGTTTTTACACAGACTCGCGGTGCCAGAAGTGCGGCCCTTCGGGCCGCATATTTGTCATTATTTACATATTGTGCAAGACACTTCTTATATTAGTGTTCATTTACAGTTTTAACCCTTGTGATATATTATACAAAATCTATGTAGAAATAGGCTTCGAATCGATCTGACAATTGACCGAGTTATAAATAAAAAAACTCTTTTTTTTAATTGCTCCCCCTGGGACCAAGATTCCTACCTAGATCGATTTCTCGCCCCGAAAAATCCCTATTCTGTAAATTTCATCAAAATCGTTATTCTTTTTTGAGAAAAAAAAGTCTAGGTAAGATTATACGTCATACTATATTTAACGTACATAATATACATATTTTATATAGGTAATATAAAAATAACATACTTATGTATCTATTTATTTAAATATTAGTTAAAACTACTTACATAATTACGTTTAGTTTTTATTTCTGTTATTCTTTACTATACAAATAGTTCACGGATTATTTTAATAAGTTAAAAATTCTGTCAGAGTATTTTGACATATTATAAATAATGAAAGTAGTTTGTTTTCTCCAAAGCCTACTCACGATATTACAATGTTTTGACAGGTCAAAAAACCGTTTTTAAAAATGATAAAATCGATAGGAAAACGAATTTTTCCAGGGATGAGACCTAGCTAAATCGATTTTTTGCCCCCCGAAACCCCTTTTCGGTAAATTTGATCAAAATCGTTAGAGCCGTTTTCGAGAAAATATTTATATATATACATATATACATATATACATAGATACATATATACAAGATTTACTCGTTTAATAATATAGGGGGATAATGCGAGAAAAATATTTATCAGATATGACGTATAAAATATTTAAAATTTGTACATTCTAATCTAATCTATTATGAGCCTATAAACGATTTTTAACTTCCCGCTAAGAAAATTAAAAACTTTCAAAAATAGGGAAGTTATTGATTTCACCTCAATTTTCGAAAATCGAGTTTTCATCAGATCTCGACGTTTTGTGATCCTAGAAAGCTATTCTGACTATTTTTACAATAATGTCAGTATGTCTATATGTGTGTGTGTGTGTTTGGTGTGTGTGTGTGTTTGTAAACCTCTCATAACTTTTGAACGGCTTGACCGATCGAATCGCGATTTATGGCATTCGAAAGGGTTTCACTGAACTTAGATTTCCTGAAAATTTGAACCGATTCGACCCAATAGATTTTGAAAAATTCCAAAAAAACCGAAAAAAAGAGTTGTTAAAGCGATGTTTTTTCAAAATAACTTCTAGAATATTGTACCGATTGATTTTTATATTCTAATCAGCTCTTCTCCTCAGAAAACTGCGTCGAATGCCGTTAAGCGGATCAAAATCGGTTAATCCGTTCGAGAAATTACGTACGCAACATATTTCGAAAAAAGTGTTTTTTCAAAATAATTTCGAGATTTCTCAACCAATCGATTTTGTACCTCTTACAATATTTTTAGAACTTAAAAACTGCGTCGAATACCGTTTTAAAAATCAAAATCGAACAACGCGTTCAAAAGCTATAGCTTTTCAAAAATTAAAATAGTGTTGTTATCAGCAATTTTCAAAATCTACTTTTGGGTATATTATCAAGTGCTTCGAACTCAAAGCGCTGGAAAATAGCGGGAAGTTTCAGGGATGGCCTGCAGGGTCAACCGATTTACAGATTTTTTTTATTAAATCATTGTAATGAGCTTCGTCGAACACAAAAAATGTTGTTAAATATTTTTTCCAGCGTTTAAAATGGCTTCACAATAAATTTGTGACATATACCACATCTCTATTTTTCATTTCGAGCGGATGACGTCACTAGCTTCAAATATCACAGGCTAGCATGTATTTAATACATGTCCCATATTGATAGTTCATTGAAAGTGACGGTGCGATCAGTGTACAGGGAAGATAGACGGTCTGATTATAAAGTCAACGCGACGACGCTGGTGGCGTAAACAGGTATAAAAATTTGTATCTCCGCAAATACTTAACGTATTGAAATAAAATAAACGCCATTGTGTTTGTGGCTATTTCTAATGAGAAACGACCATTCATACTTACAAGTAAAAATTGAATACACGGACTCTGATGTTATACAAAAAGCGAAACATCAACTGTTTAAAAATTGATGTGCTTTTTTATTTTGTATTTGTATAATAATTATATGCCCCACAACAATTCCAGTTGGTACGCCACTCTCGATTGGTTTAAACACTTCAATAGAATCAATACACTTTATATGTATGCAGTCATGAATTTATGCATGTGTGTGTATATTTTTGTACGTATGAATGTAATAGGTATATTTTGCTGTATATACTGTATAGACATGCATGTGTAATACGTTTAACTCTTTCCTCTCTTTGTCTAATTTCATAATTTACGGGTTGTCATATTGTTTCCTGGGATGTTCATAAAATCCTCGCCTGTCCACCATTCGCTATTTGCTCTTTATTTATGGTCTTCATTATGGCCCATTGATTCGATGCGATAGGTGCATCTATGGATAATACTCTAACGATCTATATTAAGAGGGTCCCTCAAAAAAGCATGTCTTTTTGGAATTGCTAGGCGTTACATATTATAGTCATAGTAGAGGTTTATGGGCTGAATGAATGACAATCCAAAATATAAAGCCCCAACCAATTGTTTTCACTTCAAAATTATAAAATAACAGCTTATATTTTTTCGGATTTTTAAGTAGATTATTTTAGAATAAAATTTTTTACATAACGTGTACAAAATAAATTTGCTGACAACATAGTTGTTTGGAAACTGTAAGTCACTATAATTAAATTTAATATAATTATAAACTGATATCTATTGTTATCCACAAGTTACACAAATTTAATAACCAGATGTACAACTGCACAAAATGGACAATCATTTTAGTTCAAACTTCAAATATCAAAATAACCTTATAACTTACTAGATTCAACTTATTTAACCCTTAACTACTGACACGAAGTCTGCGAGATTCCCACTGAAATTTTTTTAGATGTTGGCGGCCTTCGGTACCTTTCTAGCTTAGTATATGAAAATAATAATAAACTCAAAAATATGGACTGCACTTAAGCCCAAATAGCCATGACAGTAGGTGGCAAATAAATTAAGAAAAAAGATTAATGATCGTTTACATCAGCCAGCTGTTATTTATTAATAAAAACTGAGGTATTTTTTCATTTTCGAAAATCGAAGATGTAATCGTAAGCTTTTTATCCATTAATTAGACTATCTTTCTTCAAAGGCTAGATTGTGTACAGTAGTCTTATGAGTTAACGCAATGCTCCTAGCCCATTCCTTTTCACGCGTGTTACTGTTTTCAACCGTAACCATTCCTGTATGCCGTGATACTATTGCGATAAGTATATGTTTGACTTGCACCAAGAAGAAACAAAAAGAAGAGGCTCCCGTTAAGTTACCGTTTCCTTTCCCAACATTCCCTTAATGAAAGTATACTCTAATTAGTATTCTAAATCTACATGATATAATTTTTTTTAAATTAAACTAATTTTGTGCCATTTGCACAGTTCAATTCAACTGTAGTCTTGTAAGACTCATAGATTTGTAGGGTTCCGTACCTCAATAAGAAAAAACGGAACCCTTACAGAATCACTCGTTTGTGATTGGCTGACTGGCTGGCTGCGTGTCCGTTTGTCAAGATCCATTTTCTCAGGAAGGGATAGAGATATCAAGTTGAAATTAATATGACATACTAAGGTCTACGGTAGTGATGGGCGATTGTAAAATATTTTTACAATCGAAACAATTATTGCAATCGTTCATAATAACAACCGAGTCCACAATCGACTCGGAGTTTGATTTTACAATCGAAATGTTCGATTGTTCATGTCGATTATTTGCCGATTATTTGTCGATTATTTCAAGGTTATATGCTAGTCGACTGAAGTCTGACGTTCACGCGACTCGTTGACTCGTTCATCGTTGATTGTCCACTGTTCACACTGTTCAGTCGGTCTCAGAGCACTCGATTACTGCACAACCTACTCGACCATAGTTGTTGAGTGATGAACGATTATAATATATTATGTGGCTCTCGACAGTGTACGATTCAGTACTATGCGACTCAGTCGCGGTGAACTATGAAACAACAACAATCGAGTCCAAGTAAAAACCATCGAGAGTCATCGAGATGTTTGAACAATCGAGACAATCGACTAAAACATTTCGTAATTGTCCATCACTAGTCTACGGTCCATAGAGGTGTAAAAAATGCAAGCTTCTAGGTCAACGCAATCAAAAGATACGGTCATTTTGTCACCTATTATGATACTCGCAAACTCACTCATCAAAAACCTATAGGATACTTCCCGTTGACCTAGAATCATGAAATTTGGCAAAAAGTAAGATCTCGCAGCACAAGTAAAGGGAAAAATCCAAAAATCACAAAAAGTAGAAATTAAAGGGGTTCCTATACCTATTTTGATATTCGCAAACTAACTCATCAAAACCTATAGGGTACTTCCCGTTGACCTAGAATCATGAAATTTGACAAAAAGCAAGGTCTCGCAGCACAAGTAAAGAGAAAAATCCAAAAATTACAAAAAGTAAAAATTAAAAGGGGTCCTCACACAAAAAACGAAAAAACCTTTAAAAAGCTGTATCTTTGGAACCGTAACATGTAGCCGGTTGATATTTTCACAGAATATGTGTATCTAATTTAATTGTTGTAACGCTTTTTTTATTTATGGACTTATGAATATAATTTGGGTTTATTTTTAGTTACTAATATAAATTGGTAGTATACATTCTGTGACCTGCAAAGTTCATTTTCTCTCATATTTAAAAATGAGTATAGGCGAATTTGTTTGCTAGTATCAAAATTCATAAAAAAAGTTGTCCTTTTTATGTATCATTTTGTTTTATTGTTATTATTATACATCGACGCATTCGATGTATATTAAATTCGCCTTTTTCCTGTATGTATGTATGTATGTATGTCTCAATCCTTTGTCGTACCATAACTCGAGTAACTGTAATTTGTTTTTAATGAAATTTTGGACACACATGCGTTCCCATCATGGCAGGATCTGTATTGTTTTTCATTTACGTAGCTAAAAAAATAGTGCCCTTTTGGCCATAAAATGTCAAAAAATCTTCCGTATTTTCAATACGGTTCAACCTAGAAAAAAATTTATCGAAGCAAATTTGTTCGTTAATTCATTATCTTTCCGACTGTCATATCAAAAATAATGCCATATATCCGCATCTAATCATATTTAATTGATTTGTATCGGCTTGCATGAAACTAGATTTTTTCGTTATGCGCAATATTTTGTCAAATACCGCTTCGATCGTTTCGAAATTTTTTTTAAACTGTAAGAAATTGCCTTTGAATGGTAAATCATACAATTTCCGATGTTAAAAAAACGTTAAAAATACCCTTTAGCGTAATTATCAGTAATTTTTTCCAAAGAAAATAAACCAATCGTTATTCAATTTTTTTCAGTTGCGAAGAATGTATCAATATGAGGAACTGAACTTTGTGGACAGTTAAATTAGATGAATGAAATAATAGATAATTTTCAACGTAATAGGTATAATTTATCGTTCAATGAATAGTCATTATTTTATCACACTAAAAATAATCATATACTGATTTTAATTTACACGTAACCTAAATAAACAACTTTTAAACTGTCAGTCTAAAATCGAAAAGTCATAACATCAAAAATGTGAAATTTTTAGGTTAAATTACCTTGCCTCCCAAACTTTTTTTATGACGAACGCGCTACTACTGACTTCGCATATCCTAATATTTTAACGGAACACCTTGGTTATTCCGTGCCATCTATACAGTAAAAATTCCATTCTAAATTTAAACAGTAAACAGTAATTATTTATAATAATGGATCAATTAACAAACATGGATTTTTTCTTGGGTGACAGTATTTTAAGACGATTACAAAATTATGACGTACCAACCAACACAATTATTATGAAATTTAAAAAAAATAAAAATCTACTTGAAAGGTTTGTATAAACTATAAGTATACATATTTAATGGGTATTAGTTATTTTAATTAATATTTATGTGGTTTCACTGATTGGTGTCAAATGAAGCATTAATTATTAGTTAAGCTTTCTAAAACCATTTACAAATAATAAAACGATGCTGTTGGATACATCCTTTGAATACAAAAAGAATTCAAGAAAGTCGGACGTCCGATCCGATATCAAATCGTAAGTGTGCGATATGGTCATATAATCTTATAGATATTTGAGCGTTAGACACCCGGATCCGACAATCGGATCCGATAGTAGGAAATGTGCGGCCGGCCTAACCACAATTATTAATCTCCCTTAGTAATTATTAATAAATAATAAAAATGTTGATTTAATATTTTTAGGGCTTCATATGAGAGCTATGGTGATCCAATCAGTTATGTTCAAATGAAGCGAATGGTTCATTATGCAGAGACTCCTGAGAGGTCCCGAGCTTAAGAACACAAATATATCCTACTCACTAACATTGGTTTTGAATGAAGCATAGATGTAACGGAGTTTCGAATCCGAAAATATGGGTAATCCGATACTCTTTCACACACGATTCCTTATTCAAAATAATTGTGACCGATCTAAACGTCGATACCGTAGATCGTTGCTTGGCACGATATGGCAGGGTTACATTATGAATCTGCAGCCTGTACTAATCGTGGAAGTTTCATTCATCATTTGTATTCGTAATTGCAATTTTTTATTTTAAAGAAAAAGATCTGTCATAAATTTGTATTTATTATTTACCAGATGCACACATGCAAACTGAAAGTCAGTTATTTAGTGTGCAAATAGATTTAGAATTACATTTTTATAATTGGTAACAGAGCTGCAGAAAATACTTGAAAACAGTATCTTAGTGGAAAATGTTATATAAGCTAACTGTTATATGGGTTCCCTATAACTATAATATGGAAATCTGCTTTTTTAGTGGCTGAATTGAAAATTTGCACACATGTGGTTCCGATGAAAATACAATATTATAGTAACCAGCTGACCGGGCTGGCTTTTGTCTGGGTGCAAATCGCACTTTTGGATTTTTTTAATGTTTGTATGAGAACGAATAAGATTATTTTGTAGATTGTATTATAGAATAATAATTTATTTTTTACCTATTTGTATTAATTTAATAAATTTTAGTAAAAATTAAAAAGTTATCTATTTATAAAATTCTCAATCTTTTCAAAAAATGTTGTCGACGTTTATTCCGGATATTCAAAAAAATCCTCGCACGATCCTCCGTTTCTTCAGGTGAGAGCAGTCACCGCGACAGCCGAATTTTGGCACGCTTGACAGTAACTCGGAGAATTACGACGATAACTCAGAGCCCGGACATACAGAATAGAATATTTATTGCTTTGTACAGGTTGTCACGAAACAGGCCTATCTTTGCTATATATTATATTATTTAATACCTTGTACGGTTCATTTTGTAGTCGTCAATATTTGCTAGAGAAAGATCGATGGTTCTTTATCGGGTGAAACTGATCTTTCGTGTTGACATCACAGGACAGATGTGTCATCGCTACATATTATAGAAAAAACGTTTATTACTTTTCAAACATTGATGCCTGAAAAGTAATAAACGTTTTTTCTATAATATGTAGCAACGACACATCTGTCCTGTGATTTAAAAAAAATATAACCAGGGAGAACGTGACAATAATCATCGGATAAAAGAATGAAAAAACATTAACCGGTTGAAATAAAACAAACGAACTTGGCAATATTCGTATATGGACAACGGAACAAATAATGAAGATCAAGGTATCCCTGGTCGGAGAATGAACCCACAGGGGACAAGAAAAGAGGTATAATTCGGATACTGATTGACAAAGGGTGTTCCATTGGCACCTTATCATATACCGAGTTATATAAAAGATTAAAGGAAGAATACGTAAATATAAAATGTAAATTAATAAAAAACAGAAAATATTAATACATTGTCTAAAGACCACTAATCAAAGATAAGTAAATAGATAAAGAAGAAAGGAAGAATGAAAGTAAAAGAAACGGGAATGCAGAAGCTCCGAATTAATAGTTAAAGAATTAATAAAATATTATATATTTATAAACTAAAATTAAAACTATGCTAAGAATAATTAATCTTATGAACTAAATTAAGAACTTAAATTAATGTAATGGTCTGAGTGTTTTTTCCACTAGAATGACTCGGACCAATTATGTTGTAGAATATGGATGATGTAATTTGTAGTCGTCAATATTTGCTAGAGAAAGATCGATGGTTCCTTTATCGGGTGAAACTGACCTTTCGTGTTGACATCACAGGACAGATGTGTCATCGCTACATATTATAGAAAAAACGTTTATTACTTTTCAGGCATCAGTGTTTCGATTTAGTTTTGGGGGAAAATCGATAATAATTTGAATGAATCAGTAACCTAACCTTTAGGTTTTCAACATTTTATATGCATACTTTTAATGTAAATAACATGACAATATTTACATAATATTTTGAATGTATCTGTAAAGAAATGAAATGTACAGTTAGTAGTTATGACATTATGTTTAGATTGCTAAAAATGATATTATATTATATATGTAAAATACCATACCATGTGAGATCAAACCCCATTTATAAGTTTGTATCGGGCCCGTGGTTTGTATTTGACACTTCCAATAGCTGACAAGGTTGTAACCTAAAAGATAGCTAAAACTCACAATCCCTAAAAAGTAACTAGAATTCAATGTTTATCGTCTGTTGGTACGCTCAAGCGACCAACAGATGGCGGTAGGCTCAAATCGTGACCTGCGCTGTTGAAATGCGTTTTGAAGTACGGCCGCCATGCGTGAGATGCAGCTATTTACTAAATCATGCGTGTTTTGCAATGTTAGTCAGTAGAAATTGAAGTTCAATTTGAATTCCACTCATACCGTTTGTTGCTTCTCGACTTATCGGTAAGTACAGCTGCAAGCCAGAACCTATTGGGAAATTGCATTCTAATTTTCTAAACAACTTTTCTTAATGGAATTTTTTCATATTTTGAAAAATAAAGGTACTTTTTATTGGTCATTTGTACAACTTATAAAACACCTGTAGAGTGTAGAAGACCGAATAAGTGACGCTTCGATGTATTCAGATAAGGGCCGTTTAGGTCCCTTTTCATTCAATTAATTTGAAAAAAAACACACTGTAGACACACCGTTTTGAAATTGCATCCATTACTGTAAAATCTAATATATAATGCAATATACATAACTTTTTAGCAGCTATGATTAGCGTACCCAGTTTCAAAACCAACACCATCCTAGTGGGTACTCACTATTCAAAAATTATACTTTTTAATTTCTATGCACAAAGCATGTTTCCAAATACTCATTCAGAAAAAGCCGAAGGCTTTTTAAGAGGAAGCGCAGCTTCCTGAGAAGCGAAGCTTCTCTCGCGAGTGTTTGCCGTGCAAACACTT
The DNA here is from genome assembly GCA_039654895.1 of Mongoloraphidia duomilia. Classification (NCBI taxonomy): domain Eukaryota; kingdom Metazoa; phylum Arthropoda; class Insecta; order Raphidioptera; family Raphidiidae; genus Mongoloraphidia; species Mongoloraphidia duomilia. Next base: position 40,593,561 of record CM077517.1, on the reverse strand, counting down.
GTTATAATTGTAATGGTTGCTAATAAAGTATTAAAATATATATCAGATGCCTCTAAATATTTAAATATAAAAAAAATAGTCTAGGAGACTTTGTGTCAGTTATACTAGTGCTATAAAACTGGGTGTCAGCTTTAAGCGAGTCTTTAAGAATTAAGAGTTAATGATAATTCAGGCAGGGAACTATTTGAAAATAATTTATTATAGGTGGTATTACAAGAAACTTTAAAAAACAGTGGTGGCTTGTTTTATCTGATGGGATCATTTAAACCACTTTATTTGAGCAGGTCTCGTATAGTTTTGTCGGGAAAATATCCAAACAAAAACTGCGATAAGTTATATAGAGGCAAATGAAAATTTTACCATCAAATCATATCATCATAGTTGCAGGGCTCCATCATCACAGCATAGTAGCGCTATCTATACCTATAATACATATGTAGACGGGATCGCGATGCTTTTGTGTTTTATTATCCAAAACTATCTCATAAATTACACAACTTTCCGATAATAATTTCATAATAAATTTTCATTTTATTGCTATGTAGTCAGTCACCAGTGTATAATTATTTAGTGGAATGATACGCCAGGCAATGATAAATTGATAAAGTTATTTTTTACATTTTTCGAATGAAAAAAATCACAAGAGTTTATAAAATATAAATGGAATATAATCACTAAAACATTGCATTTAATACAACTGAATTTAATTTTTCCATTTTTTTTTTGTGCACTCTAGTATTCAACTTTCTTATGATTGAACTAAATGACGTTAATTTTTAATTTCAGAACAGACCTAAGGAATTGTTTATAGTTTATATCATTCGTAAATCGTATTATTTCAATAATCGATGGGAACTTTATTTATTGGTATACAGTAGAGTGTCGATTATACTTACACCACTGACCGATTCCCTAATTATGGACTAGAAAAAAACTATAAATAAATATGGTTTCTTTGAACAATTAGTTATGAATCCCTATAAAATATAACATAATAATAGCCCTCGTCATAGCCTCTGTCGCTGAGCGTGTTTTTTGTAAAAAAAAAAATAGCCCTCGTGTGCTGAGCTGGTAAAAATATACCAAAAAAGAGCAATTTGATAACATCTTTAATGGGTATTTATATATTATAGTATTAACAAACAATATTTTAAACTGGACAATGGACATCTTCAATTTTCGATATTTCCATACCGATTTCCGTATTATGCGACATTTTTTTATCCGGCTATCTACCAGTTCGGTTTATGTCCGATGGTCGAAAGTTTACTGTAATAGGTACATTGATTTTATCATTATTTTGTCGCCGTTTCGCAAAATCAAAGCAGTTTCTAAAAAAATTGTAATGAATCGAGCCGCATGGTATATTTAATTGTTTATTCTGCAGGGTTCAAAATTGTTTCCAAAAAATATTTTAGACACCTCATAGCATACGTCAATTATTCTTTATAATAATTTCTTGTTTAAACTTTAAATCTAATAGGCATACAAAATCTTTCATTAGTACTATATTCGTTTAACTTTCGATAGGAAAACCCACACGATTTCAAATTTTCTTTATTTCCTACTCCCCAGTGTTTATTTTTTCTTTGTGGCTGACCATTATATTGTAGGTATAACTTCAGAAAGCGATTGCGATAGTTTGCACACTTACGATCATGAATAGGTTTTGAGAAAAAAAAAATGTTTAAATTTTGATTTTATATTACCACTACAAAATAAATTCGAAAAGATATTTTTGTACAGTTTTCTCAAATGTTATTTATTAATTATTTCCTTCACCTAAGTGTTTATTTTGCTATAGAATACGAGCTTGGGTAGCGCTTTCAACAATTTTTAATATTAAATTTACAATATTGTATACGATGAAGAAAAGTTTCAATTTTGATCTTATATTAACAACTGCAGCTAAATAAACTGGAAACACATTTTTGTACTGATTTTGTAATTTTTTTCTTCCAACTCAATTTTCTTAAAAGCTTTTAAAACTATATTGTAATGGCTTCTTGTGGTTGTGTCAAAATAGACTTTTAACAAAATAGACATTGAGAAACAGGAAGTCAACAAAATATAAAATTGCGTTGGATTTGTCTAAATTAAGTGCAGGACCCTGTATAGGCGCTCTCTGGCAGAGAGAACCCTCTGGCTGCTATGATAGTCATAAAAGAATTCACATTTTCAAGCGATGAATTCTTCTTTCAGAATTATTTGTCATGAACTAAAAAGCGTTTGTTGAATGGCGTTGACCAGTCGCTGTGGTAATTCGTTAAGCGTAAGTCGACGTTGTCCTTGGTGGTCTCCGTCCAACAAGTCACTAAGCGCCAGCCAGTGATCTCCACTACGACTTATTTACGGCCTTTTTCCTTCCGGATTTCCATGTGCACACAGCAACCAAAACACACAGATACATTCACGACTCAGGAGTTACATCATATTATACGTACATGATGCCAAGCTAAATAATAATATTGTGCGCATTTAATTCTTCATAAACTTACTTATGTAAATAAATAATTGGAACACAAGAAATCAGTCTATTTATATATGATATTTTTATATTTTAGAAGTAAATCAAAAAAGGGGGTATGTTTCTTTAGCTTAGAGCGCCAAAACTTCAAATCTGCTCCTGCAGACAGGTATAAAGTGGTCATTGTTTTTTTCACATTTCAATTTTCAAATAGATTTATATCTATCATTTTTCTTTACACAATTTTTAGTACAACTGTTTATCGAATCTCAAATGTTACAGAATGGTAACAAGGTTGAACTAAGGATGAATTAGCAGAATTTACTCTTCATGATAATGAAGGCAAACAGAAAATCGAAAGAATATACAGTCTGCTATAAAAGAAAGATAAAATATATAAAAAATGCTAGAGAAAGCATAGGTATACTAATATTATAAGTACATCAATCATTGTTTAATCTAAAATTTCAGCTGAATGAAATAGTCCCGCATTTTTATACCATCATCATAGAACTTATACGCAACCTAGAATATTTTAAAAGTTATATGCTCGCCGATCAACTCTTATTTTGCGAGAAAACTTAAATTAAAATCGCCGATAATAATAGTGCACTTAAAAAAACGTTAATAACGTGACAAAATCTGACTAACAAAGAAATGCCTTAGTTGCACGTCATTCATTGGTTCATGTTTACCGTGATGATGTCTTAATATCGCTATTCAGAGGATAAAATAACATATAAAGTAGACGGCACTAGTGCCGCCTAGTGACGAGTTTGTGTCGTCTAGTGACAATCGGTTGTGCCGACGGCACAACAGTTAGAATTTTAATTTTTCGGAATAATATATTGAATCTGCAGTCTGCATACTACAATATGAGGGGTAGGCACTGAGGCAGCTTAAGATGCAAAAGACACCACATTATAATTTTTAGTTTTTTATTCACTTTATACCTATAATAAAATGTACTATGCTTTAAAATTGCGTACTTTTTATTTAATATCCTTGACGCTTTGCAACATTTTTTTTAGTGGAGCTAACTCTCCAACTCTACTGCCGTCCAGTGGAAATTGCTTAAAATATGCTCTGTCGCTATTGACTGGACTGCTTGAATCAGATACACAACTACAGAGGCCAAAAGTTACTGGTAATTTTAAACTCACGTAAAACTGTGATTTTCTTCTGCCTAATTCTTATCATGTGTGTTAAACTTCTGTTAAACTATATTTTAGTCAAATAAGAATGACGGTAGATATATCAGAAACGTGCCTATTATCAGAACGGGCCCATCGCTGCATAGAGCAACGAGATTACCTGTACTATTTGTTTCATCATGGTCGTGCACATAACTAACTAATGTAAGTAGGTACTGTCCGTAGTGGTGCAAGTGTATATAAATATCAAGTCCAGTTCCATCACTGGCGGTACTATCCGTGATCCGTCCACTTCCATGCACACACAAACACACACACATACAGCAATCCAGACGCGCCAACAACGGCGATGGCGACGACGACTTTTTCGCATCAGCAAACAGTTACGTCGTCCGTCTTGTTAAAACGATGCTCTGGCCGACATGCTTTGCTTTTAGTAATTGCTTTATTACTTGGAACGATCTCTCTTCGAAACACTAGTCTTTCTTATATTATAATGTATGAATGTTCTATACGACTTTTGCCATGTGAATCTTAATTATTATGTACAGCGTTCGCTTCTTTATTACTTATGTTTTCTATTACAAAACACATCGTTTTACACTCAAAATTGAAGTTCGTTCTATATTATAGAGAATACATTATTATTAAGTACATACTTATAAACTGGGACAAATATTACATAATTTTCTTATTATATTATTATGCACCATACCGTGTAAGTTCTTCATTGTTATTGCTGCAAGATTTTAATGTTGAACAATAAATGGCGCAGCATTAATTTAACTCAAAACTAGACGCCTATCGAGAAATAATAAAATTGTTCATTACGATCTTTCATTTGATTACTTTACCTTTAGATTCTGCAAGTACTTTCGAGTCAGGGCTGCATTCAGGGATATTTCCGTCTAAGCTCAAATTTTATTTTGTTGCAATAAAAAACTGTGTCGACAAAATGTATATTTGTGAACGGAAAGTTAAACTAAATAAAACATATTTGTAAAAGAAATAGAATCTCCTTCAAAAGTAGTCACTAAAATGAGGAAAATAAAGAATTTTGATTAAGGTTGTTCGGACAGTACCCCGTAAGTCATAATAGAATCTAAATTTTTTTTTTACTAAAATTAAAAATTTTAATACATAAATTCATTATTATAATTTAGACGTTAACTATCATTATTTTAATTTGGATTAATTTAATAATTTAATTACCAAAAATAATAAATAAATGACATTTGACTCAAGTATTTTTTCACATAAAATAGATCTGGCAACATCGCGTTTAATAGCTGTTTGTTTGACAGCTGTTTATGTAAATCTTGCTGTATAGTGTTCAGTTGTATTTTATCTATAATATTACAATGAGTAATGCAAATCAATTTAGACATACCTACTTGCGAGAAAAAATATCATAAATTGGAAAAAAAATGTAAGTGAGAGCGTGAAAAGACTACATACGCAATATAAAAATTTAGACGTACAATTACCAAGTAGACGACGAATTAGCTGCGGAAATGTGGTGTATGACATGTGATGGCCTCTATCTTTTCGTTTTCTCGTACAAGAAGATATTTGTGGACTAGCAAGTGTCTATCATTTGAAATGTTCTAATTGTGAAAGAATACGTCAGGCGAAAAGTTCAACCAGTGAGGGAACTGGTTATATGTTAAAATTTTTTTTGTTTCATTTTTTTATTTTGCCGCAGTTTATAAATTAAAAAAAAATTAATTTCTTTTCATAAAAAAAACGACCCATAGAAATAAGCAGAAATCATTACAATTCAAAGTTGCCGCGTTTTATTTTACGTGACGTTGCCACACTTTTGTGAGTCACGTGACTTATTCATTTTTAAGCATGGCGGACTGATATTTTCGTGAATTTTTTGTCATTCTTGTTAAGATATTTTTAAAAGCCTTCGTCAGAAAATTTTTATTTTATTTTTAACGTATTCTACGAAATTTGATTAATAAAAATAGAAGTTTTTTGTTTTTTCATCTTTATCAGGAGTGGCTACATAATTCGGTATATGAGCATTTTGTCCACATTCTCTATAGACTACATGTTAAATTTCCGTTTTTTAATAATTAATTACGCGATAACCCTTCGTCAGATTTGTTTAAAAAAATTATTTTAGACGTATGTGATAGCGATTAATAACATATTAAAAAATTAGCTTTTAATCTTATAAGTGCATTAATGTCCGAACAACCTTAATTACTAAACTTTTATTTTATTAAATTGGCGCCGACCTCAAAATTTTATTACTTCTTATTTTTAATATAATTTTTTTTAGGTAATATAATTAAAAACTCATTTGATTACCAGAAAAGAAGAAACTACTGAACCGATTTAAAAAATAATTATATGGGACCATTCCGTTAATATTCTAAACCCAACGGCGTCAAAATTGTTCAAATCGGTGAACCCCTCAAGAAGTTATGAACAAACATTAAAAAGAAAAAAATATACACGACGAATTGATAACCTCTGTTTTTTTGAAGTTGGTTAAAAATGTTAAATGTCTTACTGTATTTCATAAAATGATTATTTTTTTTAATTCCAATAATCGGCAAATTTTTTATCAATTCAACGTCAACAGCATATTATTTACACGTAGGTACTTATTCACTATCCGCAAACTTATTTTCAAAAATTTTGTAATTCCAGCCCAGTTTGGACGATTCTGTTAAAATTATTCGGCCTAAAAAACTAAATTTTGATTTTCAAACCAATCGGCTAATTTTTTCGGTGTATCTGGGACCTATTTTCAATCCCTAAATATTAGATAGGTATACACTCATTTCAAATTGATACTAAACGGAGTAACGCCAGCATGTGTACCTTGTAATAAATCAATTCAAGAGTTAAGTCATCGTGCTAGAACACATTACTTTCAGAAGGTAATATATGAAGTCCAGTGTTTGTCAAACTTTTCAACCCGAAGACTCCTAAATAAATTGAAACATTTTCGCGAAGCCCCACCTCCACCATGTTTTGATTTTCCGCTCCATTTCTATAAAAGTTGTACAAAAAATTAAATATTAATTAAATAGCAGCAAATGCATTGATTTAAAATAAATGTTAACTATTTCATTAAAAAAAATCAATTTTCCAGTTAGTATTTGCTTAAAAAATATTTAGATTTCAATAGGTATAAGCTGTACCAAATGATACTAACGTTGGAATTTTATGGTTCCCCATATGAATAGACAAATACACTAAATATGAATAGACAAATACACTAAAAATTATGTTATCAGATAAACTATAGATAAGTATTACAATGCGCAATTTCTAAATTAAACTTTTTCATTGTAAATAATAAAGACACATCTGCGGCATATTCTCGGTGTTTATGAGTAAACTTAAATTATTTCTAATAACATATTTATTTTTCTCATCAATCGGCGGTTATAATTTCGTTCATTTACAGCACATAAACTAATCAATCTGTTCTTTTGTTTGACGTGCTTGTCAGGAGGCCGTTGAAACATTTAACAAACAGCTGAAATTCTTCTTTACACCATCTCTGTTTATAAACTAAATCTGTTTATTTTTATGTTGAATCACTTTTGGTTTAAATTTACAAGCCCTTATAAATCTCGTTTAAATATATTTTTATGGTATTTTTCATTCGAAAATGTAGTTTGCGAATAAATGTCATGCGCAATGATCATTGAAGCAATGCTAATTGTAATCTAAATGAACCTATTTTTTATAAACCCATAGTTTCTGGTTCACTATATTCTAATAATTGGGAGCAGTGTGATATGGGTGCACGACAGTGCCCCCGTCAAGTCGAACAATGCCTAGTTTAACTTTTCTCGAAGCGATTTGGCGCATTTTTGAACTCTCGTAACTGCGGTCTGGATAACACTTTAGGTCTCATATTTTCTGGATAGGGTGGGGCCACTAAACTTATGTAATAAACCAAATTTCATTTTTATAGATGTGCTACTTTAGATTTTATTAATACGCAAAGTTCATTGATTTTGTCACTCACTCACTCACTAACTCACTCACTCACTCACTTACTGATGATCATCAAAAATCTAGGGTACTTGCTGTAGTCCTAGAAAGTTGAAATTTGGTATTCAGGCTGGGTTTGAAGTAACTGGAAAATTAAAAAATCTGTTATTTTTCCCCTCCAACGCCTCAAAGAGGAGGTGCAGATTTTTATAGGTCCATATAGTCACTGAGAGTTGAAATTTGGTATGCAGACTGTGTTTCGCGTACAAGTGACGAGGAAATTAAAAAATCTGTGATTTTCCCCCTCCAAACCTCCAAAGTGGGGGACGCAGATTTCTATAGCTATATATATAATATAATAGAAAAGGATTTCTAAGTGGAAATATAAATGGAAATTTGGCATGGCGACTAGATTTAGTGTATAAGCGACAACATCCTACAAAATATTGAACTCCCACCAAAAAAAATCTTGTAAAAATAAGGTCAAGTCTCGCGATCCCGTAGCAGTAAAAAGTTGTGGAATCTAATAATTAATTGTAAGTAAAAATTAGTGAAACTCAAATTTCTACTGCAAGGCCTAGCGCTTTAAGTCATTCGTCTTTTATTCTCTTAGCGAACTTTGAAAATAGCAAAGTTTTAGATTTCACTACTTTTCTCTTACAATCTATACTAGACCCAGATGAGTTTGGAAGATGGCTATCGTTATTAAATTTAAAAACTCGAATTATTTGTTAATTTGTTATAAAGTTCATTGATAGATATAAAAATTTCAGTTAATTGGGCCACGGCCACCAGACCACCCAAATTCAAAAATACTGACCAAAGCATGCTTGTCAGTTAACAGCTATTTCTTTTGTTTTTGACGGATCAGTTAGGCTTCAGACCAAAAGATCAGTAGACTATTTTATTTTATGGATGTAACAACAAGGCTTATTATAAAAAAACTGTTGTATAAAACTTTCATTCAAAAACGAGTGGAATAATAAATCGCTACGAAAAGTATTCTGTTCTAATTGAGAAACAAAGTTATAACATATATCGCTTATGCGCATGCGTGATTTTTCTCAAAAACAATAGGGTTCTTTCTGTTTACAATTTATATATGTCAATTAATGTCCTACCAATAATTTAAATTTTGTTTCGATCCGGAATCGTGCTGAGAGACAAACAGACTTTTTGCAAACACACGTTTTTTGCACTCCGGGGTACTGTATAATGAATTTTGACCTAAATTAGAACCATTCCCCACTTACGGAGTTGGAATAATACCTACCTACTAATTTAGTAATGAAACAATATGAAAAAATATTTCAGAATGGGGAAAGAATCGAGGCTTATGAATTCTGTTTGGTACTACATTTCACATGCAACAGTTATTTCGTTGAAAAAACATATTAATAAATATTTGTAATCGTCAATGTCAGTTTTACTTTCACATGAATTCTATATAAAATTATGTCATGTATGAAAACAGTATTACCGTTCTGTATACAGAATGTCTTAAAATATATAGAATAGGTACCATAGGTACCATAGTGTATCATTTTATTAAATTTAACTTCCCGTTACAATGAGCTGAATTTATTTTAAAATTTCGTTAAAATTTATAAATAATGATTTCTCTGCCTACGGGTTTTAAAATTAAATAAGAAATGAACCGGATGTGCTGTCTCGAGTCAGAGATTCACTCGTCCGACGTTGTCATTTTTGCATTCGTGCCGAAGGTGGACACCTCGAACACTTAAATTAGTACCTAAGCATGGTCTTAAAGTTGTACACATGTAATAAATTTTAAGGGGCTACAGTTCTCTTATAGAAAGCATTTTCGGACACATGTTTATTTGAAGATTTTTATTTGAATTACTCATAGCTGAATCACCTTGTGAAATTTTTTCCCGACGTCATGAATCATTCTGTATTGTAAAGTAACCTTTACCCGCGGTTGTGCTAGTGTTAATGTCGCTTTCGACAAAAAACAAATTTTAACTTGAGCGTAACTGAAAAAAACTCGGGTCGCAGTGCCAAACCCTGCCGACAATATAGTGTATTTGCTAATACAGGCATTGTGGCATTATTATGTGAACTTAAGTTTGTTTTTTGACAAAATAAAAAATTTAACCCCTTAATACATCCCTTAAAATAATTAAATTTTTCTAAATTTCAATATTAGACATGGATTTTATCAGTACACCCAATTAAATACACCCTTCCATAAGTAAATCCGTATCAACAAACTAGTGTTTTCATAAAATTTGAAAGTCCGGTCCTGTCGGGCCGATTTTATTAAAATTTTAGCAGCACATTTTAATCTTTACTAAAGAGTTCAATTTCAATTTTGAAACGATTCTGACAAATTTTTCGGTATTTTTGGGCCCAAAAACTTTTTGGAACCCCTAAATACAACCCTGAAAATGGTCCGATCGGGCCCATTTTAAATAGGCTTCTTGCGGTGATGGGTTCCAATGTGTGTACCAAATTTCGTTTCAATCGATTAAGTCTGTCGAGAGTTATCGTGTACACACATATATATATAAATATATATATATATATATATTATATAAATATATATATACATACATATATATATAAACATTTTCAAAAATGGTGCCAAAGTGTTCAGGAGGCTATGAAACGTCGAGAAATTTTGGTCCGACCCCTAGGTCCCGCCATCCGACCGACGCCAATAGTGTATGTGCCATATTATGGCAAATACACTAAAAAGTACACTGAGTCTACACTTTAATTTTGAGTACCCGTTGATAGTTATCAAAATCGGTCTAGCCATTCTCGATTATAATTGGTACACACAGATAAATTAAAAAGGCTTGGATACTTGTTTTTCGAATAATACAATGTTTAAAACACCTGAAATAAAATTACAGACAGAGGACCCGCTATTTTTTTTTACGTAACCACACGTTTGATAAAATTGATTAAATTTGAGTAAAAACATCATGAACATTTCATCAAAATTACTAATTTGGTTGAGTAAATAAATATTTAACCTTCAGTTTGTTTAATAAAATAACAAAATACATTTTATGTTACACCCCAATGCTTTTTTCTGATAATCGCTGATGTTCGATGAGTATTTTCAAGCAAACGTGGTGTGGGAGATTGAACGATACCTAAGGGTGAAGCGTTGCGATAGACGTAACCTTCACATCAAACTTTGAATTAATGCAAATATGTGTTAAAATCGGTATGGAAGAGAACGTATATTTTATTTTATTTTGGCGATATACAGTTGTAGAGCTAATCGATGTGCCTGCAAATAATAACAAGAAAAAAATGATTACCTATTAATTATTAACTTCCCACTCCATTGGGAAGTTATTGTAATGGGTTCGAAAATCGAAATCAAAATTTTTAACAAATTTTTATGTTTCAAGGTCACTACACCATTTTTACACTATTTTTGAAAAGATGTCTGTGTGTGTGTGTGTATGTACGTTAGGGTGCCATTCGACGCGTATTAACGTAAATATGATCTAAAAGAAATATTTTCAAAATAGGTCTAGCCGTTCTTTTTTCTTAACCAAATACACTCCAATATTACACAATATCTCACGAATAAAAAATTATATCGACTTCGTAAGGGTGTCAATCGAGGCGTATTAACGTCATTTTGATCTAAAAGAAGTTTTATTAAAATCGGCCCAACCGTTTTTTTGTTTAAAGAAAAAGACTGCAAAAAGTGGATTTGACACGAAAACTCGCGAATAAAAAATGATATCGACTTTGTTAGGGTGCAAATAGAAGCATATTGACATCAACAAGGCCCAAAAAAAATTTTATCAAAATCGATCTAGCCGGTTTTTTTTTGTTTAATTAAACAAAACGACTGCAAAAAAGTAGACTTAAACGAAAGCTTGCCCAAAAAAATGTTATCAACTTCATTGAGGTGTCTATCAAAGCGTGTTAACTTAACTATGATCCGACATAAATTTTATAAAAATCGGTCCAGCCGTTTTTTTCATTTATTGTTAAAAATAAATAATAACAAGCCGTGAGGTGGGTTGTTTATTAGGACTAAAGTGCGACCCTTGAGGTCCACACGACGAACTTCCCAGTTTGATAAATATTTAATAATAATAATTAAATTAGGTATTACACAAAAAAGTAATCATTTTAATCATTAAAACATAATTATTATTTATTTTTAACAATAATTAAAAAAAAAAAAAAAACGGCTGAACCGATTTTTATAAAATTTATGTCGGATTAAAATGACGTTAACACGCCTCGATTGACACCCTTACGAAGTCGATATAATTTTTTATTCGCGAGATATTGTATAAAATCTACTTTTTTAGAGGTTATTTAGTTAAGAAAAAAGGACGGCTGAACCGATTTTGAAAAAATTTCTTTCAGATCACATTTACGTTAATACGCGTCGATTGGTACTCCAACGTAGTCGATATCTTTTTTCATTCTCGAGATTTCGTCTTAGAAAGAAATGGCACACATACGACGTACGTACGTACGTACATACGTACACACACACACATACACACACACAGACATCTTTCTAAAAATAGTGTAAAAATAGTGTAGTGACCTTGAAACATAAAAATTTTTTTTCCTTTTTGATTTCGATTTTCGGACCCATTACAATAACTTCCAATGGGAAGTTAATTATGTTTTAAAGATTAAAATGCTTACTTTTCTGTGTAATTTGCAATTTAATTATTAATATTCAATATTCATCAAACTGGGAAGTTCGTCGTGTGGACCTCAAGGGTCGCATTTGTAGAGTCTAAATTAAAAGTAACTTTAGTCCCAATAAACGACCCGCCTCACGGCTTGTTTTAGTCTAGTAATAACTTCACCGTATAGTATATTATTAATTTGTTTTAGAAACATATTTTTTTATGCGCGGCTTCCCTCACGTAAATGTTAAGTTTTCCCGCAGATTCACTTGCGTTCAAAATTTACCCGAGTGTAAAAGTATAAAAAGAATGCTCATCTTCTGAAATGATAGATAACTTCGCAACGGTACCAGTTCAGCTGGTTACTTTATTTTACCATTTATAAAATTATGGCAACAACACTGGCACCGTTGCGAAGTTACGTACCTGTCCTTGCTGTCTTGCAGAAGACGGGCATAAGTACCTAGCTAGTGTACCAATAATTAGTGTCATCAAATTCATCTAACCGTTTTCGATGAACAACATTTTTCAGAAATTCTGAAAAAAATGCGTTGTATTTTTTCAGAGAATGTTTATTATTTGTTTCAGAGTAACTTCTCTTAATTTGTTGATAAGTGGACACCGAGGTGGAGACCTTTTTGTAATAACAACTAAAGAAAGAGGATTTCGATCACATAAGTTGTTGTCACCAAAACTGTTAACGGGAAAACAGTTATTTAGGTAGAATATGACTGTTTCAATATAGCGAATTTCTAGTATGAGCGATTATGAGTGAACCGCCACTTTGCATCAACTATCCATCGTAGGGTATTTGGATAGCTGTGACTGTATTCAAATTACAAACTCTAGTATTTGCATAGTGTCTCCTGGTGCGTCCACTTGCATTTAACCGACCACGCGATTATTTCGTTCGCCTTCGGCATTCTACACGTTTGTAACGTGTTTATTTGTTTCACGCGGAACTATATTGTTCCCAGACAATTAAGTCATTATCATGTGAACATTTTTAAATATTTTTATAGACCATGAAAAAAACCCCACAAACACAATTTAGTATTAACTGGGGCCGAGACTGGGGCAGAATACCTATAATTTAATAGCTGATAATGATTGAAAAACATGTTACGCCCGGCAGACAAGTAAAAATTTGTTAATTGCTGTTTTTAATGAATTTTTGAAATAAGCTTAAAATAAGAATATACTTTTAGAAACACTTGCTTGAAATTTAATGTATCATTTTCGAAAAAATTTGTCTGACTGACAATTTTTATTAATTAACATCTGACAGACCTATTGTTATAACTGATTTTTTTTTCATAAAAGTACACTTCATAACACCTCCTTGGTTTTAGTTTTAAAATAAAGTTTGAGATCTCCTCTGTCCATTAAAACATGTCTGACTGAAAATTTTTGTTAATTACCTTGTCAGACTTAATTATATGAAAGCGCAACCTCCATGTATGAGTTTTTCATCATAAAAAACATTTTTTTGATGAAAAACGTATTTTAATAGGTACCTATTAAAAGGGATCAAATACCTTAAATTAGAATTAGAAAAAAGAACATTTAGTTAGAAACGATAATACCACATTTTTTTTAACTAAAAAACGTAGTCTCGGCGCATAAAAAATTTTAAGTCCGTCATTGGGATCCGTCAGATTGGTGGAGCTTAAAAAACATGGCGCAGAGGGGGGGAAATTTCATATACGGGGTATACTTTTGCGTGTAATTTTATGATTTTCAAAGTGAGATGAAATGATAAATATAAGTGCAATTTGTGATTGGGCCGGTTTGAATCCTAAACATAGGAATTTCGTTGAAGGAGAACGGATTCTCAAAGCCGGACATATTATCAAATGTCGGAAATATAACGAGAAAAATGCATGCAAAATGAACTTTACGACATATTACTTAAAAACATCAAAATTAAAAGAAAATCTCCACGAAATTAATCATCCGCGTTCAATGCGCCTTTAAGGCTGGGTTAGGTGAATAATGTAAACACATAACTGCAACATAATAAGTTATATTGTAATAAGTAGGTAAGTTACTAACCTCAAAATATTTGTATACAAAGTTAATACTATAAATTTGTCAATCATCAGGGATTCAACTATTGAGTGCAGTATGATAATAAGTACATCTTATTATTAATATAAAATATTTTTTTAATTCATAAATACAGTTTTTCCACATTTCATTAGAAAATAATTCTCTGTAAAGTAAGTTTTACAAGGCAATAACTGACAGTGTTTATTGCCATGATATTAGAAAACGTCGTGAATTCCATTTTCGATAAACTTTTTGTTTATTTTACTTGTTTTATTTTTGTAATAAATAATTTCATCAATAATTTGCACTGTTAGCATGTAAAATTCTCCCTCATTTTGAGTACAATTTTCTGCCACCAGATGTCATATGCTCATTTGACGGATCCCAATAGTAAAAAAACATTTTTTCGCTGACAGACCAATTTTTATGCATACAAGAGATCATAAAGTTTATTTCAAAAAAAAAAAAAATAATATGGTGTCTTGGCGCGGCCGCCATATAATCTTCTTTTTATATCGTGCCAACGTTTTTTTTTTCTTACGGTTGCCACGGCAAAACACCATCTAAATTTTTTTTGAAAAGAAGTTTGAGATCTCTTTTTTGCAAAATTTAAAAAAAGCGTAACCATAATTATAGGTATACATTTAAAACGAAATTATAATGTTACGTAACAAAAATGGGGGGTATGAAAATGTTACGATATGCTATGAAAAGGCAGAGGGTGTTCAAAAATAGCGAACAAATGTTACGTATTATTTGAACGTTCCCTAAGAACGTTTTTGAGGAATAATAACAGAAATACTTCGCAATCAACTCCGGTAGAAAATATTATTGTATCAATTAGTTAAAGTTCTGTACCAAACTCTTTCTATACAAACATACCCTTGTAAACTCTATTTCATACCCAAGTGAAATAACAGATGCCGTGAATTCACATAAAAGACAATGATAGAACAACAACTGATCATAATATTAAATGAGCCTTTTACGTCGTTACAGAAATTGGGTATATACAGACATCTAGCGTCAATAGTCCGAACTAAACGTCGACGAGCTTCTACCTACTTTTTATAAAAGTTTTTACACTGCATGAAAACTTTTACAAAACTTTTCTTTTGTAAACATAAACGTTTTGTATAGATTTGGTGTATATGTTTCTCTGTCGTAGGTGAATATATTGTATTACTTATTTATAAAGATCGGGTTGTAAAGACGAAAGTAAAAAATGGAGTAAATAAAAATGTAAACACGGTGTGATTATTATTAGGGATGTGCACTCAACGGAGCTAATTTCAAAATTTTGTGGGAATTTACATTTTGTTTCACGCGATAGCAGGGCTGATTTAACATCTCCAATGGTCTTAAACATAGAGGAAATATTATGCCTATTATTAAATATTCTCCTATAATTGACGTATGTGACTAATTTGTTATCTAATTCTAATGTACTTATTCGTCGTACTCGTAGATCATATTAAATGATTAATTGATTTGATGTGTTTTGTCATTTCGACATTTAATAAAGTTATAGTAAACGGCGTGTTATTGTATTCAAGATGCTTACTGCACTTACATTTATAATATTTTTGAGTTTTTAACCTGATGATCAACATGTTTAATACTCCGCGCCTAATATGAGACAGGAATATCTCATATTAGGCGCGGAGTATTAAATATTTTGATCGTATTAGTGCTAAAAATTATTCATAATTATTATATTATAATATTATGACACTTGCGCAGCATAATAAATGCATTATTAGTAATTATAAAAATTATATTACACAATAATTTTCATTACTTTCTAGCTAAATTTCAACCCAACAGCTTTCCTTTTAGCCGTCACCATTTTCTCTAATATGCGATCGCGTCTCCTATTCAAAATTAAACATTATATTTTGGGATTCTCATGTTTTTTTAAAGCTCCCAGAAACATATTATAATACTAATTAATTTATGAACCTGTGGAGCTTTTAAGTTCAGTGCTGCACTTGGCTACTCGAAATTGGCCACCTCCCCACCGCTATTAATTAATTAATATTGACCATATAGAAAATAACACACAATATTTGTGAAATGACCCTTATTTATACCCATAGCAGTGCAAGTGTGTGAAAAAATGTTTTTGCATGGCGCGTGGAATTTTGCCGCTACTTTTTTTAATTTTTATAGTTTTCTGTCAATGGAAATAGTGTTTGTCAAATTCAGGTTGATAAGTCGCGCTGCTTGAATTTTGCGCCCTGGGCTATAGCCTGTACGTAAGTATATAAACGCAGGATATAAACGCAGGATAGTAGATTACGTCTTTTTTGTATAATTATATAGTAAAATCTCACTAAATCAAATTTTCATGAGTTTTTGAGATTCAGCGCAAAATATTTCACCATGACGGTGGAAGTACTGTGTTTTTCGAATAATAATTCGTTCAGCATGAAAGATTCCTTCTAGTGTGCCGTAAACGAATGCCTCCCTTTATTTTACAATGTTTTTTCTCACGGACAATTTTTTTTAATTTATTCGTTTATTTCATACGTCAACTTTTCTCTTGGCAATGATGTTCAAAGCTTGACCAAGTATTTAAGAAAATGTGAAATATTATACCTGCATTGGAAAATTGTTGATAGGAACAATAATTTGTTGAACAGAAATTTTATATTGTTGAAAATTTTTAATATATCCTTTCTAAAAATGAGTAAAAATAATATAATAAATAATTACAATAGGCAAATAAAATTCCATTTTAATATTATTACAAATAGATAATACAAAACTTGGTCTCTTAAAAAATGTATAATTATATTAATAAAATTAAGGTGCTAGATTGTACTATTTGAAGTTAAAAGTCAATTCATTTAAACGTTTAGCTTTGATAAGTGATAATTAATATCATAGTATACTTACTATTATTAACTGTCTTGAAAATAATAAATTACTAAAACGACAAATCACCTTGTTATACGTTCCATTTATTTGATTTAACCGTATTTGTATCTCTTTAGAGCAATGCAAATATAATTCTATCTATCTATCTATCTATATATCTTATGTTTAACTAAAATGACGCAAGCGATTATGTGTCTTGTGATCTTTGTAGTGGAAAAATCATTTAATACAGGGAAATACTAAAAATGCTGAAAGAGAAAAGCTTTCCTATGAAATGAAACAAATATCGTTTCTTTTCTTTTGCTTTCTAAACGGGCGGTGTATTCATTGACAGTACTGTTTTTAAACGATTTTCTTTAGTTTCTAAGCTAACTAACAATCAAGTCTTGTAATCGAATTTTCACCCACTTTCCGTTAGCCGACTGAGCTAAAATTTTGCACACAATATGTGTAGTTCTAATATACAACATTGTGCTGACATGGAGCTAATCCGATGATAGAGACGAAGGCAGTCTTGAATATTATCACATAGAAACTATACCTAAAAAGTAAAAAAAACATTTTTTTAAGTAAAATGATTTTATTTTCATAAAAGTCTTGCACTCAACGGTATAAAATAACATTCTAACCATTTCAAACTACGTTGGTGATAAATTAGTGGTCGCTATTTAATTACTAAAAATTTGATTAATGTAATTAAGATGTCTTGTTTAGTTTCAAATGAAATTCAATTCCAAATTAATGGCACATCTTAGCCATTAATTAGCGCCCACAATTTTATAATCAATAGTAAAATATATGAAATGGTTAGAAAGTTATTTTATACCGTTTAGTGCAACTGTCATGAAAATAAAATCGTTTTATATTTAAAAAAATTACGAAAAATTATTTTCTTTATATTTATATTATTTTGTCCGTTGGTACCTCACTTATTGTGTTGCGTAAATACTACAATAAATGCGTGAATTACATTGGTCGAAAATAAAAAAATGATTACAGATTTAGATAAAATCAAATGCTTTCGCGTTTACGTCCTTATTAAGAAAAGAAAAAATTCAGATCAAATATTGGGGTGGAAAGAAAATTTTCGGGATTTAATACTGCCATGAGCTGTTTTCATTATTCTAATTAAAAACAACCTGAATATTAATACCGCAAAATATTACACTCGCAAACAAAGAATCGTATCACCTATATAGAAGCTTTATGTTTAAGTATTAAAGTGATGTGATTTTTTTGTATGAAAT
Organism: Mongoloraphidia duomilia; assembly: GCA_039654895.1. Taxonomy (NCBI): domain Eukaryota; kingdom Metazoa; phylum Arthropoda; class Insecta; order Raphidioptera; family Raphidiidae; genus Mongoloraphidia; species Mongoloraphidia duomilia. Next base: position 40,575,137 of record CM077517.1, on the reverse strand, counting down.
ATAGCTGTTGTTTTTACTAATATAAGTCTAATTTGTAAGATATGATTTCCATATTTATGAAAAAATAATAATATCGAATTTGAGGACTATTCGTGCTTATTTGACAGATGACAAATGAAAGCTACAATGCGAATTGATCTTTGGGACGGAATTCATCATGCAATATGTGGGCGACGCCACTGTACAAAAGTCTTTCCTACTGGTTTTTCTACCGAAACCTACAAATTTCAACGGAGTGTCTCGGATACAAATAGTGAAGCTCGTAAAACTTGATCTATCGCCTTATCCGTTGAAACGTACGACTACGACAACGACGTCTCCAGGAGCAGCTCCGGAGCAATACTTTGTGAAGAAGACAAGTGTTGCCGCAATAATATACCGACTGTGTTCAGTTCAGTTCAGTCCTTTAATGTCCAACCCGCCCAGAACCCCACCCACAGTTAATACTCTAACCATTCTCTAATTAAAGCCCAGACAGAGATAGAGAGCATCAGTCGTTCGATTGTGCAACTTGCAGCCCGCTTTAACAAGAACGTGCGCCATGTTCATCACCAAACTGTGTAACTATATTTTACACGTTGACTGCTAGAACCGCCTCGGCTATCTGTCACGGCTGTTCATTCATTATTATCGACTGTTTGTTACCACTGATTAAATACCGTGTTGGATATATATTATACTATATATCTAATACCAAAGAGTGACGACGTTGCATCACCGATTGTGGATTCATTGGATTCCTTCAGCGGTTCACATATTTGTCCATTCTTCATGGAAATGAAATAATTCTAAAGACTGTGTTCAATCACACTTGCTCATTATAATACAATCGTTAAAATTAAAAAGAAAAGCTAGAATAGCGACTATTCTCCTGTTGAAAAAAAATCTATAAGTATAGGTAAACATAAAGCTAGTTTAAAATTAATCTAAGCTTGTATTACTTTTTGTATAAGTCATGCAGCCCAAACGGTTTAGCCGATTTCGAAAAACAATTTATTGTTCGATTTCTTTCGAGGTTGTGAATTTTGGTGAGGGAGGAAATCAAATTTGAAAAAAGAAAAAAAAAACGATGTTTTATGCTTACAGTTCGCTCAATTTAAAATCAGATCGCTGTCTTAAACGAAAGAGGAGAAATTTCTACATACTTATATTTCGTATAAATTAGAATGTGCCAAAATAGTTTTTTGTACAGATTTATAAGCATCTTATTTCGATTGTCCTTGTTTGTTATAATATTATTATAATTATTTCATTCATATAATTACTTCATTCAAATCTAATTTACTCCATTCCTTGTAACGATTGCAATGCAATTTATATTGGTCAGACAAAACAGTATTTAAAAGCTAGAATTAATCAACATAAAAACTCTATTAATAAAACAAAACTGACCCCCAATCAACTGAATACTGCTTTAAGCGATCACGCTGTTGACAATTTCCACAATTTTTATTTCAATGATACTAAAATACTACAAACCGAACCTAACTACAAAAAAAGATTAATCTTAGAAATGATTTACATAAAAATATCAGAATTTTTTATTAACTATAAAACAGATATTACCAACCTTAATACTATATATTTAAACCTACTAAAATAATCCATTCGTACAAAAAAAATTTCATTTTATAAACTATTGTATTTTTATTGCTCGCAATTTCACGCTAAAGTTGTTTTTTTTTCGTTTAACAAAAAATTTATCTACAGTTTTCACATACATTACTCGTTAAATTCAAAACTACATTTCTACTAATTATACTAAATTTCAACAAAATGTCTCAATATTACTTATGGTACTATCATAATCACATTATTATCATCTACTAATAATGTCTCCTTTCACACATTTTTACGATTTTTTGGTAAGTGTAAGTACTCGTTGCAAGCATGTAAATTGACTTATTCTTTTACTTATTGTATTTAAATAATATATAATACCATATCTCACAATAATCATTTTATTCTAGTGTAACATATTTTGAAAATGCTCAACAGAGCGAAACGTCAATAATTGTAACTTTTCGACTGTTTCCTCAAAATAATTTATGTGCATATATGTTTATGTAATAAATTATACATGGAAATAATAATTTCATAGCTACTCATCCAGAAAAACTGTTATAAGTATTATATAATATATAAAATAGCCGAATATGTAAAACCGGTCCTTAGCGTTGAAAGTCGTACCAGAAACCGAGCATCAAAAAGACTTGTGATTATTTAACATCTGTGAATAAAATTTTCCCAACCGCGGAAATTGAAATTTATAATAATAAAAAAATGTCTTTATTTAAAGACTGTTAAACACAGTATAAATTCATACGATTATAAAATAGTTTGATTTTTGAGATATTATAATTTATAATACATTTTAAACATGATCGTGACACATTTTAAACAAAACATAAAAAATTCGTATTTAATTTAGTTGCCAATTAATTCTTAATGGACGCATATACCAACCATAATATATATATGGGGTATTTATATTACGCAACTTGTAAGCTGTTTAGACATGAGGCAAGCAAGAATACAAAACTACTGAACTCTAAATAGTTATCGTACCATATTATAGCAAGCAACTAAACTGGTTAGTTATATTATTACTTCTACATTTCCACCAAAAGTGATAACTATAAAAAACATTTCTTCCTACATTGAAAATTTCAAAGAAATCTCTTACGCCAGGTGTGGGAATCCTTTACAAAATCTGTTCAAAATTAAATGATATTACCTATATATAGTTATTTTTACCAAATCATTTGTTTTAATTTTTTTTCTAAATTTACAAGCTAGTATACAGGAGATCACAAGAAAGGTTGCAAGACTGCATTGTATAGAGAATATCTCAGAGGTAATGCCAATTATTTTAAAACAATATTTTTTGTGAAATTCCGAATTGAAAACTATGTTATCATTTTAGTCTCCGAAGTCTAATCATCAAGTTGTTAACTGTTCAAGTTTGAAAAACCATATGCAAGTATTGCATTACATTACAATTTCTGTAGTGCAAATGTTGTAATTAAAAAAAATATTTAGAGGATTCAATAAGACGTGTTGAAAGTATCCACCACCAACTTGATGCTCGCTCTTCAGTCTTGCCGAGCGACTACATACAGGGTGTATCACAGGATTGAATACATAGAAAAGTAATGAGTGCAACAAGGAAAACATAAGCAAAATGAGTAGCGTGACAAAGATAGAATACATATGGCTAACTTAACTAAATTAATTATCATGGGTTTTTATATGAATAGAGGGCAAAGCAATCTCTAACTAATTTTTACTGTGTACTTTTCCCTATGTTCGGTTTCCTGTGATACACCCTGTATAGTGCCCGACTACAGCATAAATGAGAACTAAAATATTTATTTGCTGTAATTTACTGAATCTACGATAAATGCATATCTTTTTCAAAAATTTAACTATAGCAAATATAAGGTAATGTAATAATTACGGTTTTTAAAGCTTGAGCAAATCAAATATATCCTAGGACACTCGGAGGATCAAAACTATTCTAACGACGCCTAATTTGTCCAAATCGGTCTATCGTTCCCGCTCTAGCTTGTAACATCCGAACGTACACACATTATATCAGCTTCCTTGGCGTGCTGAAGTTGGATAAAAAGTGAGTGCTTAAAAATCTGCGCCTTTACTCTATCGTTTCTAAATATTAAGTATCGTACAACATTGTCAATTTATAAATTATTGAAGAGATCGTTTAACTGTACAACTGATTATAAATTATTATACAACAGCAGAACTTTTTTAAGGTTGTATGAAAGCAAAAAATTATAAAGCATCTTCTCCAATAGTCAATATCCTATTGTAAATTGACAGTTGAGGATCCCACGTTGTATAAAAACAACGTTAGTTGTTTGCAACAATACGAGCTCGGACATATTGCGATATTAGATACCTAACTTAATGTTTAAAAATCACCCTTTGGTGGTCTAAAGAATGATACTATAGAGGTTGTTGGATAGGTAGATAGCTGTATTATCCTTCCATACTACGTATCCTACCGTGAATGTGTGTATATGTGTGTGTCTGTATGTGTGTTGGTGTGTGTGTGTGTCGCAGGACTACTGTTCCTGCACTATTCAACTCCTACTCCTGCTTCTGCCGACAATCTTTAGCTATCACATAACCTCTGTTATATTATGTGAGCATACCCCTCAATTCACTGGACAACAGAATAGACTAAAAACTTAACGATTTATGTACACCAACATAGACTGTGGATATAATTTATAAAATTGAAAATATTAGCTTGTTGTAAAGATTATTTATAATACTTGTCTTACTAATCGTCTTATTACTCTAAATCGAGAAAATTTAATTAATCGACATTTTTTCAAAACACATTACTTGTTTAAATGTTATTTAAAACTACTCACGGAAATTAATATTTTCTTCCTTTTTCCTTTGGATTCAAACTCTTTACTGTTCATTTTCATAACCTAAACTTTAAAGTATTTAACTATCACTTGACATAATGCAAATTGTTTTTCCAAAGCTTGCTTATAATATATTATCATCTATTTTGTAACGTTAAAAATAAATTTTTTGAAATTCGATTTTTAACTCTTAAAATCCATTTATCGCAATTCTGATACCTTATTGCACACCTGTACTGCTAGCCCTTTCAAGTGAGTCCTCGGTCACCAAAATCGGTTCAGTAGTTTAGGAGGAGTTAGCCATACAAAAACACCTGGCCTATTAATATATAATAGACGAGTAGTAAAATGTTAAAACGAGAGATAATAATAATTTATAATAGTAATTAATACTAATTACAATGCTATCAAATAAGCGAAGTTCAGACTATAAATGCTGCTTTTCGACTTAACCATTTACAGAAATAAATTTGCATAATATATTATAGGAACATAAAAAGATAAACATAGATAATTTTAGCGACGTTAACGTTTTTAGATTTACTAAATAAGAGATAAAAATAAATTTAAATATAAATTTTAGATTATATAAAGAGAATGTTAATAGTAGGTAAGTCCATATTTTCTCTAATCCTCTTTCTAAATCAATATAGATTTAGATATTATCATATTACCATTTACCAGTCACCATAACATTCTAATTACAAAGAAAAGTTGAACTGCATTTGTTTTGCCAATAGTAGACTCTCAAAGTCATAAAACACTGCACGATACACTTAATAAAACACGACCTTAACTTTATTTTCCCTTACGAAGAGAATTTCCAAGTGGGTGCAAAGCGTCCAAAAACGATAAACGATTAAAAATACCAATCAACGTGCTCCTAGTTTAAACAAAATGATGTCTTTTCAAAAAAACATTTAATTGTTACTGAACTAATCGCGCGAAAAAATCGCCTCACGGCGTCGCAGTGATTCTTATGGTTAGCCGCTGTATTTGTGGTAATTATGTAACAAGTCGGTACTATAATATTGTATTTAAAAAATAAGAAGCATTTTTAAAATGTTTTGTAATTAAGCATTTTGTGTTCTTATAAAAAGTCAAAAACTGTTTTTTTTTGCGATAGATGTGAACATGGAAACAATTTCTGAAATATCGATATGTATTTACGAATTATTTCATTTGCAAAATAATATAACTTTCAAAACGTTTATAGAAATGTTTTGAATAAGGTAATTAATTCATTGTAAGTACGCATGCATATTGAACGCTCTAAATATTTTTAGCTCAATATGTCGAAAGGGCATTGTAGATATTATAAAGTAGATAGGGCAAACTTACACCCTTTGGCTTCTGTTCGACCGCTGTCCATACTTTATTGGAAACTAATGCTCCGTCCGGCAGGACACATAATGTCCGCTATACCGGAGTCTCGAGTCCGGTGTGTCCCTCCGGGCGTTAAATACGTCCTGCACTGTTCGCCCGACGGCTACCTTGAATAAAATGCCGTATCTATTGCCGGAGGCGGGCTGATATATAGACCGTGTAAGGAGATAATTTCCTTATTGTTTGAAACCCAGATAGGTTTCATTTATCGATCCACTGAACTTTGTCTATACTTAAAGAACTTCCTTATATTTTACTAAATTGTGTTTTATTTTAAGTTTGATTATTTTTTATATTTACCTAACTATAATGGTAGTTTATGCCTAAAGTTTATGTCTAAAGTGACGAATTATATGACAGTCGCGATGTTGCGATACGAGTCTAAGGCTATGTTGCATTTATACCAGAACGAGTGTGAGTTTACCGCGGGAGCCAAAGGAGAGCGTGGTAATCACACGAGTTCTGGTATAAATGCAACATAACCTTAAGAGAGTATTGTAAATTCGCGACTGTCAGATTCGTCATTTTAGTCACGCGTTACATACAATATTTTTTGCAACAACTGCTTTAAAAGTTCAATTTTAAGCAATTAAACACAATTTAGATAAATATTTTATTAGTGACATTATAGCAAAATAATCTATAAAGTAGGTACTATTTAACACACGCGTGTTTTAAAATAAAGCAAAACAGTATTACTTTATAGCACGGCGTGCACTAAAATTTATTTTATGCACTATCTTTCGAATACAGCAGAAACTTCCGTAAAAAATCACTTAACAAACGGTACACAGCCATCTAAAATTGTACTTTTGATCATTGCTTAGTTTAGTCAATAATATAGAACATGCAGAGAGAAATTTTTAGAGATTGTATTTATTTTTGATAATAAAAATTACAAACACTATCGCAGCTTTTACAAATATAATATGAAAATTTCTAATGTGCAACAAACTTTAATAATTTTGTTCGGCTTCTTAAAAAAATACTTATTTTGTCGTATTGTTGTGCTAAAATTTTGTTACTTTGATTGATATTAGATCTTAAAATATCAATATTAAAGTAAAAGTACCTACTGTTTTTCTGTATTTTTCTAAAAATCTGTAATAATGATATCAAGTGTTTTTTTGATAACATTTTTTAGAGGAGAATATGATTAATTTAGTTATAAGTAAGAGACGTCAAAAGTAAAAGATTCTTTGATCTTTCATTATTTTACACGTTTGTTTGTGCTAATCCACGTGACTAACGACATGAATTAATCATACACAGTGCGTTGATACAGTACCTATTGTGAGATCCTGGTCGCTTGATCTCAAGACACGTCATAGTCTGCATTAATGTGATTCGTAAATCTCACATCATTTGTCAAAAGGCGGCAAACAGGAGCTCATCATTTTCTTATTCGGTGTCGCTTTCCTTTTGATTCAGAACAAACAAATATTATGTATCATTGAAGTTTACGTTGCATTCGTGTTTCATGTTGGCTTTCCTATATTTACAACTATTTTCAGAACCTTTATAAAATAAAGACTAGTATTATTAATTGGTAAATAATTTCCCAGAATTGCAATTCGGAATCGAACAGTTCTTTGCAGTGTTTTTCTCAGTAGAACTATCGAATTATTAGTTGTTAAAGTTCACTAAACCCCAGGGTAAATATTATAATGCATTCTAATATTATAGTTCAACTTTTGTACCTAAAATATATACAGATTAAAAAACACTATGTTTGCAGTGCCAGTCGACAAAATAGCTAATACATGCATTGTGGTATTTAAAATATAATTACGTGAACTTAAATTTGTTTTCAGACACAACAATAAATATTTTTTTGGAGCTTTAGAAAAAATGTAGCCAATAATAATTACTTAAAACAAAGTATGACGGCCCGTCATATAAGAATATATTTTGTTTTAGGCTGCATTTTTTTCAAAACTCCAATAAAATTCTTCAGCAGTACTGAATTCTCATCACAAATAATTATTTTTAAATCTCTAATGTAAGTTTACCGTAATTTTTATTTTTGATCAATTCTACGTAATAGCTAGATAAATCTTAATTCAATTATATTGATAAAAATATCTGTTGTAACGATAATATATAATTATAGGCATCTCTTTAAAAATTTCAAATTATGTTCGTAGTTATTATAGCCAAAAGGCTTATTGAAAGTTACGGGTCCCATTTTCTTAAATACTAATATTAAAAAAAAACAATAACGAATACATGCGTGAATATTCGGACGATAAATAATAAATTATCGCATGCGATAACATTATTTATTTTAAAGCAGCTATGGGTCAACTTTTTAGATGCCGGGTCAAACAAAATATCGGTAAGATACACACCAGTCAACTTTTTTGTTTCACGGCTTATAGAATTACTGAAAATATCAGAAGTTATGTATGCTTAACGTTTTGCAGCACTGCTGCTTAACAAGTTTCGTGACATAGGCACTAATTCACGCAATCACAAAAAGAGTTTAATAACAGCGAATATAATAATAATTATATTATCATGCTATTTGTTTTTCGATTGGCTGTTTGTTACAAAATTTGAAAACTATCATCTACATGTTAGCTGGCCAGAGTTGACTCGCGGATTGTTAGTTATCCACTCTTGTTTTAAGAAGTTTTAGTAGTGAAGAGTAATCTGCAAGAATATTATAATGAAAAAATAAGTATAACACATTGTCATATGATTTAATATTTTCGTGGATTCAGAGGAGAACCTTAAAAAGATATACGTTGTTTAATTTTTATAAGTCGTTACAATTCAAGTCTTGGTGATGAAATATTATATTATTTCGAAATGTTGACTGAAAAATATTCAACAAAATGCTCTTTTCAAATATCCCGGTAGCGTATTGGCATTATTTACTATAGTGGAGCGCACACACGGCGTTGGAACGCAGTAAAGAATGTCCAAACATTCCGCGCGTATATCCAGACAAACCTTACTACGGCACAGCGCTGGTGCGCGTTCAGACACAGTAAGGATTGTCTTGTGGAATGTGACGTAGATACCTCAAAGTATTCTTTACTACGTTCCAACGCTAAAGCCGTGTCCGCACGTCAGTTTCTCGCGCGTTGCCAACTCGTGCCAGTTTCTTGTTTCTTTTGGACGCCGCGCTTGAATTGTTGCTTTTTGATAATTAAAAGTAATGCGGTTTTGACAAAATGGCCATATAAAGTAATATGCCCCTCCTACTGCAAAAATTAAGTGGAAACGGTGTTGTCAACAATTATACAAGATTAAAAGTGAAAATAGTTTTACTGTTACTGTTAGAGCAGAGTGACTATTTCGATGATAAGGATAAAACGTTTTATAATAAATTATGTTATAATTGAATACAGACATTCAGTCAGGAGACATCTACAAACTGAACTGTACGAAATACATACCCTGTAAACATACAAAAATGTCATTTTAAAAAAGTCAAAAAAGTCAGCACAATATAGCTTTGACAAAGTTAAAAAAAGAAGCGTGATGATAACAGATAACGGAATAAAGGCTGAGACGCGTCTATTACAATAATATTTTAAAAAAAAGAGCTCTGAAGATGGGAGTAAATTTTCTCGAAACGTAAGCAATAAACGCGAATTTACATCAGTATCGCCTGACGCCTCTTTCTTTGATCCTTAATCTAAGAAGATTTCTCTTCGGTTTACATCAACATACTTTTTTTGTATCGCCGAATCGCGTACTTACTCTTTGCCTAACGAGAGTCGCGCTTTTAGTCACTGCGTTGAAACGCAGTAAAGAATGCCTTGAAGAAACGTCGCATTCCACAAAATAATCCTAACTATTTCTGAACGCGCGCCAGCACTGTACCGTAGTAAGGTTTGTCTGAATATGTTTAGACATTCTTTACTGCGTTCCAACGCCATGCGTGCGCTCCCCTATAGTAAACAATGCCAATACGCATCTCGTATATCTGCTAAATTGTTTATACATATTAACATCTATCATTTTGTTCCATTAGTTTTAAGGAAGTGTTTATATAAGTAGGGTATAACATTTTATAGTGAACTTTAGTTTTATCGTCCCCAAGCGAAAGATGTTCACATAATATCTACTTATTTTTCGTGACACGAATATAATCATTATTCTAATGATATCTGCCACATCACAGCTTAAATCCCATTCACACAAATTTGTCATCGTCTCGCTTAAAAAGAAAAAGAGCAGACATTTCTCCCGCAGGGTGATAACTTGCTCTTACTCTTGTGGTATTCAGGCTTACCGTTCAGTACCTAACTATAAAACAGTCGCAAGCAAACCCGTCACAATTGGTGTAATTTTCAAATGATATATGTTTTCCATTACATAAATCTTTATAGTTAATTTATTTTGTGGCACTTAAACAAGGACGTGTAGAGAGCATTAAGAAGCAACAATGACGACAGCGATCACTGCCGTTAGAGCTGTATAGGGACCGTGCAGTTCAGTCTCAGTACGCAGTAGGTATATGTATTAGAGATAAGGCGATGTGTATACGGGTTTTCAACCGTACACTGATGTATTTGCTCAAGCGTCAAGCATAACGCGTAACCAACATTATCAATACACACCGATTCAGTCCTGAATAGGTGCGCACTGCGCAGACGCCCTTACCTGTACTACATATTTTGACATTTTAATTTATTTATTTATGTCATCACACTGTAAACATGGCAGCTACTTTTTAAAGAGAGTAAAATAAAAATCATTGCCTCATGAAGAAGTTTGTCAATGATTTTGGGTGTAATAATTTTGTATGTAATGATTTTGGGTGTTAATTTTTTTTCTTCAAAAGTTCAAAAAAAATTAAAAGAAGTTCCTGCAATTCAAAAAGAAAATTTTAAGTAATATTTGTATAAATACAATATAAAATGAAAGTCTAACATACTTATGTCTAATGTCCCTATTTTTCTTTGTTTTGTCTATATAAGTTAATTTTTAGTTCTATTTATTTGTATGTATAAAAAAAAACAATTTCTGTGTCAGTTTATCTTCTTAAAAACATACTTAATATGTGCTTTATAAAATTTGTCGTAATAATTGTATACAATATTACTGGACCATTATAGTTTTCAGTGTTGTCTTAGAAAAAAAAACTTAAAAAACCACCAAAAAGAAGAAAATAATAAAAATTTTAAGGTCAGCGCCAATGTAAAACTGTTTATATATATATATATATACTTTTATTAAATTGGCGCCGACCTCAAAATTTTTATTATTATTTTTGTGGCTTTTTTTTGAGGGATTTTTTAGTTTTTTACTTTTAAGTGACTTTTCAATAAGTAGTTTGCACGTTATTAACCGACTTCTGCCTTGATATCTGATTACTAAACTAAAAAAAGAAAGCTACTGTACCGATTTGAAAAAAAATTGTGTGGGATCAGCCTGAAGGTATGCCCTATTAAATAAAACAAGTATCATCAAAATAAGTTCTTAAATGGTTATTAAACTAATAAAGGAACTGCTGAACCGATTTAAAAAAAAATATATGGGACCAATCCGATTCCGATATCTTCTAACTGAACACAACGGAGTCAAAATTTAAATCCGTGCAGTGCAACCATTCCTGAGTAATCGGTGGACATACATTAAAAAAATACGTAATATATTGATCCAATTGAGAATCTCCTCCCTTTTTTGAAGTCGGTTAAAAAACTTAAGAATCATTTGATTTCTATGGGAAGGCAAGTTTTATAATTTATTTATCTCGTTAATACTACTAAAGCAAAATATTGTCTCTATAAAATAATATGTTTAAATAACCAATTAGATAAAAGAAACTAATATTATAACTGTTTCTAAACTGTGAAAAAATAAAATCCAGCGCAATGCACGGACCCTACATCGAGCATAATTCGCAACGATCTTGCAAAGTATTATTATGCGAATAAATACTGGAAATGTCAGAACTAAACGCCTGTGCAGGATCACCCCGTGTAATGAGCCCATTTCGCGCTGACGTTCATATCCCTATGGTGGCAGAAGCAGTGGCGATGGTATTGGTGCACAAGGCATCGTGAACGGAACACTGGGAGTGAGGGGTCCGTCGGTCGGTCTATTCAAAGCTGTTCCTGCTACAGTCCAGAGGGGCAGGGATATGAGTAGGTATAGCTTGCGGTTTTACCGTTCGCCGTCAACTTTATAGATCTGTGGCTCTCAATTTCTTTCCTTCATCTATTTTAAAGAAAAAACATATTTGGGTTCAAATAGCATCAAAATATAAAAAAATCGTTAATTAAACTTCATTGTTCCCAAAATAATTTTTCAAGCTAATTTTTAAAATGAAATATTTCAAAGTACTTTACCAGAATGCTTTTCTATAACACTTAAACGATTTCTATTTACCGGCCCATATTTCTATAACATGCTGCCACTTCAGTATAAGAATATTAATTAATTATAGTTCAAAGGTTTTTTGAAAAATATTAAAAAATGGCTCTTGCAAAGAAATTATGTCAATGATTTTTTTTCATGTAAATGTATCTTTATAATTCAATATTCGGCCAGAAAAAATAAAAAAAATGTTTTTTTGTAACGGTGCATCCAGCACAGGTTTTCTTAACGATGCACCTATAGTTCCCATTGCATAATTACAGAAAATTGTATTTTTGTTGTATAATGACAAATGTTTTGGGAACAATTAATAAATATTCTGTTCTATTCTATTCTATTCTATTCTGGTATAGGTACAAAATATGTATAAAATTATTGTGTAGGTATATTTACTAAACCACTAGTCCTATTGACACAAAAATATATAGATCTGAAGTTCTTATTGACTGACAAAAAATTAAAAAAATTAATGTAATCGGTGCATTTTTTCAAAAGTTTAAACACACGCACAGCCAACATGCTAAAAAAATACTAGCATTTCATCGACCTATTAATACAAAAATGCGGAAATAACGCCTTTTAAAAAAATGAAGATTAAAACAGTAATATATCTATGAAAATAAACGATTTAGATACTACAATACATATTTATACTAGATAAATGTTTACTGCAAAAAAAATAAAAATTATACACGTAGGTACCTTATAAATTTATTGCATTATTACGCATTATTATGGTATTTGTCAAATAGTATAAGATGTATGACGTAGGTATACAAAATACAAGCGACTAGGCCCTGCAGTCAGGGTCCACTCTGATTGGTCGAATACCCTATCTTGATGTCGTTTGATACACGCACACACACCTAAGCGAACTCTGTATGCTAATATAGATAGTTGATAGCGATTAAAAAATGGGTTTTGTATGTGGACAATGTTCAAATACATATTCTTCAAGGCAGGCATTAATGTTCACAAAATTAGAATGGAAACGTCAGGTAAGGCTTGTAACCAAATTTTTTCTATAAAAGTCGATCAAATTTTTGACATTTCAAAATAAAACCTAATTTAATATTATTATTTGAGATATTATAAGTATAGGTTGTCCAAAATTTATACAGTAATAGTGTTCTTGAGAATTTGGAATGGAAAAATAAATTTTAATTAAGCTTTATTTTGAAATGTCAGAAAATTGATCGACTTTTATAGAAAGAATTAGATTACAAGCCTTATCTGAAGTTTTCATTCTAATTCTGTCTTGACGAATATGTGTTTGAACATTGTCCACATACAAAACTCATTTTTTAATCGTAATCATCTATCCATATTAATAAACCAGAGTTCACTAGTTAGTTGTTACATTCGTTTAGGTGTGTTTGCGTGTGTCAAACGACATCAAGATGGGATATTCGACCAATCAGAATGAACCCTGACTGCAGGGTCTAGTTCATTGATTCCCAAAGTGGTCCAGGTGGACCCCCAGGGATCCACGAGAGACTCGACGGGCGTCTACGTTGGCGTGACAAAAAAATGGGGGTTCACAATTCGTAAGCGGGGGTCCACGAAAATTTATCTGGTTTCGATAGTGAAGAATTAAAATGTTGGTTTGACTTCACCTATCAATATAGGCAGATAATATTTTAAGAAGCTCAGCGACTGTTACTTGTAATAGTGTAATAACTACATATTTAAATAAATACAACACAAGAAAATATACTATTTTTCTTTTTATTTTTACCACTCCGAATGGGGAGTTTTCTAAATAAAATAAGTGAGAATTGATTGGTTTCTTGTGCTGTGAGTAGATGTCAAAAAAGTAAAGTTGGATGGAATCACTTTTTTGATTGGCCAACTTTACTTTTTTGACATCCACTCACAGCACAATCAATTAATTAATTAACCAATCAATTCTCACTTTTTTTTCGAAAACTGTTAATTCGTGGTTGGAACTCAGCCGCAACGCAAATTTCCATAGTTAAATCTAGTCTTCACATTTTTTGTCGAGTTTTGGGAATATGGTAGAAATGTAGCTGCAGGGGGTCCACCGGAACCAGCAAAATTTTTAAAGTGGTCTATGAGAAAAAAAAGTTTGGCAACCTCTGGTCTAGTCGCTTGTATACAAAATAGGTATTAATATTTAATAATGAAAAGTAATTATAACATTTGAAATAAATCGGTAATGTGCAGATATTCTGCAATTGCTACATAAGCCGAAACATGTTTGTGTGCACTGACATGTAGTATCCTCCGCGAAACGGTATATATAGAGGTAGTATAACAGCGTCCCCTCCCCGATTTGCTGACGCTTACCACCGGCCATCCTCACGTGACATTTTGCCCATTAGCAGGTGAAATACGGTACTCCTCATTCAACCTCAAAGTACCACGCTTTCTAACAGTTATACTGTATATTCACATACAAACATCCATGTATGTATGTTATGTATACTTATGTAGACTATATACAGGGTTTCTCAGGATGAGCTAACATTACAAATAAAATTAATAAATTTCTACAAAATAATTTGCTCTTTTGAATGAAAACAGTGCCGATTTGTTTGTTCCGACCATATAGCATAAGTTGGCTCAAAAAACTTTATTTTCATTTAGACAGTCTGTATATTATTTTATTTTTAAAATCTACATCTAGATCCAATTCACATAATGTCTTCCCGTAAAATCGATTGTTTACGAGTTATTAGAGTTTTTTCTGAAAATTTTACGGTTTTCAATTGTTTAAATTAGTTTCTCTGAAACGGGTGAAGTGTAGACTGCGAAATTTTGTACAGTTCATAAGTAAACTATAAGAAATATTGTAATATAGGGCACAAATATATATATTATGTCGTACATCTAACTTGGATAGTTTTAATTTTGCACTAGCATACCATATTCACGCAAATGGAAAAACTGCTATTACCCGAAGGCAATCGATCCTATAGGTAAGTAATTCATTTTAAATCGGATCTAGAATTTTATAGATTTCAAAATTATAATATTATGTTTTGACCGAGGTTTTGACTATTACTGAAGATTTTTTAAATTGTATGACGGTTAAGATTCTTTCCTACCATTAAAGTATGCCAGTCTTTACAATTTGAATGTCATTCGTTAACTATTTACATCTTGCATCATAGTCTATTACAAGAATACTCAAATTATCTGAAGAAATAATATGTCATAACTTCATAAGAATTTGATATTTTCGGTTGCCAACTAGGTTAGTTACGATTTCTTAGTGTAGGTGTTTGCCATATATTATAATATGGCACATACACTATTGGCGTCGGTCGGATAGTGGGACCTAGGGATCAGACCAAAATTTCTCGACCTTTCGTACCCTCCTGAACAATTTGCCACAATTTTTGAAAATGTACATAACTCTCGACAGACATAATCGATTTAAACGAAATTTGGTATACACATTGGAAACCATCACCGCACGAAGTTTAGTTAAAATGGGCCCAATCGGGCCATTTTAAGGGTAGTTTTTAGAGGTTCCAAAAAGTTTTTGGGTCCAAAAACTCTCAGAATCGTTTCAAAATTGAAATTTAAGTCTTTAGTAAAGATTAAAATGTGCTGTTAAAATTTTAATAAAATCGGCCCGACAGGACCGCACTTACAAATTTTATGAAAACACTAGTTTGCGGACAGTTATTTACTTACTGAAGGGTGTATTTAATTTGCTACAGAGGTTGCATGGATAATACTATTGAAATTGAGAAAAAAAAAATTCGACTGATGACCAATCCTATACTTCCCACCTAGTAAATATTTGCCCTCTTTTTTGTTTGGTGATTTACTGATGGCTAGCTTAATATAGCAAAAATCATGGTTACCTTGATTTACGTACAATTTTTATTTTTTTAGTAAAATATTTTTTTCCTCGAAAACTATACATTTTAGAGAAAAAAAATATTCACATTTTTTTCATATTATAACATCTAGAATTCATTTATATTTTTTTTTACCTATGTTAATACGTGACATTGAGAAAGTTTTTTTGAATATCTCAGGATCCACTGAACCGATTTGACTCAAAATCTAATCAGATCTAAGTTAAAGGCTGATAAACACAATAGAACAATCGGCATGCCCGTATGTTGTTCCGTTCTTAAGATATCGAAGGCGAAAAATTGACCACATACACACATACACACACACACATACACACACACACACACACACACATACACACACATACAGACATCAGTCAGAAAATGATCTTAAACGATTGCTAGGGTCTCAAAACGTGAAGATCTGTTAAAATCTCGAAATGTTTTTTTCGGACTAAATCCATTACTTCCCTACCATAGTAGAGGTGGGAAGTAAAAATATTATTTTAAGGGATGTCCAAAAACAAACTTAAGTTCACATAAATAATAAAGCCACAATGCCTGTTTTAGCAAATATACTATATTGTTGGCAGGGTTTGGCATTGCGACCCGAGTTTTTTTTTATGCAGTCAGTTTCACGGAGATTGAGATGTGATCGAAAAAAGTTTCTAATGTTCGATTTCTAGTTAAACAACCAAAATGCTATATTATCTAATAATAATTATTATCATTATTTATTGTCTCCATTTCAATCATTATAATACAGGGTAACACTAGGAGGCGAAAAATGAAAATTCCTGTTCGGGATTGGATTGTAACCATAAAAAGTAAAATAACTTTTTTTCCTATCGACACTTTGTTTTGGAGATATCGATGCATGCGGAGTTTCTGAACTTATTAAGTGCGTTTTGTATTTAGTTAAAGCATGTTCAAGTTCATATGGACTATACTAGGGATCTCAGTATTTTAGTACACATTATTTAGGTAGAAAATAGTTAAAAAAAAAATTTGTATGAATAATTTAAAAATCTTTGTACCTAATCTATTTTTAATTGATTACAACAAAACATAAAATGCACAATTTACAACAGTTTTTAGATATACAGTTTGGATACATAAAATTATAAAACCAAGTTTTAAAATATGCTGCGCTAGTTAAACAAGAGACGAGTTGGTACAAACCGGATAACATCACACTTTATGACGTCAAATGTGTAAGAGAAAAAAATCTCATCTAGATTATTTGCATAAACTGCACTTAGTGTATAAGCTAGTATGGTTGTTTCTTTTTTTTGTTGGCACAGCGATATTGGCCGCCATTTTGAACGTCCGAGCGTGAATTTACACAAGGGAGGATGGTGAAGCTGATCCGGAGCCATCTTACTGCTGCGCCATTGAGATAGGATAGTAATAATGAGAATAATCTTTACAAATTAAGAAGTTTTGCCGCAGACTTTCTTTTTAACATTCGTTGGTATCGCACGTTTATACACGAAAATTCAATAGGTTTGAGAATAGCCGAGTGTGTAGCGATTCCGTTGTTTATATGGAGTCTCCATGGCTCTCTATTACAAACTCCGAGAAGTGTGTAACGAATATTAATTTCATTTCATTAATTTTCGATTTATTTTGATAATTTAGTTTAAAATTTTCGCATTACATTATTTAAACAGTTCATGAAACCGCTACGCACGCTAACTTATATTTTAGTTTAATCGAGACCTTTCGCCATACTGACTTTTTATGTTTGTTCAGTTCCGTCAGTTCTTAATTAGTTTAATTAAATATGAAATTGTAATTAACAACTAAATCTATTGACTCTCGTACTTCACAGGTTCCAATCAATTTTTGTCTTTTGAAGCTTGCCTTTTGAAGACCAATACATATATACTTGAGCATCTTCCCGTGTTAGCACATTGACCAGGAAGATATATACATACATACTGGCTGTGTTAGCACATCGACCAAGCTTTAAACACCCATATACCGACCCGTGTTAGCACATCGAAAAATCAACACGACTTAACAAGTGGTGAAAGTATGATTTGGATTTTCGATTTGTTATTAAAAAATAATATATTGAAAATATGAATTGGTGCTAGACCGAAATAACCCTAGCTTAAATAACCTTGTTTAGAAATCTTGGAATTATAAAAAATTTTCTCGTTTATGTTACCCATTACGGGAAAAATGCGAAAACTTTTCCTCGCAATAAATGAGAAAGTATTAGCCTAGTGAAAAAAGTGAGAAGGATGTAAGAAATTTTATAAAAAAAAATTATCTTATAAAAACATAAACATTTATTTCCCAACAGGCAATTACACTACATCTTTGAAAATGAATGCACTTTAAAACGGCGTTTCTAATTTTAATGCAGCACCAATAGGATCGATAGAACCAATTTGGTAAATTATTTCACTATTTAAAAACTTTCTTTTTGACGAGTAACATATGCTATTTATTATTATTCTATTACAAAATAGCGATTTTCACCCGATTGAAGCTGAACTGGACAGCTAGTTAATTAACAAAATTCTTCAACTACAATATACATAATACATATGATTGCTGTTCCAGGATATTATTGTAAAAATGAATCATTGCTTTGGTTGCATGACTTATAATTAGCTTTCCAAGCTAGTGTTTCGTTTTTACAATAAAAATTTGGTGACAAGTATACCAAACAGATCGAAAATTGTAACGTATATTTAAGGTAGTACTTGAGTGCCATTGCGTTTGTTTATAATTTTTATCTTTAGCATAATATTTAATATAAGTTGAGTTTTTTATATTAACATCTCTTGCAGTAAGTACCTTGTCCCTATTTGTTCTTTTACTTAAATAAAATTTCATGTTATGTTAACTTATGCTAACACTTGAGACAAAACAGTCTCGAGAGTAGTCTCGAGACTAGACTCACAAATGGATAAGGGCCTGAGACCAGTCTTGGAGACAAGCAGGTGCAGGTATCAGAGACTGCCCGTGTCACAAGTGGACATGCTCATTCTCGCTCTTGTAACCTAGTCTCAAGTCTTCCGTCAATGTTGGAAGACCTGAGACTTTTTCAAGTGACTGAAGTTAATATTTATTCGCAATAAATATTATAATTTCTCAAAATGTTTTTTTTTTATTTTATTAAATTATAATACACCGAGTAATACACTGAGGATAAAGTTGAAACTCATTGAAAAAGCAGATTGAATTTTTAGGTGCGTGAAGTTAGCCCGGAAAAAATCCGAGCTGGGGGGGAAACGGCTCAATCACTTGTCCATCGTTAGACCACATTTTCCCCCCAATTGATTTCATTTCCCCCCTAATTGATTTCGTTTTACCTCCTCTAATTTTTTTTAAACAAAAATTTTTTCCGGGCTAACTTCACGCACCCAAAAATTCAATCTGCTTTTTCAATGAGTTTCAACTTTATCCTCAATGTATCATAATTTAATAAAATACAAAAAAAAAACATATTATTTTTTTAGGTATCGCGTACCCATTTGGTCGTTTTGAAAAAAATATTTTTCCCAAGATTCTACAAAAAAATTTTCTTAGTTGTGTCAGAACTTTAAAAAGGTTAAAAAAAATCTAGAAATATTCATGCATTTTTTCATGTTTCCGTGATCAGATTCTATAGTTATTTTTTTACAAATACCATCCAATATTATCTATAACTAGTATAAATTTCATTCGAATCGGTTCAGCCATTCAAAAGATAAAAAAAAATTTCGAAAAAAAAATTAAAAGATAAAAATAAAAAACTTGCGATTGACTGCGAGTTGACTCTCAAGTCGACACAAAATTTTCCTGGTCACGAGATTGGAGTCTCTGTCGAGTTCAAACAACTGTCTCGAGAGCGAAAGTGATCTCTAATGGACAACACCCTGAGACTAATCTCGAGACTTTCTCTGAGATTTTCTCTCAAGTGGACACTTAGCTTTAAATTAATTACTTTTCTAGATACTGATGATGCTGTAATTAGCGAAACGTCTTAATATTTTACATATCTTTTAAATTTATAATTCTGACAATGACAACTTTTACAAACATTTTCTTTTTGTACATTAAGCAAATCTTACCGGCTGAATTTCTTAATTAAATTATAATATTTAATTTTTCAGGTTTCGTTTATAATATGTACGTGAGTATTAGCGAATATGAACGAACAGTACATTTATTATTATCCAGCCATAGTCTTCGTGTTTTATGTATGCTTTAAGAAACTCATATTGTTGCATTATTAATTAAGCGCTAGGCTAGCTGCTATGAGCCATAGTTGTTGGGTATACTGTACGGCATATCCCAGGTATATCTACATTAGTAATACTTTCTATGTATTTTGAGTTCCATATGAACTATGCTACAACTAATAGAACTGCATTCCTTCATTTCTAGTTTAATTGTATTATTTACTAGCCTTCACCTGCGGCTTCTCTTACTTGATTATAGCGATGACTGTATTTTGATTTAATTTAACCCTAACTTCTAACAGTAACTGAAGTATTATATTATTTCTTTAATGTATTACACATTAAAATATTTAGTGGAAGTACGGGTATAAGTGGTGGAAGTACGGGTATAAATGATGGAAGGGTGGGTATAATTGGTAAAAGTTTGGATATAAGTGGTGGCAGTACGGGTATAAGTAGTGGAAGAGCGGGTAACCGTCGAGATGAAGAAAACATTTTATATAGCGTTTTGTTTCAAAAATAATTGTCGTGTTAAACTAACAATCGAATTTGTAGACGTTTATATGAAATAAGTAGATGTATTAATAGGATTATGCTGACTTCTAAACAGTTTATCATTATTTAGGAGAATTAAAAGAATGACAAAACCAGACATCGGTATATGAACCTATTAATCGATAAATATTTTGTTATACTGTTATAAAATAAATATTTGGTAGAACAGTTAATTTTGTTAGAATTAGAAATAGAAATAATATATTTGTTTCTTTCAATATATAATATAACAAAACATATACACTTGATAACATTGAAACAATACAGCGCTACCTAAGGCTCATTTCGCACCAAACCAGTCCAGTCCAGTCGCGTCCAGTCCAGTCGCGTCCAGTCCAGTCGCGTCCAGTCAAGTCGAACGCTACTGGATTGAACATATTAACTTATCGTTGAAATAAAGGCAATGTGTAAATCTGGTTTCATACTAAGCGCGTCACGTCCAGTCCGATCGCGCCAAGACTTATTAAGACTGATTGCGACTCAGCCGGTTGAATTTTTAATGCCAGTCAGCCCAATCTTGACACTCAGAATGGATGTAGTCGTAGAAACCTTAATTTTATTAGTGCAAGCAAAAGAGGCAATCTACGATCCTAAGCACGTGAAGCACAGAGATCGGAATTTCATTGCTGCCGTCTGGAGAGGTAGGTATAGCCAGAGAAATAAGTGGTTAAAGAACCGAACACTGGTCTCCTGGTATGTATGAGATGAACCCAAAACAGATGTTGTCGTTTCTTCATCCTTCTTCTTCTGTCTAGCCGACGTAAAATTATGCCTTGGAAAGTACGTCCATCTTGACACAAAATTCTTCACAAAACTGTGCCGCGGCGACCGCATCGTTGCTGTCGCAAACTTCGATCGGAATTTGCGGGACGGCTGACGCGACGTATTCAGTGCGAAAGGAAATATTGACGTGACTTGGCTGGACAAGACTTGACTGGACCGGACTGGTTTGGTGCGAAATAAGCCTAAGGTATTCATTAAACAAATTATTATTAATACCATATAAATTATTAAGTTATTTCGTGGTCTTAATATAAAATCAGAAGATGTATGAAGTTGCTGGGTATTATAGTTCTATACCAAACATTGCGCACGTGTAAAGCTCCTTCGCGCTTTCTTGGTTAAGTTGAATGAATGGCAAATTATAGATAAAAACTGAATTTTTATATCACAATTTACCCTTTTTTTTAATATTTTTACTCACAACCTCTGTTTGTATATATTATCGTTTTTAATTAACCCATTTCGCGTTTATTCTTTAACAGGTTTGTTTTAAACGAATGAATAATTAAAATAAATTTGATGTGTTTAATACAAAGTCGTTTGAAATATTTAAATTAATTAAATTTTATCAGATGTCATTTTCTACATTTCATTTATTACGCTGCTAGTTTTAGCAATGTTCACTGAATCATAAAATATGTTGTTTATCTGTTATCATACATTTATCAATGCATGTGTTGTTATAGAACTCTTTGGGCAATGCGAATATTTTATCAAATTGATGTTGATATTTGTTTAAAATACAGTGTCCCTGCTATTCGCCTTGATCTACCCGCTATTGCCTACTACTGTGCAGTGCGACAGCTACTCTCGGCCTACTATAGAAGTGAAGTTTGCGACATAAATGAACTGTCCAAATATTTTGAAAATACTGAAAACGAAGTGAAAAGTAGCTATTTTATAGGAGGCATGGAAAAAAATACCATATAAATCTCGTGCGTAATGATATTATGATTCGTTTTAACATAATAATATACGTCATTACGCAACTGGATATACATTATACAAGCTACTATAAATATTTTTGAAGACAGCACTTGGGTTCAGCGTATTGATAATACTAATTAATGAAAATACACTTAGGTACTGTAACGTTTTACAATTTTTAGCCCCCCCTAAAATTAAAATTTTAGTCCAAACGCATCCCTGCTATTTTACTTATATGCGAACGCACCCTGTAATGTTTCAAATAACCGATCAGTTTTTTTGCGAGCTCATGAATGCAGACGAAGAGGAGTAAGGCCATGTAGGATAACGTGAGATGGAGATACGGCGGCGTGCAGTCCGCTATGACATCAGCGACCAGTGTACTGACTGTCTTAACGCCGTGACAAGCGCTTGACTATATATCGTCCCATGTGTTGGTGAGGTACGCAATATGTCTAGCATGAGTGAGAAGTAAGATAGTTGAAGTTATGTTCGGTTCAAAAGTAGAACCTTTTCGTATGCTTGTCTGTCTCGGGTGGACCGCGAGAGCGGCTACATCGCGACACAATTAACAATGACATATTTTATAAATTATTGAATATTACAAATACATTGGCATTTTTGGAGACTTATTCCTGGTCGTTTTATGGCGAAACTATCAAGGATGTAGGGTTATGGTTAGCCTTATCGTATTATTGGTGGACTTGGCTTTGGGATTGTCTTATTGGTTGATTTTGGATTTTGGAGATTTCTTGGAAATCTGACTTTATCGAGGTTTTCCATTGTTACGTCGGCCTTTTGATTGTTGATAGGGATTTTGTTTTCCGTGTACACTATTAATACCTCTGAATTAGGAAAGTTATTGTTGTTTATAGGAACTAAACTATCGTGTACCCTGCTTTATAAATCTTATTTAGGAGATTTCGTATTTTCCCTATTTCTAATGGAATGCTATTTGTGCGATGGTGATTTATGAAGGTCTTTATTGAGTGTATCAATCGCTGAGATCATTCCAGTGGGATTTTCTCCTCACCTGCATTATCCCGAATATCCTGAGGTAGGATAGTAGTTGTGGTTGGCGTTGTTGATAGTTGGGTGATCGAGAATTGTGTAAGACGATGTTTTGAGTTTGGTCGATTGACAATTGTGGCTGAGGTACGCCGGTTGAGAATTATGGCTGCGATTTGTGGATGCGATATTATTGAGTCGTGATGTTTCGCATGTGAGCTGAACCGTGTCGGCGGTCGAAACAAAAAATGTGTTTTGAGTTGAGTTTCGATTGTTGGTCGTTCGTGACTAGATATTGAGATTTGCTTTTGATACGATGATATATTGAGAGTCGCTTGTGCGATAGTGAATTGAGTTTGCAATTGCTTTATGATATAGTCGAATTGAGAGATAATGATGATTATGGAGTCGTATGGTATTTACAATAGTAGTCCGCCCGGACAATGATTTTAATTGAACACAAGCCCAATTTCAGGTATACGGTATATATTAACAATGAGATAGCCAGCCGAACCTTGATCTGCGGTCCGAGACCGTAAGACTAGAATACATAGGAGAATGGCGGACGATTCAGTATGCCGGCCATGATATCTATGTCGGCGGCCGTAAAGGAAAATTGTGAGACGAGTAGTCGGTAGCGGCGGCGGCGGAGATTGCTGCACTTCAGGACTCCCGATTGGTGTTTTGGTTTTGGGTGATTACGGTGTAGTGTTTTGATGTTGATGAATTATTTGAACGTTGAAGGTTTATATTGAATGTCAAGGGTTATTCTAAGCCTCTCGGTCTGGACTGTCCGAGTTTGACTGTGGCTGCTTACAATTTGGTGTCCTAGCGCCCTATATTCACAGCCGTTGAATCTGTAAGCCATTTGTTACCCAGAACTTGCCCTTGGTCACTTATCCAACGTGTTATTTATTTTTATAGTGGAGTTTATTGTGTCGTCTTGTTTGTCGAGGGTGGTGGTTGGGTTTGTTGAGCCCTTTTTAGGGATATTTTGTTAATGGCTTTCTGATATGTTTATTTATTTATTGTTTCTAGGTTAAGTGTGTCTTGTCATTGTGTGAAGTGGTTGGTGGTCCTTCTTGGGGCATTTCTTGTGAGCGTTCCTTGGGTTGTAGTTATGTGTTATATTGGGGGAAAAGTGTACGTTACAATACATACGTTCTAATTCAACTATATTTTTGAAGCATTTCAAATTAATCGAAACAATGTCGCTGTACTGGATAAATAGTTGACCGTATTTTGCAACGTATGCTAATATGGATGCGCATATTACTTTAGTTTTTTTCCGAACATTTGGTATCCTGGGGACAATATTAATTCTACCGAATTCACTGATTTGATATATTCATTTTGTTTCATATTTGAAATTATTCGTTCATTAAAAAATAATTAATTTTTTATCATTCAAATCTTTTGTTTTATGTTTAAATATACCAGAAAACTACAATAAATATTTAATATACTTACGACGTATCTATATTATTTTATAAAAAATTTGTTTTGTTATATTGAAATTATAAATCGCTCGCAAACTTTACCTTCAAAATTTGAAACTTGAAAAATATACATTTTAACTGAAATGTTGACATTAAGGCTAGATCTAATGAATCAAACAGGTGAAGAAAGTAGAAAAATTTTATTATTCTTGATCTTGAATCTGCAGTTCTCATATTCCGATTGTATGTTTAGATTTAGAAACTTCTAATAAAAGGCATTTCAAGGCCAAATTATCTTATTAGAGAGTTATTAGATGGAATTTTTTAGAATGAGTTCATTTGGTAATGAATAATTTAAAGAATAACTGCTCTAATTTTTTCTATAAAAATATTAATTCATGAATGAACTAGTCTTCGAGCCCTATCATATTAATATTTGGAGTAGTTTTTCTTCAAATTTTTTTAATTCGTTGAATCTTCAAGGTTTATTTTATACTACCAGTATACCCGTGTGTCTCAAGACTCACTTTAATAAGTTGTTTATCAATCGAAGGAAATAATTATCGCCAAAGAAAAATTAAAAAAAAAGACTTAATACAATAACATAGGTATGATAATAATCTAATCTAACTAATATTATAAATGTGAAAGTTTGGATGGATGGATGGATGGATGGATGGATGTATGTATGGATGTGTGTTACTCAATCACGCCAGAACGGCTGAACGGATCTGGATGAAAATTGGTACAGAGATAGATTATAGTCTGGAATAGCACATAGGCTACTTTTTATCCCGGAAAAATGTACAGTTCCCGTGGGATAGTTTTGTTTTTGTTTTTCATTGAGCAAGGGATCGACATGATTTTTTGCATAGTGGTAGTTTAGGGGTCAGAGAATGTTATAGGCTAATTTTTATCCCGGAAAAATGTACGGTTCCCGTGGGATAGATTTGTTTTTGTTTTATCTCTGGAACTACTAAACCGTTTCTAAAAATTCTTTCACTAATAGAAAGCTACGCGGGGGGGGGGGGAGAATCTCGAGGGGGGATAACAAATTAAGGGGGAAAATTCTCGCGGGGGATAATAAATTAGGGGGTAAGATTTTTGCGAGGATAACAAATTAGGGGTGGAGGTTCTCGCGGGGGGATAACAAATTAGGGAATTAGGGGGGGAGATTCTCGCGGGGGGATAATAAATTAGGGGGGAATATTTTTGCGGGGATAACAAATTAGGGGTGGAGATTCTCGCGGGGGGATAACAAATTAGGGGGGGGAGATTCTCTCGGGGGGGATAACAAATTATGGGGGAGATTCTCGCGGTGGGATAAAAAATTAGGGGTTGAGATTCTCGCGCTGGGATAAAAAATTAGGGGGGGAGATTCTTGCGCTGGGATAACAAATTAGGGGGGGAGAATCTCGCGGTGGGATAACAAATTAGGTGGAGAGATTCTCGCGGTGGGATAACAAATTAGGGGGGAAGGTTCTCGCGGGGGCGGTAACAGATTAGGGGGGGAATTCTCGCGGGGGGTAACAAATTAGGAAGTAAGTTTCTCGCGGGGGGATAACAAGTTAGGGGGGATTCTCGCGGTGGGATAACAAATTAGGGGGAAGGTTCTCGCGGGGGATAACAAATTTCCTTATATAGGTATCGTAGATGAGCAATAATGTATTAATAAAATTCGAGCGAACGAGCGAAGCGAGTGAGTAATGTATTATTAATATTCGAGCGAACGAGCGAAGCGAGTGAGTAATCTAACTAATATTATAAATGTGAAAGTTTGGATGGATGGATGGATGGATGTATGGATGTTTGTTACTCAATCACGCCAGAACGGCTGAACGGATCTGGATGAAATTTGGTACAGAGATAGATTATAGTCTGGAATAGCACATAGGCTACGTTTTTGAAGTCTCGGAAAAATGTACGGTTCCCGTGGGATAGATTTGTTTTTGTTTTATCTCTGGAACTACTAAACCGTTTCTAAAAATTCTTTCACTAATAGAAAGCTACGCGGGGGGGGGGGGAGAATCTCGAGGGGGGATAACAAATTAGGGGGGAAGATTCTCGCGGGGGGGTAATAAATTAGGGGGGAAGATTTTTGCGGGGATAACAAATTAGGGGTGGAGATTCTCGCGGGGGGATTACAAATTAGGGGGGAGATTCTCGCGGGGTGATAAGAAATTAGGGCGGGGGAGATTCTCTCGGGGGGATAACAAATTAGGGGGGAGATTCTCGCGGTGGGATAAAAAATTAGGGGGGGAGATTCTCGCGCTGGGATAAAAAATTAGGGGGGGAGATTCTTGCGCTGGGATAACAAATTAGGGGGGAGAATCTCGCGGTGGGATAACAAATTAGGTGGGGAGATTCTCGCGGTGGGATAACAAATTAGGGGGGAAGGTTCTCGCGGGGGGATAACAAATTAGGGGGGGAAATTCTCGCGGGGGGTAACAAATTAGGAGGTAAGTTTCTCGCGAGGGGATAACAAGTTAGGGGGGATTCTCGCGGTGGGATAACAAATTAGGGGGAAGGTTCTAGCGGGGGGATAACAAATTTTGCACAGGAGTTCCTTATATAGGTATCGTAGATGAGCAATAATGTATTAATAAAATTCGAGCGAACGAGCGAAGCGAGTGAGTAATGTATTATTAATATTCGAGCGAACGAGCGAAGCGTATGAGTAATGTATTAATAAAATTCGAACGAACGAGCGAAGTGAGTGAGTATTGTATTAATAACATTCAAGCGAACGAGCGGAGCGAGTGAGTAATATAATAATAATATTCAAGCGAACGAGCGAAGCGAGTGAGAACTGTATTATTTATATTCGAGCGAACGAGCGAAGTGAGTGAGTAATGTATTTATAAAATTCGAGCGTACGAGCAAAGGATAACAAATTAGGGGGGAAGATTCTCGCGGGGGGATAACAAATTAGTGGGGAAGATTCTCGCGGGAGGATAACAAATTAGGGGGGTTATTCTCGCGGGGGGATAACAAATTAGGTGGGGACATTCTCGCGGGGGGATAACAAATTAGGGGGGGGGAGATTCTCGCGGGGGATAACAAATGTAATGTATTATTAATATTCGAGCGAAGCGAGTGAGTTATGTATTAATAAAATTCGAGCGAACGAGCGAAGAAGGAATTAATAATATTCAAACGAACGAGCGAAGCGAGTGAGTAATGTAGGTAATAATAAAATTTTAAAAAACAGTTTTTTGACGTTATAAAGCAGTGTCGTATGGTGAGTAGGCTTTGGAAAAAACAAACTACTTTGTGTCAAAATATTCTGACAGTTAATCGTTTCGGAATAATATTCTGAGAAAATAATACAAAATCAATATCTCACAGTAAGCACTATTTTTATTGATCTCATCCGGGCAAAGCTCGGTCACCCAGATATTTGTAGTTAAGTTAGTTATATTTTTTTTTTGTTATAGATTGAATAAAGTAGGTACATTGTATTGTATAATAAAATTTTTTAAAAAACCCTCGATTCCAAGCAATCTCAATCTCGATCGATAAATAAAATTATAAATCGTAAAATACGTGGGCGAAGCCACGGGTAACGGCTAGTATTTAATAACATACAAAAATTTTTTGATAATTGACATTTGCTATTTATATTGGATGTTTTTCGTTCCTCTGGCTACACCGTTTCAGTCTAGTAACGTTTTAATTAATAATTAGTTAATTGACCTAAAATAACCTCATGTCCATAGGTCGTTGGAATCGTCTTAATAACGGCTACAATATTTCGTAAAAAAATCCACATGGTCTGATTAAAATAAATGAAGGTGACCTTGACCTAACCTCAGCACATCAATCGAGAAGAAAATCTATTTTACCAACATACGTCCCCCTTGATATCAAACAGTTTTTATTCAAAACTGTTTTTGCTACAACAAATACTGAGATTGTAACACTTTATGTGCCTCATGCCTAATGAACTTAATGTATCTGTAGAATTAGTATTATTATATTTCAATAATATATCTAATTAAAATAAAATACATAATTTTTGTTTGAGAGGACTTAACAATATTTTTAAACTTTAAACTGAACTTTTGCTGAATAAAAAAACTAATGTTAATAAAAATTTAATTGACTTAATAGTCTATAATGCGTTATAAGAAAAAATAAAATAATAATACGTATGTCTTAAATTATTGTACAGTATGTTAAAAAAAAGCATCGGGAAGGCGGAATCAGATTATAGACGAGTGGAGTGGAATTGAAACGAAAGTTTCAGCATGGGCATATTCGAATGCAGTGCCTATTGTATACTCTTATTAATCTTATCCGTAGCACATTAGTTTTTGAGAACAAGAGACAATAATCGTATTATATACCGCGTGTTTCATGTAGGTATGACTAGGTAGGCGTTGCTTGTCAAATTTAGTAGTTAGATACAAAGAGCACAGTGTTACCAGTTGTGCAGTGTGTTATGAAATAAAACTTAATTATTTTAACGGCTATAGTGCCTGTACAATATTACCAACTATACCTGTGAAACGTTCACACTTGTTTACGCCTCGTTTGTTTTATAAAAGGTTATAAAAATGATGACGATTCATACAGCATTTTTAAACTGTAACTTCTTATGCAAGTTCGAGCCGTTTAACGTTTGCATTAAATAGTTGAGGGGTGATAAAGAAAGAGAGCATGCACTGCAATCTGCATAGTATACGCGGCACGATGCTAGTAACATTTACAAAATATTCGTTACTCAGCAATCGCTACTCGGCAAATGTTCTTGAAATGTACCATTTAACCGTGTCAAAACGGTTAATATCTAAAACCAGAATTAACTTTTTTTCTGATTTCATTTGTTATTTCCTACCCGATGCAATAATCTTCTGAAGAATAACAAATTATCACGCGATTTTTATAAGCAAACTAAATTTTACTGAGCAACATTTCAGTGTTACATAAGAAGTAGCACTTCCTCCGAGTATCGCCACACAACAAATTTTTATCTTATACATATTTGCGTTTCTAAACGACACATTATTATCATCCATAATTCCTAAAGCTCGGCACTACAGCCGCATGTACATTGTACATATTGTCTAATAAAACAAAACCTCTAATCATCCGAGTTTGTGTGCGCATAGCCGCCTATCAATTTTAGGCAGTTTCGAGGTGAGTCACGTCACTATAAGGCTGCCCTAGAGTTAAGGTTGCTTCGGGGTGAGTCTCGTTACTATAAGGATGTCTTGAGACTGAGGCTGCTGCGTTTAAGTATAAAGAAATCGAGCGTGGCAATATAATCAAGCCAGAGCTAGTTTTAACGGGAGGTACGATTGCAAAATTTTGCAAATAGGCAACGAGAAGAACAAACAACCGTTCTCACTGCTCATTCGACTTGAACTGAAGAACCTTTGAGCATGTCTCAGGTATTGACACATTCGTTCGTATTTCCACAGAGAGTAAGTAGTAGTAAGTAAAGTAAAGTAAGTGAGTAAAGATGCTCATTATTTAAATGAATGCGGGGTTTTTCAAGATACAGGTACTTCAGACATGTTGGTATATTGTATGTGGCGAGCTTTAAGTTCGTGTGTTATATTATTAAACCGGATGAATGAATATTCACTCCCCAGGGTTCAGATATGTATTCTACAATTAAAAATAAGACAAAAATGAAAAATACCAAAATCCCGGAAGCGGACCCGTTTTCGGGGAAATTTGGATATACGCGACATTACCGTACGGGGAATTTTGGATCGCAGTTTTCCAAATAAATGTATATTCAACACCGTGGCCATTCCGGTCTCCTAGCTTAATATTAGTAGATTTTTAGACGTGGGGATACATAAATACGGTATTGGTCCGCTCCGTCCAATCCATTTATTAGGATAACTGCGATCGAAAATTGCCCGTATCATGTAATGTCGCATATATCCAAATTCCCCGACAACGGCTTGGCTTTCGGAATTTTGGTATTCGTCATTTTTGTCTTATTTTTAATTGTAGAATCCGAGCGCTGGGGAGTGAATTATTGGTTCATCTTGTATAAAAAATAATAAAAAGGTTAGCTTATAAATAATTTAGATTCAATATTTTTTACTATTATTCAAATCTGAATCACATTAGAAGTAATAAGCAATGTACAAACCAAACAAAAACATCTAATTGATACCTACTAATTTTTTAATTTGAGTGTTATTGGCGGTTTGATATTATTTCAGTTTTTTTATATATACGAGTCGTACAACAAAATTTATTAATTTTTTTTGAGATTATTTTCCTTTTGATGGTTTTTGACTATTTTTATAGGGTTTAAATCGTGTCGGTACATTTTGTGAGCTGAAATGTTTTTTGTTTTCGTGAACGCACGATGACTGGCGTGCGCCTGAGTTACCCCTTTCCGTACATAAACAATAACGGTTATACTCCGTGTTGATTGCCAGTTAAAGTAACGTACACGGCAGCGCATTAATGCTTAATAGACGCTGTTTATGGAGATATGAATAATTTCTTATTTTAATTAGCATATGTTCTAAAATAGGTACATTTCTTCTATGTTATTTCTCCCTCCGGGTTTCACATATTTAGATATATTCCAATACAAAATACGATAAACGATTTACAATTAATCTACTATTTGTTTTATTAAAATATAGCAGAAACTATCAAAGCGGGTTGTTATTGAACCTTATCCAACGGTCGTATTAGACATTGCGAATTATTTTTCATTCTGTATAGAAAAATATTTAGCGCAACGAAAAAATTAATACAATTAACCTTTACACGTCACGATCGCTTGAGAAGAATTACATTTTAAGTTGCATTTTTATAAACGTTTTCAGTGGCTCAGGTTTAGAAGATTTTAACTTTTTGGCTAATGGGCAAGTATTAAAATTGTAAAAACACAATCACGAATAATATTAACAAAGTCTTAATGTAGTTTCATCATAAATTCTTTGTACGACTATACATCAATTCTTACTTTAAGGGAGAAAATATCCCCTTTCTTTGATACTTACGAATCTCTTGGTACTTTACACGTTGTTCACTGTATCAATCATAATAACTAAAAGAATAAGAAAATTCCTTTTGGCCGTTTAATATTTTTAGAATAATTTAAAATCATCCGACTCTCGGAATTTATGAAATGTATATTATATAAATATATAATATTGAAATGTATATTATTGACGAGTGACGAACGTTGGTTAGTAATCGCATAAGACTGATTCATTGATTACAAAGACTGCGATGAGAAAAGATAAGAAAAGAGACAAGGCAAATGGGAGCGGTGGGGTGTGAATGCAGAGTGTTAGCTAGAACAGCGCATTACCACACTATAGACTAATTAATTTCCTTTCAAAAGTCTCGGTCGACAATCTCTTTGTGGAGGAGTCTACATGTATGTGTGTCTGTGTGTTGGATGACTGGCAGACAGTGAGGTGCACATCATCGTTACTGCATTTTATGCGCTAAATTTAATTGCATTCTTATTATAATTACTATTGTGAGTGTAAGATTACACATAGGATTACAGTAAATGTCGTTTGATGAATTAACGGTGTCCGATTTTGACGATTACAGCTGCTGCGAATAAACGATGAAATATGGTTCATGTTATTACTGCGGATTCGTTTCTTGAAAATAAATTAAAATATTCAATAATTACTTGTTTGAATGCAGCAGATACATGCTTATTGTTTTTATTAAACATTTCTCATGCAAAATAGGAATGAAAAGACGGTGAAATAAAAAATGGCGAAGAAAATGCTATAACTTGGAAATAAGCTGCAAATGCTTTAAAAGTCATAAGATATTCTGTAGAATCGCAATCTGCAGGTATAGTTATAGACATTTTATTGAATTACGCACTAATTAATTTAAAAAAATTAAATATGTGTGTCAAACGATTCAAACAAAAAAAGACGACTTTTTGAAAATTGTTTAAAACTGCACTAATTAGTTAATACTGTATGTAATTATTAAATATTTAGGATTTTTAAAAATATTATTTCACTGCTAAAAGTCAGTTTGAACGAAATTTTGCAGTCACTTAAAATTTGTTATTGGCGATTTTCATTAAACAAACTAAATAATATAGCTTCCAATATTATTATGTACAGGGAAAAAAATATACAGCTCCATAATTTCTTTGTCTTTTAGTTAGTACTAGCGGTCCCGTCCGGCTTCGCCTGGTTGCTATGATTAGTTACAGGTTATTAACTTCAGCTATTTCAGAGATACAGCGTGTCCTTCTTGAAGGTTTCCACTCCTTAGGATACGGCTTTCTATAATTTGTCTAACACCGATCTCTTCAATTTTAACAAAGAAAACAGTCAAATTTCGTGTTTCTAACTCGAGCAGTTTCGGAAAAAGACTATTTTTATAATTCCTCTTTTCATTAATAAAAAAAATAAAAACGACCGAGCTTATTCTTAATGAAGAGTTTGTATGTTTAATTCAATACTTCTCGCTAGCGATTTTTGAGGTATGAACAATTTGTCAAAAAAATACACCCCCTTTTGACTCCTTAGGGGTTGAACTTCGAAAAATTTCTTCTTAGTGGGTGCTTACGTCGCAAAAGGAAACTACTGTCCAAATTTCTAGCTTGCCGCTGAATAATCAAACACCGATCTCTTCAATTTTAACAAAGAAAACAGTCAAATTTCGTGTTTCTAACTCGAGCAGTTTCGGAAAAAGACTATTTTTATAATTCCTCTTTTCATTAATAAAAAAAATAAAAACGACCGAGCTTATTCTTAATGAAGAGTTTGTATGTTTAATTCAATACTTCTCGCTAGCGATTTTTGAGGTATGAACAATTTGTCAAAAAAATACACCCCCTTTTGACTCCTTAGGGGTTGAACTTCGAAAAATTTCTTCTTAGTGGGTGCTTACGTCGCAAAAGGAAACTACTGTCCAAATTTCTAGCTTGCCGCTGAATAATCAAAAAAAACCTACACCGCCGTTTTAGCCTCATAGGGGTTGAATTAAAAAAAATGCTAGAATATGGGTTTGCTTATTTTTAAAGAAGAGTTAGTTTTTTTAATTCAATACCTCTCGCCTTAACGATTTGTGAGATATGAACATTTTGTCAAAAAACTCTACACCCCCTTTTGATCCCCTTAGGGGTTGAATTTCGAAAAATCCTTTCTTAACGGATGCCTACGAGTACGTCCTATAAGGAACCTACCTGCCAAGTTTTATGTTTGTAGGCTTTATGGTTGCTGAGAAAAGTTGAATGTCGAAGGTTTGTATAAAATTGACGAGACGTTACTGACGTCATATTTGAAACGTACATGCCTTGAGCTGAGCTTTATATCCCTTTGACTGACAACAGGGTGCTCTGAGAAAAGAACGACTAACAGTGAGATGAAGGGATGAGGATAAAACATGCGGTATACAGAATCCTCATTCATTCATTCATCTATTATTGTCTTATGGAACAAACGTGTTGCTTAATCGCGGACAAATCATTTTGTTGAACTGTTGGGCATGTGAAGAGCTATCATACGTTCTACTAAGAAAATAGGATGTAACGGTCACAACGTCATTAACATCCACAAGTATGTACTTATACAGAGAATGTTAATTTTGTGTAAACAAAGTATGTACGATTTATCACACTCAAAAAAGCAAGCAAATAAGAGTTGCTTCATTTTTTCTGGGATACTATAACACCGTTTAATCGAGACGCTGCCCTATGACACGACTTTGTAAAATAAGGTAAGATAGCTGAAACCTATATTTTGCTCCAACTTAATATTTGTCTGTTAGTTTGTACGTTCTCAGGTAACTGATGGGTCAATTGAAATCTAGTTTTCTACTTTAAATAGATTGACTAATTGGATCGGGAAAGGTTTTTCAATATTGTTTTAAATATACATTAACCAACTACACTTGAGTTTCCTTTTTAACTCGACGTGCCTAAAATTTGCAAGGAAAACACAATAAACTCATACAATATTAAACAGGCGCTTATTTTTTTAACATGTTCAAAGGACATTTTTAAATTTCTCGTAGAACAATCATTTTCATAAATCCGTATGAAATGATTGTGGGAAAACATAAAAACTTACAACAGGTTACTCGCCAATAGGAAAAAGTCCAATATCACATCTACTTCTACTATAGGATTTGAAATTAGTGCATTCGGAATGGAAGCAGTACCACAATAGTGATCTAATTGCAAAAATCATGAACGCGCCTATTTTTATAAAATTATAAAAGTTATAACAATTCACTTATTAGCTAATAGGCTTCATTGCACGTGTTTCTATATAAAATTTTTTATAAATTATTTTATTATAGATGCAAATCTTTTTAGACTTTTTCTAATCAAAAGACTTTTACGTTAGGATTGTGTTCTAAAACATCGTGTCTGAATTACTTAGGTACAAAAGGCAACCGTTAAGATAATACAGTGTATTAGAGTAAGTTGAAGGAGTCAGGAAACACATATAGGCACAGAGAGCACTGCGGTGATGAAGATGCTGAGATATCAGCATTTCTGTGGCTCTCGTCACTGACTACTGCACGAATACATTCTATATGTGTGTGTGTGTGTGATCTCTCTGGTAGTAGCAGTAGCCAGTCAGTGCCATCTCTCAGCAACTTTTGTATGTAAGTACGTATGTATGTGAATGTAGTAGACCAAAGCTATCGCCTTTTCTTATCACTAATTAGTTCTCAAGCTCGAGGAGATTCTCTCCCACCGTCGTTCATTCGATGACATATCTTGCTCGTGGCCCAATACGTACAGCTCTGCGTGCGTTCGCAGCAGTTCTTACTTGTTATTTGCTATGTTATGTTATTCTTATCCCCGTATGCATCGGCTTGTTACTATATTGTAACAAATTCAATGTTTATTTTAGACAGGTTTAAAGTAGTACTAGTAGAGATCAGGCAAAAAAATGTCAGATACTAAAAACGCAAATATGTCGTGAGCTTAGTATTTGTTAGTAAAAGAAACTAATTTAATGTTATTGAAAAGTGTTTGATAGGATCTCTAATTAAAAACAAATTGCTAACTATTGTTTTATTTGCTGGAGAATTTTTATTAATACATATTATTTACTTAGATATTATTAATGTGGTTAATTTCGAAAGAATGGAAAAAACTGAACAGCTATGTTTATTGTTTCATTCAAGCTGTAAGTAATTAACCCACAGTTTATCAATTAACTATTCCGTAAAGTTTGACGTATATCCCAGAGCAATATTACTGTAGAACCCGAAATACTCAGCGCCCAGGTCTAGATTATTATTGCTTTGCTGTGTCAGTGATATGCGAAACTGTTATTTTTTTAAAACAGGCATAATCCATTACTATTGAAATTTGAAAATAACTATTTACCACTGACTGTAAAAAATAACAGTTTTTTACTGGCAACCAATAGTTAACAGTAACATTGCTTTTTGTAATAAAAATAAACATAAAGATCTTAGTGAAGAGCAAAAACAGTTAAAAAACAAATAAAATAAAAGTTCTTTAACTGCAAATAAAAAATAAAACTAGATATTTAAAATATTTTTATAATTTTCTTTGCGTAGGTATATTATTACAAAATAATTTATTCCGTCAATTATAAATATAGCAAATTGGTTGACGGCTTGACTACAAGTGAGTATGGGTCAGTGCTGTTACTCTATTAGGTAGACAATAAATACCATACGTTCACGAAGTACGAAAAAACAAATTTTTGGAACCGATTATTTTCTGGTAACAGTTACATACTGACTTTATAAATTTTTATTTCATCCCATCAGTATTACTTCTGTTTTACTAATGAAAAGTAGTAAATTTTTTATTGAGCACATAAATGTTTTTATAATAATTAAATATATTATTTTGTGCTTACTTGTGTTCAATTCAGACAAGTTTCATTGCGAACATCGCACAGTAAGTAAGTAAGTAGGTAGGTATACACTGTACCTAATGAACATTTCATCTGCAGTTCATATTCGCGCTTGGTTTGGTCTTTCTGCGTTCTGTTTGAATAGCTGGCAGGCATGGATGTGTTTTTGACGAGGTTTTACTATCCGGCAAGAAGAGAGCGAATTTGCGTGCTGTCATGTCCACGCCGTCTTAAGCGTTTGTTCCGCCTTATGCGATGCATTTGTACTCCAATACATGTGTATACTGTATATGTATTATTACTATAAATGTATGCTAATAATACATTATATGTATGTATATTATATAAACTTCTATATTCATACACACAATACATAATTACTTTATTTAATGAACATAGTTATGTCCGTATTAAATTATAATAATTAATAACAGCAAAATCAATTTAAATATCTACTTATTTTGTTTCGTGACAAATTTGTGTTCAGTATTAAATTGAAACCATTAAAAATTTTCACAGAAATCTACGAAACTGAATATTTTAATACAAACTATATTTTTATTATAGGCGAATTTACCTTATTACTTTCTCAATTATATTTTAATTCATAATGGGTAGGTACTACAAAACTACGCAAAGAATAATTTCATAAGATGATTTACATGCTTATAATTTTCTCACTTTTTAGAAAAAGTGTTAGTCGTCTTATTTTTTTAATAAATTTTCTGTCACAGAAGAGATGTCAAAATTAATTGGAGGTATATTAAATTCTTTGTTCCATTGTATATCTGTCGTACACATTTTTTTTAAATTTTATGTCTAAAATTATAGCATAGAATATTTTATCATGCACAAGTATGATTTTTGAGAGAAAGTTTATGAATTGCAAACTATTGGCTAGATTAAAAATTGTGCAATAAAACATATTGATTTTTGAAATTAAATACTTATGGATAAATAATTTCTGCTCAAAGTTTAGATAACCAGATATTTACAAAACTATCATCTATACTATATTGTTAAAACACATGTATATTAATGAATGGGAGCTTATATAGTGTGTATTTTTAATTTGTTTTAATTAATGTTGAATACCGTATATGTTCAGAACATTATTTTCCTAAATATCTGAATTTTCTAAGCTTATTTAATGTTACTACTCATTCTTTTTCTAAAGTTTAAGAAAAAAACTATTTGTATAATATAATACTTATAATCATGCATTCACTGAAGAAATTACCAATAAAAGTATGAATATAAATGGTGTACAATAAACGTAAGCAAGACACGAGAGACACAAATTTGACATACCTACCCAATTATGAACTAAAAAACGCAATGAAATGCCATCCCGATTCGCTTTATCTACTCAATTATGGTTTTGTTGATATAATGGTAAAAAGTTATATTTTTTCTAAAAATAATATACAAGTCAACCAAAGCAATACCTATACTTATCTTTTATCAGGTTTCTAAAGTCATGCAATATAAATAGGCGTGCTGTTTTATTGCATTTCTATTTTAAGACAGATAAACTTGCCACAAATTTCCACGATTTCATTATCTTTTTGAAAGCGCATTGTCGGTATTTTGTGTTGGAGATAGAACTGTTCCATTGGCACTGTGTATACAATAGCCTGTGAAATACTATGACACCAACTTCTCTACGTCATGATCCGATTGTCTTCCAACAATTAATTGCTCGAAGCTGTTTTGTTGCTCTGTGTGCACATGTTAACATCTATTTGTATGTTGTTATCAAGAAAGTTGTAATCTGCAAGTTGTTGTTCTTTTTCTTTTTGTAATAAATCACTGCATCTTATTTCACACTTTATAGACTTGTTAATTAATTGCTCTAATTTGATGACAGATACTTGAAAATAATTATTTCATTTTAGAGGTAACAAAAATTAATTGATTATACTTATATGATGCAGTGTTGTCAGTCTATTACAACTGTAACAGATCTATTAATTTTTATTGAGGTTTATTTTCTTTTAAAAAATCCATTACCTTTTTATTAAAAAAAAAAACTTGCAAATAAAGCTTACAGAGTAAACATAGTTAGTAGTTACATTAAAAACACCCTTCGCCCGGCTTCCAGGGTCAGGTACATGTACGCATTGTACAGAGGTATGACTATATGACGTTACGATTTATGATTTACATTACCTAGTACCTAGTATTAAAATAAAACTTCTTTTTTAAACTTCTATTTCTTTATCAATAATTAAACCTACAAACACGCTTCTTTTTGATTTATTTTCGATCCAGGTTTTTTGAAAATCTATTACCTTTTTCAACATGGATTTGTTACTTTTTGTGAAAGCAATCTGGCAACGATGGTATGATGTAAATGTTAGCGCATAAAGACTCAAAATACTATAATCGTTGAGAGAAATTTCTGCATTTTTGCCGATCGAATTCGAAACTTTATTAAAGATTTGAATAAAAATTTTTTGCATGATTTGAAGTACGTAGGTATATCATTACTAATATATGAAACAAAATTTATTAGGTGTCAAAACGACTTTCAAATTTTTTTTACCAATAGACGACCAATAGATCAATAATTATTTGTTTCACAAATTGCTTATATCTACATTATTTTATTGAGCAACAATATGTAGCTTAGAGTAATAGTTCCTGTATAGTTTGGGGTAGGACTTCGCATTCGTATAAGTAGGGTAATTACGGGAGAGATGGACCACCGCCTGAGATGGACCAGTTCCCTACCACCGAATCTACTTGTGAGAGGGGAGTGATTCACATAGTGTTGTGTGTTCAAACGATCGACAGCTAACGTA
This sequence comes from Mongoloraphidia duomilia, assembly GCA_039654895.1. Taxonomy (NCBI): domain Eukaryota; kingdom Metazoa; phylum Arthropoda; class Insecta; order Raphidioptera; family Raphidiidae; genus Mongoloraphidia; species Mongoloraphidia duomilia. The sequence continues at coordinate 40,535,645 of CM077517.1, read as the reverse complement.
GACTCACTGTGAAGTGCGAACGTATCTTTTAAGTCATAATATATGTTTACGTATTTACACGTGGTCAAAAATTTTCGTACCAAGTTTTGAAAAAACGATTTTGGCTAAATTTAAGTATTAAAACTCAATTTATATATATAAAATTACTGCTTAGTAGTCATTGTTACTAATGTACACTCTGTTGAGACCTATTTACACTTGTAATTGTTATTTTGAAGTGGTGCATCTATCCCTTAAATTTGGGATAGATGGACCATTATAGATTGGGATAGTTAAACCGGTTTTAATTGGATTGTTTTTTCAGAATGCCGACAATGCTTCTACTTCTTATTAGTTTCATGCGAAATAATTTGTTATTACAGTATTTTTGGTTTAGTTAGTTTTTATGATTCCTTCTTTCGGTTCATCTCTCCCTGTATGGATCCAGTACCCCTATTTAGCGGTTCAACTATACCGCAAATTCAAGGTTAGTTGGACCAGAAAAGGATTTTTGATTTTAATTTTTATAAAAGAATTATGTTTATCTTTTAATTATTTGGGTAAAGTTACCATTACAGTTAATTGAAATGTTTGTATTAATTTTTGTTTTATTTCAATAAAGCTATTTGTTATATAAATATTGAAAAAATTAAAAAAGTGGTCCGTCTCTCCCGTAATTACCCTACACTTTGCATTGAACACTAGCTGAAATATTCATTCTTTGCTCGAGGTAAGCCTTTTTCCAAAATCTTTATTCCGAATTAAAATTCTAATATGGATTATGGAATGTATTTCTAAATTCTAAATTTCTAAGGCGACATTAATTTATGTTATATTAATGTAACCTAAAAATTTGTACAGTCATTTTTTGAGGTCCACAAATAAATAGACATAATTATTTTTCTTACTATTGCATCTACTTTACCTCAATACCGTAACCGGTGAATTTCAATTCTTTTATAAAAAATTATGAATAATTATTAGCATCAAATATGTCTAAGATAAAGAAGATAACTAGTCTTTTATTTTGTTTTGCATCTATCGTCTCAGTAACCCTATTCGATCTCCCGGATCATTCTACTCTCCTCCGAAACCTACTTAAAATTCAACGAGGGCACCTGCTATGTTTCATGTGCATCGTATCATCCAAACCATGTCAAGCTTTTTGATTTGTAAACATCTTTAGTGGTACACGGAAATGTGTCGCGGGAGTGACTCTTGTGACGGGCAGTTCAAACAATAGACCCTATCGTTTCTAGAAAACATGCTATAGGTGATCCTCTTTGGTCAGCTGTAACATTTTTTGAGGTTATATGTAGCTGTTAACGTATTTGAATCTGAATGTTTGCATATCTCTCTTGAGTACCGGAAACTTGAATTTTGTTTAACATACTAGCTTCAGTTCCTATTACGTCAATAACTGTACAGTTCGTATTTCAATTCTTTCACGTCGAAGGTTTTTTAAAAATTTAAATTATATAATACTCTATTCACAGTTAAAGTTTTGTTATTCTTTTATAAGTGGTAATAGCTGTGGTATTCAAAAATAAAATGTTGTTATTGGAAAATTTCAAATCGGATCTTGCACTAGAATCTATGTAATTCAGACTTCAGAATGGACAATTGTGTTGGCACCATAGTAATTGCACCAATTATGCAAGCACTGTTTTCTCTTAGCGTCCGTAGGTATATATTAAATATATAATGTGTACAAGAATACAGACATCCGGAAGGTAGCTTTATACATATAGGTACTTGTGTGCTTACTTCCTTCAAGCAACGTTATGAACAGTTATATTCACGGAGAAAAATAATAGGAAACAAAAAAAAATAGAATTTGATAGGGAGGCCGGGGCTAGTTGACTATAGGGGTAAGTAGACTGTCAAAAACTCATCGGGAACGAAAATATTGCATCATCTAACCACGGGCGAGAATCACCCGTACGAGACGTGGAATCGTGATCGCCCATCGTTTTGGAGAGGTGACATATTTTCAATAAATTAAACAAATAAGTAAATATTTTGTTACGCACATTTTTCATTGTGGTGCCTATGAAAGTTAGTGACTTTAAGTTAGTGAATCTAAGCATTAGCTTGATAGTTATTTTAAATGTGTGTAGCATAACTTTTCAAGTTGATGACAGTGGTTAGGTAAGACATGTTGGTGAAAATAAAAGTGACGTTTGGGGCTTGTTGACTAATTTGTTTCGGGACTAGTTGACTAATGTTTTATGAATGCAAAAATTGAACTTCTGATTTAGAAGACTGATTTGAAAAGTCTGATGATGGCCAAATCATGGTTTATTTAGAACTAAAAGTTAATACGAGACTGACGAGTGACGGCTATATTAATTAGAAAATGTTTTCTTAATCATAAGAAGATGTTATAATATTAATGAAAAGATGTTAATTTTTTGGAGTTTACTCCTTAAGAATCGATTTTCATACAAGGTTCCCCGGTATGGAAATTTTATGAGGAGTAAAATTTATACAAGCGTTAACTAAAAAGCGTTATGTTTTTCTGCGCAACGTACCTTGCGCACCTTTCAATGTATGTGTATACTTGTATACAGCCGACGTGTACATGGTATGCTCCGCGACAGCTGACGCATGTAAGTATGTATATAATATGTTTGCCTACTGCATAGTCAAAGACAATCGTACTTAAGGAGTAAAGTCCAGTCGTGCGTCGGAGCTGACAAACACACTTTTTTTATTTGTTTAAAAAACAGAATGCGTAATTTTGTTTTAACAGAAAGAAAAAAATATGATTATTATTAAAGCAAAACTTAAAAATCACTTACATGTTTCTTTTAGTACGTATTATTAGCCCTAAATTTTACATAAATAACTACTTAAGTCGACTTACTTCTAGCATAAAGTCAACTAGCCCCCTACCTGGGGTAGTTGACTAAGAGCTAGTGTTCTATAAAAACAGGCTAAAAAACTGAGCCATGATTCATTTCCACATTCTTATTGTTTTTATTTATAAGTTTAATATTTTGTCTATTAGATTCATAGTTACTTTGACTATATGTGTTGAAATAGAAAAAATAATCACAAACTATTTAAAACTTAGTCATCTAGCCCCGGTCTCCTACTAAAATCAGAGATCAGTACCTACAATCTACATATTATACAGAGAGGGGCTATAGTTATAATATAATCATTAAAATTAAATGCCGATGCCACTGGCTACGAAAAGTGTTTCGTTGGATACTGGTATGCACTCTGAGACATGTGTTAATAAATAGATAACTTCAAAACATTTTGAAAGCTGACCAAGAAGAAAAGATAATAGCGCACGCTCTAGATACAACAAGGCATGTAGAACTAATCGGGGATAGGGGGCGCTAGGAAAGATGTTTACAGATCAAAAATAACTTTAAGAAGGTTGACTGTTCATTTTGCTATTTTGATAGTGCAGACTTCTCCGACGGTGATCCGTTGCTTGCAAAATACCTAAAAAGTGTAAGCTTACCTTGGCTGAAATAAACATAGATCAGCTGGTATCAGTCAGTTAGTGGAGATGCTGGAGTTTTATTATTTATAGACGGTAGGTTTGCTTGGTGTTGTGATGGTGCAGACATCTCATAAGCTTCAAGCTGTAACGTAGTGTTGTCTACAACACAGGCACAACAGGAGAGTAGCTTAAACTTGTGTAAAGTAAAATAGAACAGGCAGAGACGCGTCATCAGTACAAAGGGCATCGTTTTACTAGTACATATAAGCGACGTCGTTCCGCCGCGTGTCCGTGTTGTGGACGCCTTTGTGTGTTGGGTGAAGAAGACAGCTGGCGTCTCCGCCTTGACGTGCTTCTGAACCGACGTCCAAACCGGCTACAAGGTTTGGTCAAACTGAAAATATAATGTCTATATAAATACGTACGTTACTATCCCCGTCTCCGCCACTGAACATTTCACATCATTGAAAATGTAAAGTAGTAAATTCGCAGGTATGTGGACAGTAAATAATAAAACAGAGTTTTTTTAAAAGTACGACGTTTCGTTTATTGATTTAAACTTTTTCAAGTACTTTATACTGGCAGTAAAAAATTATATAATTTTTTACTGCCAGTATAAAGTAATTATGTAATTATGTAATAAGCTATGTATAGCGATAATGGCCACAGAAACCAAGTCGCATAGTATTTTTTGTTTTTCAAATAAAAAAAACGAAATGTCGTACTTTTAAAAAACTGTCTGTTTTATTATTTACTGTCTACATACTTGCGAATTTACTACTTTAATTATATAAATATGGACACGAAATCTACTAAATAAAATCTAAATTAATTGTCAATACTTCTAGTATAAGTAGTAATTTTTTTTAATTTACCAGGGAAAGTGATAGTAAAATGAAAGGAAAATTAATTTTTTCCTTTTTTGGGACATTCTGATTCTATTTGGTTCAATTTTTGAAAAATTATTTCTATATCACACTTTTTGTGTCCGTTTTTTTTTAACTTCCCATTGGAAGTTATTGTAATGGGTCCGAAAATCGAAATCAAAATGTATAACAAATTTTTATGTTTCAAGGTCACTACACTATTTTTACACTATTTTTAGAAAGATGTCTGTGTGTGTGTGTACGTATGTAGGTACGTACGTACGTATGTGTCCATTTCTTTCTAAGACGAAATCTCGAGAATGAAAAATGATATAGTAGATTTTACACAATATCTCGCGAATAAAAAATTATATCGACTTCGTAAGGGTGTCAATCGAGGCGTGTTAACGTCATTTTGATCCGACATAAATTTTATAAAAATCGGTTCAGCCGTTTTTGTTTTTAATTATTGTTAAAAATAAATAATAATTATGTTTTAATGATTAAAATGATTACTTTTCTATGTAATATCTAATTTAATTATTGTTATTAAATATTTATTAAACTGGGAAGTTCGTCGTGTGGACTTCAAGGGTCGCACTTTAGTCCTAATAAGCGACCCACCTCACGGCTTATTTTATATTAATTTAAATAGGATTCAAACAGAGACAAAATACTCAATTATTAGATTTGAAAATAAAAATATAGATAAATATGGTGGAAGCGCAGTTATTAATCTCGGCATCTCCGCCATATACATACTTTGAAATACCTATTTAAATATAGGTAGGTATTCAAAATAAACCAGTTATCCGGATAATGCAACATGTTTAACGTTCTCCATTATATAATTCTAAGCAATATGAAAAACCAATTTTTTACAAAAGGTTTGTGGATGACATAATCATGTGCATTCCTAATAATAAAATAGAATATATCACTTCAAAATTGTTTAATTCTTACCACCTCAAAATACAATTCACTTATGAACTTAAACTCAAATATTTCGTTTTTGGATGTACTTATTATTAGAAACAATTGTGGCAAAATAACGACTGTTGGTAAACGAAACCTATATTTTCCGGTAGATATCTTAATTTTCTTAGTAACACTCATATGTAAACTATAAAATAAATGTCGTAAAAAATTTAATTACTAGAGCTAAGAACCTGTCTAGCAAAAAGTTTTGAACAAAAAACAAAAATATTAAAATTTTTTTTAAGTAGCACACCCTTTATATTTTTAGGTATAAAATGTGTAGAAGAAAGTGAGCTCTATTCACATACCTAAAGATACACAGAGTGTGCTACTTAAAAAATTGACTTAAGGTAAGTTAAGGTTATGCATTTTCCAACTATTGCCACTAACGCCCTGTATAATAAAATTTAACTCTGAAGTATCTGGAGGGTAGCACATGCTTTGGACTAATAATTAACACGCAAAAATGTACTCAACTTGAAAAATGTGCTTGGTATGTATTTTAGTAGTAGATAACAAATATGTAGAATTTTGCAGAAAAAGTTGAATATTTTGGCAACGTCGCAACCGAATTTTAAAAATGGCATAATTTTATGTAGGCTTCCGAATAGACAATGAGATGGCCTGAAAATACTGAAAGTATACAGTATGTTCTATTTATAAAAATACAAGTCAGTTGTACCATGACTACATCGTACACCCTGTACTAGCTAAAAATAATTTTAAAGTATAGTGCTCTTATTCCAATCCAACAACTGAAATGTCTTCAAATATTGTGTACTGCATACAGTGCAAACATTGTACAGGTGTGTATATTGGGCAGTCTTCGGTCTTCCAGATATTTAACGTATTAACGAACACCGTCGTTCGATATAATCTGCCAAAGTTTTTAATGACAATAAGACATCACTCGTTCAACATAGCTTAACCAACAATCATCTCTTCGATTTTGAAAACACCAAAGTGTAACTAATCGACGCTAATGACCTAAGTTGTCGACGCGTTTATAATCTACAATAATTAAAATAAAATAAAATGTAACCAATCAGTGTTTGTTCATTTCTGAGCATCCCTCGTATATCAATGTCCCTGTATGAAGCTTGTGTTTCTCCAACAGTCTGACTTCACAATGACTTGAGCTCGACTTCATTGTACTTGTACAGAAACATCTGTCGGTGGCGTCCACTTTGCAACCAACTGGCGAGTTACTCTGGCTGATGTGTCTGTTTGTGTGTATGAGGAAACCAACTCATTACAGCCACCCCCTCTCACTTCTCCTTACCGCCACACTGTCCTACCATTCGCTCTCTGTTTCTTCATCTCATAACACTGATGACTTGATTACAAGCCTCATTAATAATTAACCATAAAGCGGATTAAACATTTTAAAATTTCATAACAATTTACTTCAAAATTATATTCATGATAATTATTTTTATGATGTTGACGTTAATTTAAAGACATAGAAGATGTACAAAATGTTGCTGGTTATTTTTGTACAATTTAATTTTTATAAATTAACTATCAACTTATTTCAGACCTTTATAAAATTTTTTATTAATAAATATTACGTTTCGGCCCTAGTATATTATATTGAAATCTTTCATTACAAAATTGTGGAATTACAAATTTTAAAATGCAATCTAAAATCAATCAACTTTCAAATAAAATATTTTGAAATTTATGATTCCACATTTTTAAAATTCAAATTTAGATTGAAAACAGTTAATAATTTACCTATTATTAATTAATTAATTTTCAATTTAAATTTAATTTTGGAATTCGGCCACTGCTGAAACTTGAGTAGCTCTGATGTCTACCTACTGCATCATCTTTAATCAGGTCGATGATAACAAAATATTGTATTGTATTCAACTACATACGACTGCAAAGTTTCATGTCAATTGGATAAGTGCAAGTGGATGAAAAATGTGTTACAAGATTTCACCGTTATAAAAACTTACATACAAGTGAAACTAAAAATAAAAATAAGTTTGTAAAAACGACTGGAGACCGTTCTCCCACCACCAACACCGGGACTTTCACCACATGTTATTATTTTCATTTGTATAACTTGTTATTTAAATATTATTACAGCGAAAATATCGGAACTGCTTACGACTGCGAAATTTCAAAGTAAATTTGACAAGTAGAAGTATAGTGAAACTATTGTAACGTTAAAGGCCGGGTGACGTTGAGCAAACGGGTGGATAGTAGTTTTCAGAGTTGCTGGGCCCAAAATTACGTTTGCTCAACCAATTATTATTAATCCAAGGAAAAACAAAAATGAAAAAAGACAGTGTTTTAACGAGCACAGTAAGTAATATATTTTACTAAACACAAAACAATAACTTTCAAAAGAAAAATACAAAATAAAAAAACTCGGGTCGCAGTGCCAAACCCTGCCGACAATATAGTGTATTTGCTAATACAGGCATTGTGGCATTATTATGTGAACTAAAGTTTGTTTTTTGACAAAATAAAAAATTTAACCCCTTAATACATCCCTTAAAATAATTAAATTTTTCTAAATTTCAATATTAGACATGGATTTTATCAGTACACCCAATTAAATACACCCTTCCATAAGTAAATCCGTATCAACAAACTAGTGTTTTCATAAAATTTGAAAGTCCGGTCCTGTCGGGCCGATTTTATTAAAATTTTATCAGCACATTTTAATCTTTACTAACGAGTTAAATTTCAATTTTGAAACGATTCTGACAAATTTTTCGGTATTTTTGGGCAAAAAAACTTTTTGGAACCCCTAAATACAACCCTGAAAATGGTCCGATCGGGCCCATTTTAAATAGGCTTCTTGCGGTGATGGGTTCCAATGTGTGTACCAAATTTCGTTTCAATCGATTAAGTCTGTCGAGAGTTATCGTGTACACACATATATATATATATAAATATATATATATATATTGTAATGTTTTCATTCATAACATTACATTTTTCTTTTATTTTTCTCCTTATTTATAATTTTTATATTTTTAATACTTAAGTTAATTTAAATTTGAATTTACGTGCTGTCTGAAGTTCAGTAAGTAGGCAGGCTTACTTGGAAAAAGTGAACAGTTTATTCTGTTGGTTTCCAGGTTACTGAACAATTAGATTTAAGCCGTTATTTTTATTTACCTTTTAGAAAATTTTCATAAGTTTCCGGTCCGTCGAAGTGTTCAGTCCAGGTTTTTGTTGTCCGTCCGTATTCAGTGTGTCTGAATGTAGTTTGTAGTTTATTTATTAATTTTTACTTATTTTACCTTCATTCTTCTTAAATTTAATTGTGCGTCTGGTCTGTATATTTGGTGTGATTAAGTATTAAGTCTGTTCATTTTTCCTTTTCCTTACTTTAGTTTATTTTTCATTTCCTTTTAGCTTTGTATATTATTTTTCGCTTATTATTCACTTCTTTTGACAATAAGTTAAGGTTAGGTCGTTATACTATGTTTACATTTGTTTAGTTGAGTTTTAATAAATAAGGTTTGTTCCGTTGCGCCATTGGCCAGTGTAGATTTAAGTCCCGTTCGTTTGCTCTGTTTTGATTATTTTTAAGCCGTTCCGTTTTTCTTAGTTTATTGTTTATTTAGGTTAATTGTACAGTTCATTATTTCTTAAAATATATATTATAATAATTTATTTCTTTTATTTATTTACGGAACCATTCTGGCATCAATCGAGAGCTCCACTCTAAACTAAGCTAAAAATTGGGCCCAGCAACTAACCACCGGGCTCTCGAATCTGATCCCAATATGGTTCCTACTGATTTTTCTTTCCGTGTAATTTAGATTTTTTGAATTCCAATCTGCGGCTGACTGGAACTACGGCGACGTGCCTCAAAGAACAGGTACAATTGGTAGCAGAGCTAAAGTTGTCAGTCAACGCTTTGAAATTCCTGTTCCTGCCCTGTCCGTTCCTGTCCAGTATGGCGACTACTGACCCGTCCAGCCCGCCCTCCTCTCCTCCGGGTGCTGATCCTGGGGAGGAGACCATGTTCCTGCCGCCGAAGGACCTGACGACGTCTTCGCCAGCTAGACCGTCCCGTTCACCGATCCGTTCCGTTCTGGGGGCTAGTCCGCCTCCTGCTCCTGTGTGTGCCCCACGTGCTGCGAGTGTTAGTGATGTTGACGTTACTGCCGGGATTCAGGGTAAGTCTGTTTCCTTATCTGAACTTCCCGACAGCACATTTACCGTCTCTGAAACGAGAGATTTGTTAAGTAAGATTCCGGAAACTGACGGTCGTGATTTAGTTTTATTAATAAAGTTTATCGTAGAGGTAGAGTGTTTAATTATTAATCCGTTATTTTCGCCATCGGTATTATTAAGATGTTTGGTATTTAAGGTTATTGACCCATTGCGAACTATTTGGGTCCAAGAACTTTCCCGCGAATTTAGGTGGGCTCCTTTGAGGGAGTCTCTATTAAGACGATTTTTGACCCCCATAGACAGAGCTATGTTGGCTGAGCAATTTTTGAACCGCCGTCAAGATCCATCAGAGGATTTTGCGGATTTCATTCACGATATTTTGAAATATGTGCCCCTGTTTGGCCCGGTCCTGACAGAATCTGAACAGGTGGCCAAGATTTGGATCAACCAAAATTCAGAATCCTTTAATTACCTACAATATCATAAGGTTCCAGATAACATTGCAGATCTGATTTCTCTCGGCCAACATATGCGCGCGGTTGCTCGCCAGAGAGCTAGTTATAGTAAGTGGCCGACTCTGAATACTGTCCCAGCGCCAAGGGATGATAAGTGTTTTTATTGTAAGCAGAGGGGACATATTATAGCAAATTGTCCGTTACGTCCGTCTAGGTCCGGCTCAGAGAATCGAGCGATTCTGCCTAGGCAGAGTTGAGAAATGATACCCCAAAATTATTCGTCAGTGTGACCCAAAGGCCTCTGCGCCAGGTCAAATGTTTGGAAATACAAATTTAGTTTTAAGTTCCGATAATATTAGTCGTAAGTCAGTTCCGTGCAGCAGTGGTGTGTCCACTCCGTTCAGTGGTGTGTCCACTCCGTTCAGTAGTTATAAGTCTGTCCCGTCCGTGCCGAATGCGGCCCTGTCTAGTAGTAGGTCGATGACCTCTGTTAAGTCGCGTCCACACGATAATGTGGAGCTAGTTAGAAATAAGCATGATTTGAATTCTGATAGAATTTCTGATGTTAAACCTACCAATTTAAAGTTTGATTGTCATTCTGCGCCTAGTAGAGATTATGCCCCAATCAATGTTCCAGTAATAAATTTATGGTTAGGTAAAATTAAAGCCTCAGCCTTGGTGGATACTGGTTCTTCGGGAAATTATATTTCGAAAAGTATGGCAGATTATCTTTTAACTTTAAAAATAGGTCAGTGTTTTGACAATGTTTCGTATGCCCGATTAGCGAACGGTTCGATTTCTAAATCAACCGCGACTATGGTATTACCGATCAAGATAGCTTCTTTTTCTTGGAAGCTCAAGTTTAATGTTTTCGAGCGTTTATCTTATCCTGCGATAATAGGTTTTGTTTCGCTGAAGCTTATGGGGGCTTCTGTGAACTGTTTAGAAAATGCGCTCGAGTTTAAGTTTAATCAAGAGGTTAAAGTTCCGTTTTTGACTATGCCCGAATCTGACGTGAATTTGTGTATGGGCGCTATTCACCAGGTAGATTCTAGAGATGTCGAATTTTCGCGTCTATGTGACGAGTTCGACGACGTTTTGACAGACCGTCTTGGTCAGGCCAAAGATTATAAGTACGAAATACACTTATCTGATAAAATTCCGGTGAGGAAGGCTCCGTATCCATTGTCGCCTCCACAAGCTCAAATAATGAGGGACCACATCCAAACGTTATTGGATACTGATGTGATTTCGCCATCTACGTCGGCGTACGCATCTCCGGCTTTTCTAGTAAAGAAGAAAAGTGGTGGTTATCGACTCTGTGTTGACTACCGTCGGCTAAACGACAAAGTGGTCATGGATTCATTTCCGGTTCCGTCTGTAGATCATATTTTTGGATGCCTGAAAGGGGCTACGGTGTTTACTACATTGGATCTTAATAGTGCGTTCTACCAAATCGAACTTTCCGAGTCGTCTCAGAACGTAACTTCCTTTGTGACACCCGAGGGCCAATGGAAGTTTCATAAGGCTCCATTCGGTCTCTCTATTTCACCTAGTGCTCTCAACAGACTAATGTTCAAAATTTTTGCGGATCTACGGTACGAAAGTGTTATAGTGTTCTTTGATGATCTGTTGATCTATAGTAAAGACTTAGACTCACATATTTCTCACGTGCGAGAAGCTCTTCGCCGATTGCGCGAAAACAATCTGACTGTCAACCCCGACAAAGTGAATTTCGCGCAAAGTGAACTAAAATTTCTTGGTCATCGATTATCAGCTCAAGGACTCGCTGTTGACGATGACAAAGTGTCCGCCATTAAGGATTTACCAGTGCCTAAAAATATAAAACAGTTACAGTCTTTTATAGGAATGGTAAATTATTATGCAAAGTTTATACCTGACTACGCCAAGACAATGGCTCCCCTGAACGATTTGCGCAAAAAGGGAGTCAAGTTTGTGATTAGTGACAAACATTTAAAAAGTATTGAACAATTTAAACATGACTTAAGTAATCCGCCAGTGCTCAAGTTTCCTGACTTTGATCGTGAGTTCGTGCTCCAGACCGACGCCAGCAATACGCATATTGGTTGCGTGCTATTGCAGAAGTATGAAGACGGTATGCACCCGGTGCAGTTCGCCAGCCGGAGACTGACTCCTGCTGAAAGTAGGTTTTCCACCTACGAACAAGAGGCCCTTAGTTGTATTTGGGCCATGGAAAAATTCAAACCGTACCTGTCGCACCGAGAGTTCCTGCTGCAGACCGACAGCGCCTGTTTGAAGTGGCTGATCCAGCACCCCCGGAATTTGGGTCGCGTGGGTCGTTGGTTACTTCGTTTGAGTCGATTTAGGTTCCGAGTCGAACATATTCGTGGAGTCACAAATTACTCTGCAGATTGCCTGACCCGTCTAGTGCCTGATCCTGAAGTTTTTGTTAATGATGACTCCGACTTAAACGTCATCAACCGTCCGTTGGAAGCTGATTCCAAAATTTTCGAACTCCAGAGGCTACAACTAGAAGACGAAGAAATTCAGAAAACGCGTGAGTTGTTATCACAGAACATTGAGTGTAAAAACTTTATCTTACGTAATGACTGTGTTTATCGCCAAGTGGGTAGGAAGCGCAGGCAAAGACTGGTTTTACCCATCCCTGCTCGTCTTCCTATCATTCAAGAATTTCATAGTGCTAAAATAAGTGGACATCCTGGTGTTGCCAAAACGTATCGCGCCATCGCTCGACGTTATTGGTGGCCGAAAATGTACATTGATATCAGTGACTTTATAAAGAAATGTCAGTTGTGTTATCAGCACAAGCCGAATTTCAAGCCTGATAAAGTGATTTTGAGTTCCAGTCCTCCTGTAAACGTCTGGGATAGAGTTTATATCGATTTGCTTGGTCCTCTGATTTGTAGTGCGTCTGAAAATAAATATGTACTTTTAGTGCTTGATGGTTTTAGTAAATGGTTAATAATGTATCCGATTCCTGATTCTAGTTCAGCGTCAATTATTAGATGTCTTCATGAGGTTTTCACAACTTATGGACCTCCAGGTTGTATAGTATCCGATAATGCTACTAATTTTAAGTCTGTTAAGTTTAAGGAGTTTTGCTCGTCCTGGGGTACTCGTACAGTAAACACGTCCCCCTATTTTCCTGGTTCAAACGCAGTTGAAAGAGTTATACGAAATGTGCGATCGTCCCTTTCCATTATGCTAGAACAGCAGTTCAATGATCACCTTAACTGGGATCTTCTTCTGGACCATATTTCTTTCTGCAACAATACGTCGTATCATGAAAGTATTAAGGATTTGCCGTGCAAAGTATTTCTGGCTCGAGAGATCAGATTTCCTGTAGATTTAAGAAATGAATTAGACCCTTTGTGGGAGCATGATGACATTCCGTCAGTGGACTCTGTCCGGAAAATGTTAGATTTAGCGAGCAAAAGACAAGGTCATCATTACAATAAAAATAGAAATGTCACATCTAAATTTAAGGTTGGTGACAGCGTCATGCAAAGATTACATTACCAGAAAATGCGACCAAATTTCCATTTAAAATTCTTGCCTCGTTTTAGCACACCTAGAGTAATCCTTAGATTTACGAGTCCGGTGAGTGTTGATTTGCTCGACCAAGAATCCGGTAAAATGTACAAGTCTCACATTGAGCATCTGAAAAAAATTAGTTAGTTGTTAGGATATGAAAAAGATTTCTTTGTTGTGGTTATTATTTAAGTACCTTACTATTGTTGTATCTAGTGTTGTTAATTTCTTGAATCCAAATAGTTCTGAAATCGGTGTAAGTGATTATCGATAACTACCTCCGTGGTGGTCGGTCGTCATGTTTCCGTGCCGTTCTTGTCCCGACCTCGCACCTTTTGTTGGTGGGGGTAATTGTAATGTTTTCATTCATAACATTACATTTTTCTTTTATTTTTACTTCTTATTTATAATTTTTATATTTTTAATACTTAGTTAATTTAAATTTGAATTTACGTGCTGTCTGAAGTTCAGTAAGTAGGCAGGCTTACTTGGAAAAAGTGAACAGTTTATTCTGTTGGTTTCCAGGTTACTGAACAATTAGATTTAAGCCGTTATTTTTATTTACCTTTTAGAAAATTTTCATAAGTTTCCGGTCCGTCGAGGTGTTCAGTCCAGGTTTTTGTTGTCCGTCCGTATTCAGTGTGTCTGAATGTAGTTTGTAGTTTATTTTTAATTTTTACTTTATTTACATTCATTATTCTTAAATTTAATTGTGCGTCTGGTCTGTATATTTGGTGTGATTAAGTATTAAGTCTGTACATTTTTCCTTTTCCTTACTTTAGTTTATTTTTCCATTTTCATTCTTAGCTTTGTATATTAATTTTCGCTTATTATTCACTTCTTTTGACAGTAGGTTAAGGTTAGGTCGGTTATAGTTTGTTTACATTTGTTTAGTTGTGTTTTAATAAATAAGGTTTGTTCCGTTGCGCCATTGGCCAGTGTAGATTTAAGTCCCGTTCGTTTGCTCTGTTTTGATTATTTTTTTAAGCCGTTCCGTTTTTCTTAGTTTATTGTTTATTTAGGCTAATTGTACAGTTCTTTATTTCTTATAATATATAATATAATAATTTATTTCTTTTATTTATTTACGGAACCATTCTGGCATCAATCGAGAGCTCCACTCTAAACTAAGCTAAAAATTGGGCCCAGCAACTAACCACCGGGCTCTCGAATCTGATCCCAATATGGTTCCTACTCATTTTTCTTTCCTTGTAATTTAGATATTTTGAATACTAATCTGCGGCTGACTGGAACTACGGCGACGTGCCTCAAGAACAGGTACAATATATATATAAATATATATATATATATATATATATATACATACATATATATATAAACATTTTCAAAAATGGTGCCAAAGTGTTCAGGAGGCTATGAAACGTCGAGAAATTTTGGTCCGACCCCTAGGTCCCGCCATCCGACCGACGCCAATAGTGTATGTGCCATATTATGGCAAATACACTAATTAATCAAAATATAGAACGAAAGATAAGATTCACAAAATATAAGTTGATAATAAATAATGATAGGATTTTGAGAGAAGGAACGCGACTGACTTTTATTTTTCAGCCAGTCCCGAGAATAACCAAAAATATTAAGGATTATGTCATCTTTACAATAACTTACATAAGAGTACGACCTAACACCGAACGGTAGATAGGTTGCAGCCTACAGGGGATTAATTGTAAACTAGATAATTTATGTTGTTAGATTTTTTTTGCTTAATTTTGAATACTGATTATAACGAATTGTTGCACTATAATATAAACAAGCCGTGAGGTGGGTCGTTTATTAGGACTAAAGTGCGACCCTTGAGGTCCACACAACCAACTTCCCAGTTTGATAAATATTTAATAATAATAATTAAATTAGATATTACACAGAAAAGTAATCATTTTAATCATTAAAACATAATTGTTATTTATTTTTAACAATAATTAAAAAAAAAAACTGCTGAACTGATTTTTATAAAATTTATGTCGGATCAAAATGACGTTAACACGCCTCGATTGACACCCTTACGAAGTCGATATAATTTTTTATTCGCGAGATATTGTGTAAAATCTACTTTTTTGGTTAAGAAAAAAGAACGGGTGAACCGATTTTGAAAAAATTTCTTTCAGATCATATTTACGTTAATATGCGTCGATTGACACCCTAACGTAGTCGATATCATTTTTCATTCTCGAGATTTCGTCTTAGAAAGAAATGGACACATACGTACGTCCGTCCGTACGTACACACACACACACACACAGACACATCTTTCTAAAAATAGTGTAAAACTAGTGTAGTGACCTTGAAACATAAAAATTTGTTATACATTATGATTTGAATTTTCGGACCCATTACAATTACTTCCAATGGGAAGTTAAAAACGTGTACCTACATTATTACAATCGCACCCGATTTCCCCTATAGCAGAAAATCGAAAAATATGTGTAGGAATATGGTGGATAACAAGTGGAAGCAAGAGCAAAAAATACAGTTTTTTTTAAATGTTGGCAAATTTATAAGATCGTTTTCTTTATTCTAAAGCGTATTTTACAATTGCCACAAAACACCAAACCATAACAAACACTCTCGACGTACGTTTCGCCAACCAAGTTGGCATCATCAGGAGATGATTAAAACTAAAGACTAAACACAAATTACTGCCTATTTATAGGCTACCTAATTTTAATTACCTGAAAACTAAACTAATTTACTAAATCAAAAAGCAGGCTACCTGGAATTGGGCCTTTGTCACTGTTCATAATGTTATTTTTACACTTATGAATCTCTAGACTCTCTACGGCGTCTAGTTGTCTAATATTAATGACGTTCCTAATTAATTTTAAATTACTATTGTCTATTTTATGGTCATTTTCAAATGCATGTTGGGCAACACTAGATTTATCAAACCTGCCATATTTTAGATGAGCCATATGCTCTTTAAATCTTACTGAAATTGATCTTCTCGTTTGGCCAACATACTTTTTATTACAATTTTGTTTGTTATGGTTTGGTGTTTTGTGGCAATTGTAACATTTTGTATCTTTACACCAAAGGTTCCACCATTTTTTATTGTAAAGCGTATTTGTTTATTATGGCTAAGTTCGTTTGTACGCTCAGATCAATCTGAGTGCTCTAATGCGTTCTAATTCAACATTTATATGCCCTGAAAGATCTCTATCCTGCGTTCGGATTTAAAGTCTGGAGGAGATCGAGCACGCTCTAGAAGCTCCTAGGAAAGCGAGCGAGCAAGCAGATTTAATTATCTTCAGTATTCATTTTAAAAATGAGCGGAAGCACGTGTTGTGAGAATGGATAAATTTCCAAGTTTATTTGCATGAGGTAATTTTTCTTTAAGTAAAAATACACATACAATATTTATTCAAAGAATAATAATAACCAAGAAGTCTATATTGCACAGAACGGTTAAATAAAATATTTATTATATCTATGGGTCGAAAGAAATCAACAGTTGATAGTACTATTAATTCTAAAATAAACGAATCGAAAAAAATTATAAATCATGACTTATTATCATAACAATGTTGAATTAAATCAAAAATGAGGAACAATAAAGAATATATATTGGTTTTAGCTATAAGAATTTGATTTACTGGCGTCATTTTATACTGACGTTTGGAATAATCTGCTCGCTCGCCTCGATCAATCGAGTGCAATATCGAACTTACCCTATGTAGAATATGAGCCAAATTTACCCAGAAATGGCAGCCTCTGTTATATTAACATAATGAGATATAGCTTCTCTACCTATTAGTGGAAACCGCATGGAAATCAGTTGAATAGTTTCCGCGAGTCTATATCGTTCAGTCAGACAAATATTAGACAAACGTTGACTTTTATATACACGGTGTGCCATAGCTTATGGGCCATAGTGCAGGTGGTTATAGTACATGTAAAAATAAGGCATTTGACATAAACTTGCTATAATAAAATGTTGCTCGTCTGGGAAATGCAGGTCCGTAAAGATAAAATAGGCCATATTTTCAAAACCATCTGACATACATTGGTGGAAAATCGGTATGAAAAATAAATTTAAATATGTAAAAAGGTATACTTCATTCACTTCGATATCTCTAACTATTTTCGAGAAAATTAGAGTTAAAAGTTGCGCGGCACAGTAAAACAAGCTCGTAAAACGCGATTGTTTTACTGTGCCGCGCAACTATTAACCCCAATAATAAAAAACTCGGGTCGCAGTGCCAAACCCTGCCGACAATATAGTGTATTTGCTAACACAGGCATTGTGGCATTATTATGTGAACATAAGTTTGTTTTTTGACAAAATAAAAAATTTAACCCCTTAATACATCCCTTAAAATAATTAAATTTTTCTAAATTTCAATATTAGACATGGATTTTATCAGTACAACATCTGCACCAAATTAAATACACCCTTCCATAAGTAAATCCGTATCAATAAACTAGTGTTTTCATAAAATTTGAAAGTCCGGTCCTGTCGGGCCGATTTTATTAAAATTGTAGCAGCACATTTTAATCTCTACTAAAGAGTTAAATTTCAATTTTGAAACAATTCTGACAATTTTTTCGGTATTTTTGGGCCCAAAAACTTTTTAGAACCCCTAAATACAACCCTGAAAATGGTCCGATCGGGCCCATTTTAAATAGGCTTCGTGCGGTGATGGATTCCAACGTACCTACCAAATTTCGTTAAAATCAATTAACTCTTTCGAAAGTTATTGCCCGCACATATATATATATATATAATATATATATATATAAATATATACATACATATATATATAAACATTTTCAAAAATGGTGCCAAAGTGTTCAGGAGGCTATGAAACGTCGAGAAATTTTGGTCCGACCCCTAGGTCCCGCCATCCGACCGACGCCAATAGTGTATGTGCCATATGGCAAATACACTAAAAACTCGGGTCGCAGTGCCAAACCCTGCTGACAATATAGTGTATTTGCTAATATAGGCATTGTGGCATTATTATGTGAACAGTGAACTTAAGTTTGTTTTTTGACAAAATAAAAAATTTAACCCCTTAAATTTCAATATTAGACATGGATTTTATCAGTACATCTGCACCAAATTAAATACACCCTTCCATAAGTAAATCCATATCAACAAACTAGTGTTTTCATAAAGTTTTAAAGTCCGGTCCTGTCGGGCCGATTTTATTAAAATTTTAGCAGCATATTTTAATCTTTACTAAAGAGTTAAATTTCAATTTTGAAACGATTCTGACAAATTTTTCGGTATTTTTGGGCCCAAAAACTTTTTGGAACCCCTAAATACAACCCTGAAAATGGTCCGATCGGGTCCATTATAGGCTTCGTGCGGTATATAAACATTTTCAAAAATGGTGCCAAATTGTTCAGGAGGCTATGAAACGTCGAGAAATTTTGGTCCGACCCCTAGGTCCCACCATCCGACCGACGGCAATAGTGTATGTGCCATATTATGGCAAATACACTAATAATGTCGAGTCGAGGGCAGTTAATTATAAATTAGAGCGAAAGAACAAAGCGGGGTGAGTACCATATAAACTAATTATAAATTCGAGCCAACGAGCAAAGCGAGTGACTCACGTATTGTTTATTAGTGTATTTGCCATATGGCACATACACTATTGGCGTCGGTCGGATGGTGGGACCTAGGGGTCGGACCAAAATTTCTCGACGTTTCATAGCCTCCTGAACACTTTGGCACCATTTTTAAAAATGTTTATATATATATAAATGTATGTATATATAAATATATTTATATATATATATTTATATATATATATATTTATATATATATATATTTATATATATATATTTATATATATATATATATATTATATATATATATTTATATATATATATTTATATATATATGTGTGTACACGATAACTCTCGACAGACTTAATCGATTGAAACGAAATTTGGTACACACATTGGAACCCATCACCGCAAGAAGCCTATTTGAAATGGGCCCGATCGGACCATTTTCAGGGTTGTATTTAGGGGTTCCAAAAAGTTTTTGGGCCCAAAAATATCTAAAAATTTGTCAGAATCGTTTCAAAATTGAAATTTAACTCTTTAGTAAAGATTAAAATGTGCTGCTAAAATTTTAATAAAATCGGCCCGACAGGACCGGACTTTCAAATTTTATGAAAACACTAGTTTGTTGATACGGATTTACTTATGGAAGGGTGTATTTAATTGGGTGTACTGATAAAATCCATGTCTAATATTGAAATTTAGAAAAATTTAATTATTTTAAGGGATGTATTAAGGGGTTAAATTTTTTATTTTGTCAAAAAACAAACTTAAGTTCACATAATAATGCCACAATGCCAGTATTAGCAAATACACTATATTGTCGGCAGGGTTTGGCACTGCGACCCGAGTTTTTTTATTTACTTAATTTCAACAGTTACAAAAATAACCAATTAATGGTATAGGTATTATACCTATAGATAGTATAATAAGTACAGACACTACCAAATATATCTGTTGCTACAAATTGAAAAAAAAATCTGTAAATCGGTTGACTCTGCAGGCCATCCCTGGAACTTTCCGCTATTTTCAAGCGCTTTGAGTTCGAACCACTTGATAATATACCCAAATATAATATACCCAAAAGCTCTTCGAGCTCAAAAATCTGAAAATTGCTGATAACAACACTATTTTAATTTTTGAAAAGCTATAACTTTTGAACGCGTCTTTCGATTTTGATCTTTGAAACGGCATTCGACGCAGTTTTTTAAGCTCTAAAAATATTGTAAGAGGTACAAAATCGATTGGTTGAGAAATCTCAAAGTTATTTTGAAAAAACACTTTTTTCGAAATCTGTTGACTACGTAATCTCTCGAACGGATTAACTGATTTTGATCCCCTTAGCGGCATTCGACGCAGTTTTCTGAGGAGAAGAGCTGATTAGATTATGAAATCAATCGGTACAATATTCTAGAAGTTATTTTGAAAAAACATCGTATTAACAACTTTCTTTTTCGGTTTTTTTGGAATTTCTCAAAATCTATTGAGCCGAATCGATTTAAATTTTCAGGAAATCTAAGTTCAGTAGAACCCTTTCGAATGCCGCAAATCGCGATTCGATCGGTCAAGCTGTTCAAAAGTGATGAGAGGTTTACATACACACACACACACACACACACACACACACACACACACACATACAGACATAATGACATCATCGTAAAAATAGTCAGAATAGCTTCCTAGGATCACAAAACGTCGAGATCTGATGAAAACTCGATTTTCGAAAATCGGAGTGAAATCAATAACTTCCCTATTTTTGAAAATTTTCAATTTTTTAGCGGGAAGTTAAAAATACAATAAAACAAGCCGTGAGGTGGGTCGTTTATTAGGACTAAAGTGCGACCCTTGAGGTCCACACGACGAACTTCCCAGTTTGATAAATATTTAATAATAATAATTAAATTAGATATTACACAGAAAAGTAATCATTTTAATCATTAAAACATCAATAATTAAAAAAAAAAAAAAAAAAAAAAAAAACGGCTGAACCGATTTTTATAAAATTTATGTCGGATCAAAATGACGTTAACACGCCTTGATTGACACCCTTACGAAGTCGATATAATTTTTTATTCGCGAGATATTGTGTAAAATCTACTTTTTTGGAGGTTATTTGGTTAAGAAAAAAGAACGGCTAAACCGATTTTGAAAAAATTTCTTTCAGATCATATTTACGTTAATACGTGTCGATTGGCACCCTAACGTAGTCGATATCATTTTTCATTCTCGAGATTTCGTCTTAGAAAGAAATGGACACATACGTACGTACGTACGTACGTACACACACACACACACAGAGACAGACATCTTTCTAAAAGTAGTGTAAAAATAGTGTAGTGACCTTGAAATATAAAAATTTTTTTTCCTTTTTGATTTCGATTTTCGGACCCATTACAATAACTTCCAGTGGGAAGTTAAAAAGTAAAGACATATATTACGCATATTTTACAAAATGTGTGAATATCGATATTTAAACCAGTGGCCTGAATAATATTAAACTTATCATATTAATCTTATCATATTATAAATACGAGCGAAACGAGTGCACCCGGGCGAAGCCGGACGGAGCATCTATATATTGTATAATATGCATACTACAATAGTGTTATTACAAGCGCAACATGGTACTGTATGTGTACAATCATCCATTAGTGAAAAGAGATATATTACAATAAAACCAAGGAGATAATCATAAAATATTATAGCGCCGTTTAAATTTATTTCCTCCTAGTGCAGTCAAGTGTGTAGAAACAACACAATTCAAACAACATTCAGTGTACTTATACACTCTTACACACTCGTTCTAAATGACTGCTTTCTCTAGATCTCTACCACACCTCTGAACGATTGTTTAATCATTTTTATGTTTTCAAAAAAATCTTAAAACCACGCTTAGTATATCAACGCACTAAAATGTAGGAAATAAATTTCTTTCTCTTGTATGACGTTTAAAAGCGTGGGACACTAACTGTACCTATATTTCATGTAAGTCATCGAGTGTCCCATGCTTTTAAACGTTATACCTAAGGGAAAGAAATTTATTTTCTACTTTTTAGTGCGTTGATATAAGCGTGTTTTTTAGATTTTTTTGAAACTATACATTTATTGTATTTTTCAACTTTTTAGTCTTTGATAAATCAATTCTTCCGGCACTAGAGTACAGTTTATCATCAGAATATTGTTATCAAAACAACTAAGACCGCAAAGTTTCACGTCAATTGGACATTTGAAAGAAGGTGAAAATATACATAAAACGTACAAACGTGTTAACAAATGAATTCTTTACATTAACAACGGTTGTTGATTACCATTGGTCTATTAATATTTTTCAAATGTACACACTTCGACTTCGTGAACGTCCATTTTGGTCGCTGCAGATTCGCTCACGGCAATGCTGATTTTGTCGGGAACTCTATTATTTAACTCAAGTCCAGTCGGATAAAAAAATACTCAATAGATACTTTAAGTTTAGGGTATAGCAAATGTCAGTATTCCTATTAAATTTAATTAAAATTGGATTTCATAAAAATTAAGTGTCGTAAAAGGGCTTTCTGGCAAATTCCACGGGAAATTTTCATATTAAAAATTATTTTGGAACAAGGATATCATGAACGGTTCTCCATATCGATATTTAATGATAAAACACAGAAAACGATATATTTTAAGAATTAATTGTAAGTTAATTATAGGAGTTCTAACATTTTAAAAACTAAATATCAAGTAATTTCTACAGTCTTAAAAATATTTTTAAATCTATGATATATTTCAACGCATTAAGATATTTATGTAGTGTTAGACAATTTTAATTTTAATATCAAATAGTAGGTGGATGTCCCTTTTATATTAAGTGTAGAATTGCATTATGTATTTACGTAATAAAAGGAAACAGAAATTAATGTAACAGCCGTACACCTATTGGACAACGTAAGTGTACACATATACACATTTATATATACATATGTTTCCACCTATAAGATACGTAGTAATATACTTAATACAATATACAGTGGCGTAACGATCAGTTTGGGCGAAGCAAGAGTAATTTTTAAAGTGAAACTTTATTAGTCTCTTTTTTTTCGTTTGATTACGCATGTCGAACGTCATGTCACGTCCAAACGAACCGATCGATCAGGTCAGTACACTAATCAAAAAGCATTCAGCGACGTTATGTCTGTAACTATATTATATTCTAGAACAGCACACAACTGTCATAGTAGTCGACCAGATCAGTACTCATCGAAAAACAGCGACGGCTATGTTCATAACTATATTATACGACTACATAACTAATATCGTACGAATATTCAGTCTAGCAGCACATCAAATACCCATTGACCACCAACGATAGAAACTCAATTCTTACGTTTGTCTCCATACTGATCAAGGTTCAGATTACATTACCAAAACCACGTAAACAAAATTATATTTCGGCGATTTCGGGTTAAAACGTTTATGGTTATGACAACAAAGCTTCACTTGCACCGTGGTCTCATAAAACCGCACCCTAGTTATTTTTTACGCTACACGTCTACATTATAAAATTAAGGTCCTGAAAACCACTGCTTGTAAACCATAAATCTATACATATTACATATAAGTATAAAAGGAACAGATTTGAATGGTGTTTTGACCATTCGATAGGTCATTTATTGAGGAAGGTTTAGGTCTATTCTAGCTACCCGATCCGGGTACAAATCGGATTGATTCCAAGTTAGATTGAAACCAAGCGTATGTTAAAACCGGTGTGAAATATCATATTCTACTTAATAATAATAATATGTCGCGAGCAGTTAATTATAAATTCTAGCGACCGAGTCAAACATATTAACATTCCCACTTCAACCTACATAGTTTTTTTTGTATAAAAGAAAGTCGTGTTAGTTAGTTAGTTACACCCATTTATAACTCGAGAACAGCTGGACCGATTTTTATGATCTTCGATTTTTAGTGTATTTGCCATATGGCACATACACTATTGGCGTCGGTCGGATGGCGGAACCTAGGGGTCGGACCAAAATTTCTCGACGTTTCATAGCCTCCTGAACATTTTGGCACCATTTTTGGAAATGTCTATTTATATATGTATATACAGGGTGAGTTCGACCACCCGTATCAGTCGTTTTTTTCGAAAACGGTTAGTCGTAGAGAGTTGTGTCAAAAATTTGTATTATAAAAGCCCTAATAAAGAATCGAATGGTGATAATTTTTTTTTCCGGGAAGGTCGGCTTCCCTATTAGTTTGCTCCAGAATGTCCAGAACTCCGGAATTATAAATGTAATGATAGGTCGAAAGTGGTATTGTTGAAAAGATCTTTAAAAAATAAGCAAGTTTTGTAGGAACATTTTTTTTATTACTGCCACCCCTGTTAAGTAATATATGTTTGAAATTACTAAATTAAAATGTCATAATAACGAACTTTTTAAAAGTCCGCATTTAAAATCTAGGTACCTAGCTATCGATCATTAAACACTGAAGAAGTACACTCACAGTATAACCAGAAGAGCTCAGTAGTATGTATTAAAGAGTAAATGGAAGACAGTTTGAACACTTGTGACAATGTCTAAGGTTGCTAGATTTTTAATGCCGACTTCGATCGTTATTATGAAAATTTGATTTAATAATTTCCAACGATTGTTACTTAACAGGGGTGGCAGTAATTAAATAATTTTTCCTACAAAACTTGCCTATTTTTTAAAGAGCTTTTCAACAGCACCACTTTCAACCTATCGTGCTTTCTAAAATTCCGGAGTTTTGAACATATAATAATTTATATTTATACTTATAGAAATTTACAGGGGTGGCAGTAATAAAAAAAATGTTCCTACAAAACTTGCTTATTTTTTAAAGATCTTTTCAACAATACCACTTTCGACCTATCATTACATTTATAATTCCGGAGTTCTGGACATTCTGGAGCAAACTAATAGGGAAGCCGACCTTCCCGGAAAAAAAAATTATCACCATTCGATTCTTTATTAGGGCTTTTATAATACAAATTTTCGACACAACTCTCTACGACTAACCGTTGTCGAAAAAAACGACTGATACGGGTGGTCGCACTCACCCTGTATATATATTTATATATACATACATATATATATATATATATATGTGCGGGCAATAACTTTCGAAAGAGTTAATTGATTTTGACGAAATTTGGTAGGCACGTTGAAATCCATCACCGCACGAAGCCTATTTAAAATGGACCCAATCGGACCATTTTAAGGGTGGTTTTTAGGGGTTGAAATATTGTTTTTCGGCCCGAAAATGCGGAAAAAATTCTCAGAATCATTTCAAAATTGAAATTTAACCTTTTAATAACGATTAAAATGTGCTTCCAAAATTTTAATAAAATCGGCCCGACAGGACCGGACTTACAAAATTTTATGAAAACACTAGTTTGCGGATAGTGCTTTACTTACTGAAGGGTGTATTTAATTTGGTACCGAGGTTGCATTGATAAAAATATTGAAATTAAGAAAAAAAAAAATATTATTTTAAGGGATGTATTAAGGGGTTAAATTTTTTATTTTGTTCAAAAACAAACTTAAGTTCACATAATAAAGCCACAATGCCAGTATTAGCAAATACACTATATTGTCGGCAGGGTTTTGGCACTGCGACCCGAGTTTTTTGGAATTGTCTCCGCCCTGGTTAACAGAATAACTATTAAAACATCGGAAAAATTCACCCGGGAGCGAACGAGCGAAGCGAGTGAGTAATGTACCAGCCGGGAGTGAATGAGCGAAGCGAGTGAGTAATGTAATTATAATATTCAAGCGAACGAGCGAAGCGAGTGAATAATGTACCACCCGGAGCGAACGAGCGAAGCGAGTGAGTAATGTAATTATTATAATCAAGCGAACGAGCGAAGCGAGTGGTAGTGTATTGCAGTCCGGGCGAATTCGGACCGGGCCGCTAGTTTGTAATAAAAAAAAAATATGTACCTATATCCAAAAAATCGAAACACCTAATACCTACTCTTAACACCCGAGTAAAAGCTAGCATATAACTCTCAATATATAAAATATATTATGTAACCTTTGTACGATTCTTAGAGCGATGACACACACAGCGGTTTGTGCCGAGGCGTTGCCGAGTCGGCACATATATTAATGTTTTTCAATGATGCAAAACACACACCGCAGCGAGAATTGTCTGCCAATTGAAAGCCGACTCTCAGCCGCATCGACACATCGTTCTCCACAAGAAACGCCTGACTGCCGACTGCCGAGTGACACCGCTGTGTGAATCAACGTCGAGTCGGCATCCGCCTCGGCTGCCGAGTCGGCACAAACCGCTGTGTGTGTAATCGCTCTTAAATAATTAATTTTAAATGTATTTGTCTAACATTTACTTTTAAAAATATTTTAGAATATATTTCAATTGACCAAGACAAATTTTATATAACACAAGATTTTCTTAATATTTGGGTGTTCCAATGTTATTATTTTCTGTAGTTTGTATAATATATTATGAAGGAATAGCAAATGTATTTTAGAGACAAATTCAGTAACCTTCTCAGAATTTTGGTGACAAGTTCCGTTTTTTAGTTATAACCGAAAATCGAAATTTACCTGCCCTCTATAATCTACAATATCTATCTATCTATATATCTGTTTGTCTATCTGTCCGTCCGTCCTTCTATCTGTCTATCTATCTATCTAAAAATATATGAGCACTGTGGGTGGAATAAAAACAAAAATAAAGATAGTTACTTCTTACCACAACAGTTTTATTGATGGATGTACATTCCGAAAGCTATGCTTTCATCTTCAGCAAAGGTGGAAAGAGCATTTTTCAGACATCAAATTTAATAGACCGGACAAATCAAGCGTCGCGAACCATATTTTAGATACTAACCATGACATAAGCATAAATAATGTAAGTTTGGTTAAGGCGCTAAGTACGACCCATCATTTATATAGCTTTGAAAGCATATACATTGCTAAGTGCGATGGTACCAAGCTTTTGAATTCAGATAATGGCCGTATACTTTATTCTGCTTTATTTGATCTTTTAGACCATAAGTAATGTTATAGATTAATTCGCTTTGTTCTAGGTCAATTAGTTTCAGGTCAATTTCTTAGTCGTCTTATCCGTTGGTTTGGACCATTGGATCGTTCTATCCTCCTGTGGTACTTTAAGTCTATAGTTTAGTTTTCAATTTGTTAATTGTTTTATTACCTGTAATATTAGTATAAAATATCCGTTTTGTATTATTTCATCCATGTATAGTGTTCGCTGAAGATGAAAGCATTATAGCTTTCGAAATGTACATCCATCAATAAAACTGTTGTGGTAAGAAGTAACTATCTTTATTTTATCTATCTATTTATCTATCTATTTAAACAGAATTTTATAAAATATGAATATAATTTTGCATATTTTTGTAGAAGTGTAATCGATTCCAGTATTCTTAGTCAAGAAAATCGTAACACGAGAAACAAATAAACCCTTAAAAGACGTTTTAAGCTTCAGAAATTTGATAACAAAGACATATGGTGACTCATATAGTGACTGATAATGAGATAAATAAATTATCCATTGAAAAATAAAATATTTTAAAAACAAGAATATTATAGTGTCAAGGTTAACATTCCAAGGACTTAGTAGAGTGATGCTGGAAATATTATACTGGTCCATCTTACTATAGCAAACTCGTTTGTTATAATAACACGCGTTCTCGATATGAATTTGTCAAAATTATATTTTCTTAGTTACGCTAAAAAATTGAAGTTTGTTTTGGATAACAACAAAAAAATTGATTTAGAATTAATCAACATTTAATATTGAGAACACTTATTTCATTGAGATTTTGTTCAACTGAATTTATTGTGTTTTATTATTTTATTAAAATAAGAACATAAATTTGTTCTTACAATTGGTGACCCCTAGTGAAAGGAACACAATTTTTATATTTAAGATAAGTAATTTTTTTATAATTTATCAACATGACAAATAATATTAAACTACCAGAATTTAGTTTAATAGATCCAGAGTTGTATTTTATACAAGTTGAGAGACTTTTCTCTCTTAATAATATTAAGAATTCTTTAAAACAGTATGACCTATTGGTTTCTTCTTTACCAATATCTATTGCCACACTGGTCAGTAATTTAATTTTTAATATCCCAGAAAACGATCATTACGAAATTTTAAAAAAAGAAATTTTACTTAAATTTAATATTGACCAAAATAATAATTTAAAAAAACTTTTTTCAATTGACGATTCTAATAATATTGAGAAACCATCTTCTATTCTTAACAATATTCAACGTTATTCTAGAAATTTAAATTTACCAGAAGAAGCTCTTAAACAAATTTTTATCAATAAACTTCCTAATAATATACAAATTTCCCTTATTCCAAATTTAAATCAAAATTTAAATTCCCTTGCTAATATTGCCGACAAAATTTTTTTAATAAATCAAAATGAATCATGCAATTCACTTAAATCTTCTTCTGAATCTAGCTTTCTTAAACAACTTACCGATTCTATCGATAAAATTAATAATCGTATCAGTTCTATTGAATCATCTTCTTCTAATTATAATTATAATAAACGTTTTTCGAATGAAAATTCTCACCAAGTTTCTTACAATAATGAACCTTTTATATGTTTTTATCACAAAAATTTTGGCCGTCGTGCAAACAAATGTGTCCCTCAATGTATTTTTTACGAGAAATCGGAAAATCTAAATTTGTTCAGAATTGGATTGGTTTCTGAACATTCAAACACGCAAATTCAATCCCCTCAACTATTATTTTCTCTTGACAAAATTAATAATATAAAATTTTTAATAGATACAGGCTCAACTAACAGTTTTATACCAAGTTCAATTTCTAATAATTTTAAACAAGATATGAATTTTATTACTAAATTTTTTACTGCTGCAAACGGTTCTTATATCAAAGCCACTAGTAAAGTAAACTTAAAAGTAGATTTTAACCTAGGTAGACTATTCTACTGGAATTTTTTTGTAGCCCCAGTTCAATTTCCAATCCTTGGACTAGATTTTTTAACACATTTTAATATTTCTATCGACTTATCTTCTAGGCAACTTTCACTTGCAAATAGCTCTGTGTCAAATATTTCCCTTACTAACCCCTATTTAAAATTACTTGACAAATACTCTGATTTAACTAATTTTGACCTTAAGAAAAAAATTAATCATAATTTTTTTCACAGGATTTTTACTGATGGTAAACCAATTTTTTCTGCGCCTAGAAGACTTAATTCTGAACAGTACGATATTGCCAAATCTGAATTTGATAGACTACTTGAGTCAGGAATTGTTAGACGTTCTAATAGCCCCTGGTCAAGCCCTCTTCACATGGTTAAAAAAGAAGACGGATCTTATCGTGCCTGTGGAGATTATCGTAGACTTAATGCTATTACTATTCCTGACAGATATCCCATTCCTTTTTTACAAGATTTTACATACAAGATTTCAAACAAAAAAATATTTTCTAAAATAGATTTAAAACAAGCGTATTTCCAAATCCCAATACATCCCGAAGATATTCCCAAAACTACTATTATTACTCCATTTGGTTCTTTTGAATATTTACAGATGAATTTTGGTCTGAGAAATGCTGGTCAAACTTTTTCAAGATTTATGTCTACAGTTATTTCTGGTTTTAATTTTGTATTTGTATATTTAGATGACATTTTAGTTTTTAGCGATGATGAAGAACAACATCTTAATCATATAAATTTACTTTTCAAAAGATTAAATGATTTTGGCTTAACAATTAATTCAAAAAAATGTATTTTTGCAGTGAAAGAGCTCACTTTCTTAGGACACCTAGTCACAACTAACGGAATTAGTCCACTACCAGAAAAAGTCAAAGTTATTCAAGATTATCCTATTCCTGATTCTCAACGAAAGTTACGTAACTTTTTAGGGTTAATTAATTTTTATAATAGATTTATTTATAATTGTGGATCAATTTTAGCTCCTTTAAATAAATTTATAATTCCTGGTAAAGCTACAGATAAACCTGTATCTCTTGATGTTCCAGCGTTGGAATCATTTAGGTACGCGAAGAACGCATTAGCACAATGTGCCCTTCTTTCGCATCCTGTTCGAGGAGCACCATTGTCTATCAGCACCGATGCTTCAGATATTGGAATTGGTGCAGTTCTTCAGCAGAAAATTAATAATGAATTCAAGCCACTTGCTTTTTTCTCCAGGAAGTTAACAAAAACCGAAACAAAGTACAGTGTATTTTCACGAGAACTTCTTGCAATTTATTGCTCAATTAAGAAGTTCAGACATTATATTGAAGGTCGTCATTTTACGATTTTTACTGATCATCGTCCAATTACTTTGGCGTTGAAATCTAAATCGGATAATTATCTACCAAGAGAACTCCGACAACTTTTATTTATTCAACAATTTACGTCAGATGTTTGTCACATTAAAGGCAAAGAAAACATCCCTGCTGATGTTCTTTCAAGAATAAATATTATTAATTTTAAAACAAATAAAAAACGTATTAATCAAGTTTATTGCCCTGATGGCATTTCAATAGATTTCAATGACATTTCTATTGCACAAAATAACAATCAAGAACTTTTAAAATTAATTTCAAAACCGAGATTTAATTTTAAACAATTTAAATTAAAAAACGGAAAAATGATTTGGTGTGAGTTTTCAACAAAGAAACCTCGTCCTTATATACCAGATGATTTTCGACGAAATATTTTTGATTCTGTTCATAATCTTGGTCATCCTGGTATACGTTCAACGCAAAATCAATTGGTCAGCAGATTTTTTTGGCCAGGTATGAATAAACAAGTGAGAGAATGGACACGGCATTGTTTAAATTGCCAGCAAAATAAGATAACGACTCATGTGAAACTACCAATTTTTCCTATTAAGGAACCTGATAACAGATTTGGTCATATACATTTAGATATTGTATCTTTACCCTTTTGTAATGGATTCAAGTATCTACTGACTATCGTTGACCGTTTTTCACGTTGGCCGGAAGCTTTACCGTTAACAGACATTTCAACTGAAAATATAATCAATGTTTTCATTTCTGACTGGATTTCCCGTTTTGGTTGTCCAGGAAAAATTACTACTGATAGAGGACTGCAATTTCAGTCAACCATGTGGAAACATTTTCTTAAAGAAATAGGTACTGAACATATAATGACGACGAGCTACCATCCCCAATCTAATGGCCTCGTCGAAAGATTTCATAGACGTTTAAAAGAATCTTTGAAATGTGCTTCTCAGCAAAACTGGACTGATGTTTTACCTTGGACTTTACTCTCTATTCGTTCTTCAATAAAGAAAGAAGTGAATGCCAGTCCTGCTGAGATGTTATATGGATCTTCCCTTAGACTTCCTGCAGAATTTTTTGAACAAAAATTAGTCAATCCTACTGATAGTGATTTTATTAATCGTTTAAAAACAAATTTGCAGAAGTACTATTTTGATAAGGAGATTCCTAAGTTTTCAAATCCATTAATTAATGCAGATTTTGTGTTTGTGCGAAACATTAACGCTTTCTCTAGTTTAAAACCATCATACAGTGGACCTTTTCGTGTAATTTCAAAAAGTGATAAATACTTTATTTTAGACATTAATGGTCGTCAAGATAGTGTTTCTTGTGATCGTTTAAAAACTGCAAACATTGAAAATTGATTTTTTTTAGTGTATATTATTTAATGATTTGTACATTATTTTGCTTATATTTAATATATTATCTGATAGCTCATTTTATTTCCTACGCGTGGTGTTTTGCAGTTGGTTTGGAAGTTCGAATCTTCCATTTCAATTTTTTTTCCACGCGTAGGGGGGGTGCTATTATAGCAAACTCGTTTGTTATAATAACACGCGTTCTCGATATGAATTTGTCAAAATTATATTTTCTTAGTTACGCTAAAAAATTGAAGTTTGTTTTGGATAACAACAAAAAAATTGATTTAGAATTAATCAACATTTAATATTGAGAACACTTATTTCATTGAGATTTTGTTCAACTGAATTTATTGTGTTTTATTATTTTATTAAAATAAGAACATAAATTTGTTCTTACATTACGCTGGCCAACTGCGTATGATATAATATTACAATGTCAGGAAAAAGTGTTATATCAATGTGAACATTGTCGTATTGAAAAATGATTAATAAAGATTATTATGAGTTGGTTTTTGAATGTGGAAAGACGCGTTTTATTTTCTCCTTATACCTAACAATTCAGAAGTGGGATTATTACTCAAAAACGTCCATAGATAAAGTGGAAGTATTTTGCATAGGAAAGAACCCGAAACAGTGAAACAAGTGCGACAACTTGTCGGGTTGTCTAGTTATATTCGTTTTGGTGAAAAACTATTCGGGTATTGTTGAACCAGTTTGGTCGTCGTGATTTATGTACATTTTGCGAAATTAAGAAATGTTAATAAGACGTGGTGACTGGTTACGAACTTATGTAATGTAGAGTTCTACGCCGCAGGTTCCGCCGTCAATCTTAATGGCGACGCGTATTAAATTTCGGCTGTTTGATAATTTGATCCTGATAACAGTGCAAAAAGTTTGTCACCGTGATGTGATTACGTTTGAGTCTAAAAATTGAATTTTTGTGGTGACTGATGAATTTATGTAATGATGAATTTTTGCGTCATTGTCACGATGCAAAATTAAATATTATAATTATGTATGTGGTATTGACGATTTTCTTACGTTGCGTTAATGTTTAATGATAAACGGGATAACGATGTAAACGATAAAGATAAATAGGAAAATGTAGTGAGAAAATTATAAAGATACGTGGTAAAAGATGGCAATTGGTGCTAAATTCTTATACAGTTATGATGGTTTATAAAATGAGTATTGTAACGAACATGTAGATGTTGAATTTAATGTATGTGTTGTTTTCATTGAAAAAATGAAATAGTGTAAACGGTAAAGTTCAGTTTACTAAGGCTGGTATTCCAGTGTGATCTTAAAATAAATTTAAAGTGATAAAAATTGAAAGTTAAATATTTTTGGAAGCGTGAGACGTTATGTAGAGAGATATCAAAAAGTAATGAATACAGTGTGTATTTGAAGTTTTGATGGTCGTGAAAAGCGTCGACGTCTTGAAAAAGTGAATGAATGAATTGTGGATTATAAACGCTCGACAACAGAGTCTTGAAAAAGTGTTGCTTTTAACCAAAGTTATATATTAACATAATAACATTGATGTTCAATTAAAATTGTTGTTGGAAATTATACACTCGCAGTATGAAGAGATGTGATCGCAATTGGATGGACTGGTTGAAAATGTTGAAATTGCGTGTGATGTGCTCAGACTGTCCGGTGTCGGATACTGTCATTCAGTGCAGTAAATAAGACGTGAAATCACGCATGATTATTGTGTCAGGAAAGGACGAGCGATGTATTAATATGTCGGTTGATAAAGTGTTAAAAATCTTGAACGATTTTTCAGTACAAATTTGACTTGGTTACGTCATGGAATGAAAGATATAATAATTGATCGATTATCTGAAAGTTCTTAGTAATGATTACTAACTGAAATTCTGTATGATTGAGATTGTTGACCGAAATTGAGAGAACTTCAGTGAGTTACTTGGTTTATGGCCTGACAAAGCTCAGACAACAGACTGTTAGATTGATTTTCTATAGTAGTTGGCTTTCATGGATCAGGGATGTGTAAAGTTGGAAGAATTCTTTTATAGAGTTTCACTTTAATGTTGACGAGTAGGCAGCCGATATAAATGGCGCATTTGTACAAGCTGTCTATAAACGTGTTATGACCTTGAAGTACAATTTAATGTTTCATATAGTCAATAATGTTACGGTGTGTCCGTAAATGTTGTTCCGCATTATGTTGTATACTAAATGTGAAGATCATGATATGTATGTGATGCTTACGGCGTGTCTGTAAACTCAGTCCCGCATTATGTTGCATACTAAATGCGAAGATTATGGCGTGTCCGTAATAGGGTTGAAAGAAGACCTATGTTGTTGGTTGAATTGAGACCATTGTTTTATTAGAGTTGAGAGAAATGTATGCTGGTAATGGTTTTAAAGTAACCATGTCGTTGGCAACGGCTAAAGGTGTCGTGTCATGAATGTATGTGTACACTGTACAGTGGTTTGGAAATGTCCTGTTGAGTTATGATAGACTGAATAATCAACTGATTACGATGATATAATGTGTAATTTGAACTATGAATACTCATATGTTTATGACAGGAACATGTTGATGACTGCTGGACTCTGACTGATAACCTCACGTCTTGGCAATGTACAGAATTCTGACAAATCCGATGGAACAATATAACATGTATGGAATTGTAATTTGTAACAGTTACAACTTTAATCAGTTTATGATGTATAAAGTTAGTTCTATTTGAATTGTGGTTTAACACAGCCCTGACTTGTGTGAGATCGGATATGTTGACATATTTATAATTTGTCAGACGTAGGGGTTCAGGTCAAGTTTAAGTATGTGATTTTCAAGGACTTGCTAATACTGAGATTTGAATTGTATTTATTTTCATAAAATCAAAGCTGAATTTGTTTATGGAACTGATGTTGAAAAGTAAATTTAATTGATGCAAGCTGGTGCATTGTTTTGCTGGAATAATAAAATGGAAGCTCTATCAAGTTTTGAATTTAGACTTACCATGATATTAGTGTGATAGTTATATTGTTTTGCAATTGAATGATTAGTCTTTGCGAATCAATAATTTTGCAAGAATCATTGGAAATGATTAACCGAAAGTTTATTTTTCAAATAGCTTTAGACGTTTCAATTACGTCACAGACAACAAATGTCAAAAGGGTTCACTAAAAAGTTATTAGTATATTTTTGTACGTTTTATAATATTATGGATGGCGTGAAAGTTAAATGACAATATTGTTGCACCTGATAAAATAATTGAAAGAGATCGCTTTATGAGTATTATTGTATTATGATTAGGAATGAAGTACCTAATGAGAAAGATTAAATGACTGACTGAATTATGAATTTTGAAACTGATATCTGGACTGGCTAATGTTCTTGTGTTTTTCTGTACAGGGTGGCTCTTAGCAGTCTGGTACAGGTCAGATGTATTGACAAGTTAAGTTTGCTGCCACATGTTCAGTGAGCTTATAAGATGGAGATCAGTTTGATTGGCTATGTCGACCAGTGTGCCGTGACGTTGGAGAAGCCCATGTGGTATTGCAACGGTGGCCCAAGAGGAATAGTCCAGTGTACTATTCATGAGCAGTGGTCCTGTGTACTATACAGAATTCCAATGAATTGAATTTTGGTATTTTGTAAGAATCTGTACATAGAAACCGTACGGACAAAATGTCAAATCGAAAGGTATACCATCGTACCATTTTGATGGCCTTGGGTTGTTTACTCAAGGAGAATGACGAAACCAAAATGGGATAAGTATATTGAAACATACAGACTGATTTAAATGCTAACTGTAACGGAGTTACAGGGAAATCGGCAATTGTATTGTTGTTAGGCTATAAAGCCAAAACTAAGGGTGCTAGTTGTTCAACACATGTATGTGGAAAAGTTCAGTGATATCGAATTTAAGAGAATGGATCTTGTTGCGATGAGATACCAGGCTAAAAGTTTGATAGATGCTGAACAGAAAAAGGTGGATAAAAATATATGTACGTTGTACGCTGGTGATGTTGGCTTTGAAAGTAAAAATAAATGAAAACTTGAAAAGAAGTTTTGAAACCTTATAGGGTTCGAGAATCCTAGTAAGGGACTGTAGTAAGACAAACGATGAAGGTCCCTGAGCTTGAGTTGCAAGACAAACTGAAATCGTCACTGAGCTTGTTTACAATATGGCATTTGGGTATAGTAAGACAAACCGTAGTTGTCACTGAGCTTACTATACAACAGAAAATGTTTTAATCTGAGGTAGCAAGACAAACTTGAATCGTCCCTGAGCTTGTCTACAAGATTTTATGCAGTTGAACCCGTTCAGAGCTTGCGAGCTATATAAAAACGGTTATGGTTCATGTTAAAATTAGGCTGTGGCCTGAAGTTGTAAATGAAGTAGAGGATGCTGGTGAAACAAGTATTCGTGAACTTCTGCGAGATGTCATGTGTGACACTACAAGTACACGAGATACCTCTGAGTTCACAGATTCTGGATAAACAAGTGCTGTATCGCATGGATGTCATGCGTGACACAAGTACGCGAGGCACCTCTGAGTTCAAGGTCCAAAAGACCGAAGGAGCTTTGGAAATAAATATTATATGGAAACCGAAGGTTTAGAGTGAAAAGAAAATAAAAGAAAGAAACTGAAATTTATTCATGTTTCTTTCTGCATTATCTCTAATTATTTGTTATGTTTTATGTTACAGTTTGATAACTACAGTATCGGGTCGATACTATTGTCAGAATTGGCCGTGTAGGAAATTCCCTGATTCTACAACGCAGTTGTGTGGGCGTCCTGTATCTACATTTTAGAGCCTGCCTGTATATTGTACCAAACATCAACCTAATATATTAATTATTGCTTACGCAGTCCAATATAAAGATTGTATAAATGTTAGACTGGGACAAATGTTTATTTTACTGTTCAATACATATATTGTTCTATTTAAGATGAATAATGATTGTGAATGTTATACAAACCGCTTATGGTTCAGAAATTATAGTGAACAGATTCAATACGAATGGCAATGTGGCCGGACGATTCTTATGACTGTTAAATAAAATTTGTTAATTAAAAAAAAAAAAAAGAGTATAATTGTGGTAACAAAGGTCACAATGAGGTGGTAACAAAGGTCACAATGAGGTGGTAACAAAGGTCACAATGAGGTGGTAACAAAGGTCACAATGAGGTGGTAACAAAGGTCACAATGAGGTGATAACAAAGGTCACAATGAGGTGGTAACAAAGATCACAATGAGGTGGTAACAAAGGTCACAATGAGGTGGTAACAAAGTTCACCTGTGTAAAAGAAAAAAAAAAAGAAAGTATAATTGTGGTAACAAAGATCACAATGAGGTGGTAACAAAGTTCACCTGTTCAAAATGAAAGTAATTATTGTGGTAACAGAAGTCACGATAATTTAGTGAAAACTTACCAACTATACAATTTACAATTAACGAAAGACAAATGTAAATGGTAGTTGGTAGATTTATATACAGTTAGTACTCGCAATTAATTTTGTTTGGCAGGACAGCAGCTAGCAGCCATGACAAGGATACGTCGCCTTTTTGCACTGGCGAGGTCGCCAGAGGGTCAGGAAGGCCGAATGTCAAGGTTAACATTCCAAGGACTTAGTAGAGTGATGCTGGAAATATTATACTGGTCCATCTTACGCTGGCCAACTGCGTATGATATAATATTACAATGTCAGGAAAAAGTGTTATATCAATGTGAACATTGTCGTATTGAAAAATGATTAATAAAGATTATTATGAGTTGGTTTTTGAATGTGGAAAGACGCGTTTTATTTTCTCCTTATACTTAACAATAGTTAAGAAAAGAATCGATGAAATATTTAGTAGTTTTAATATTATGCAATAAAATTCAGAATCCTCCCATTGTGCACGCTACTGTATCGAGATGGCTTTGTACTGCATAGCAATAAGTGCTCTGGTGATGGTAATTTTAATGTGAACACAGATTTTAAACATAACTGAAAATTCGTATGACGTGTAAAATGTTTCTTACATAACCAAGCGAGCGAGCGAATGGCGCTTCTACAAGCTTTTATTGCCGTACCAATGAAACTGTTACAATAATAATGGAAAATATGGTACAGGACACATTACATTCAACTGAGGCTTGACCACCGCCGGCACTACCTCCTCTCTTACTCTACCCTCCTTCCTCCTCCTTCTTTTTCTGCATGTCTCTCTCTCCGCCTCATACCAATGTTCTCTTTTCCTCGTTTTGTTTAGTGTATCTTCACACTGCACCTTCTGTTCAGATTTTCATATTATCATCGATTTCATATTTTTTTAATTGAAAACTATGACATTTTATTTAGAAATTTTTCTGTCTTCCTACAATTTTTTATTGTTATAAATAAATAAAGTTTTTAAACAAATATTATTCTATGTTCTTCAGAACTCTAAGTGTACAAACATGTACCTATAGCTCAGTAATTTTAGATTTCCACTGCGGAATAATTCCCAGTTAGCTCAATTTTTGTATACGCCTTCGTTATGGTGTTTTAAAAAACGTGTAAAAAGTCTCCATCGATATCTGCCAGCGTTGCCAGATATTTGAGGTTCAAGTTCACGATAGAGGTTTTTTGCGAATTTCTTGGTTCCGTTCATTTTTAGTAAAAAATTATTAGTATCAATCTAATAGAGGACAAAATTCTCTACAACTTTTGTATAAACATTTTTTGTCTATGATTTATAGTTTTACTTACCGGCGGCTTACATAATGGGATTATGCTGCTTTCCGATGGTCTAACATATTGAAGTTGAACTTTAAGCTAACGATTAATAATAATTTTATTGAAATTAATGCAGTAGTTCTCTAGTTATAAGCAACCAAACATACAAATCGACAGCAGTTAAACAGACAGACAGACAATTTTTTTTCGAAAATACGATATTGATACTTGACATTAATTATAAAGATCATTCGTAAAGTAATTTTGAAAAAAAATGTACAAATGTTGAGAGAGTGCGGATTAAGTATGAGTGTGCATTCGTATACCATATAACGCACCCTACTAATAGTAGTCATACTTTTAATTTTTTTTACAAAATTTCTTTACGAATAGTCTTTATAATAATTATAAAGGCTATTCGTAAAGGAATTTTGTAAAAAAAATAAAAGTAAGGCTACTATTTAGGTTGTTAATTTTAGATTTGTTGGTTTGTTGAAACCATCATAACGCAATACAATAGCAACATAATTTAAAACCCAAGGAGAATATTATTGTATATATTTTGGGACAAAAAAAATACTTTACATATGCATAACTCTATGTAAATTTCGATGAAACTTACACCCATCGAATGGTATCCAAATTTTAGTTATAGGAAACTTTTAAAATTGATTTGACTAGGATAAGGTTCTAGTTAAAACCCACATTACCATGAGCGGATACGCGGGTAATAATTATAATACCCTAATGGCCGGTTTATGGTACATTTTAATCACGATGTTTTTTTAATTACGCTGCTAAATGACGGGTCGCTATGGTAACGAAAAGCAGCAACCAATGAACACGTAGCTGTCAAAATTTAACAGTGTGTTTAAAAAAACATCGTGATTAAAATGTACGATAAATCGGCCATAATTCTAATTCTATTATTTAAAAGGTCGAAACTATCTCTAAGACCCAGAAGAGAATTTCAGATAAGCCGAAATCTACAGTATGATAAAGTTGATTTAAGAGAGTAAAATTAAGAAATCAATGGTCCGTAAAACACAAATCGGAAGTGGAATCGAGTCTAGAAAGAGCACTGAACACAGGAGGGTGTCCTTTAGATGCGAAAGAGGTTTTGTATTGTTTCACTTTACTACAAGGGTCGCATTTCAAGAGAAGGGCTTAGTTTTTAGTATAGCCTTCTATCTACGTACCTACTGTACGTATGTAGAAACATACATATTATGTATGTGTGTTGAGGTTATGTGTGCCTGTATTACAAGCTATAGGATGCCTTAATTTCATACTGTAGCCGTGGATGGTCACTGTGTGAAGAGAAGGTATCCAACACGTTATGATATTATTACACTGCGGAATAATAATTGCTGTTTGCCGATGAGTGGCGTACACTTACAAGGGGGTCCGTTATTGACTAAAATCAAGGGGATCTTTTTTCGTTGCATTAAATACGGGACGCGGGTAAATTGGTCACGAATTAAAAAACACATGACAATAAAATAAGTTAACTATAGGTACTTATTTGAGAAATTAATCACAAAATAAATCACATTTTTTTAATCTCACAGAAAATCTTTAATGAATTTATATACGTTATTTTATGAAAAGATACAAAAAAAAAATTATGCCGCTCCCTTGTCTGAAAGTATTAGGTCTAAAATTA
Organism: Mongoloraphidia duomilia; assembly: GCA_039654895.1. Classification (NCBI taxonomy): domain Eukaryota; kingdom Metazoa; phylum Arthropoda; class Insecta; order Raphidioptera; family Raphidiidae; genus Mongoloraphidia; species Mongoloraphidia duomilia. Next base: position 40,495,668 of record CM077517.1, on the reverse strand, counting down.
AAAAAAATAAGGCATATAAATTGTAAAGAGGCTGATAATGTTTGCATAAAAAGTTCAGATTTTCATTAGTTTTTGAGATTTGACGCAAATTATGTTATTATGACGATTTTTAATAGTGTGTCGTTAATGAAACTCTCCTTTTATTTTGAAATGTGCTTCCCGTGATTTATTTTTTCTATTTATTTGTTTATTTTAAGCGTCGACTTTTCTTTTGTAATGATGTGCGGGACACCCAGAGTATGAAGTACGTTTACGCTCGACCGATTTTTAAAATATATTTATTTATTTTGAAGAGATATGTTTGTTATTTCTTTGTTTATTTAATAATTAATTAATAAAATAATATTTAATATTTAGTCACATCTTTTCTGCCTTTTAAAAATTCTCTTTTACTATACCGAGTAAAATCAGTTCTATTATTTTTCTAAAGATATTCTGCGTAATAATAATAAAAATATATTTATTTTTTAAGCAGTAAATAATGACTACAAAACGTCAAAATAGGAAATATAAAAAAATAAAAATTGTTATACATATTAATACAATTATTATGTTACAATCCTTTTGTTTTAACATTTTTTTTATGTAACTATAAATATAAAATTTATCAGTTTCCTTTTTAGGTTTTTTTGTTGTAATTACAATTGCGAAGGAATTGATTCTTTTACGTTACTTTTTTTGAAGCCATTTTTCATAATAGTAATAGGCCGGAACTTTGCATTTAGTGATTAAAAGCTCAAATTTGGCTGAGATGTTATTTGAACCGGTTATCCTCCCGCCGCCCCCCCACTTTAGCACAACTTCTTATATGATAAAGAATGATCTAATTAAAGTGTGAGCCAAATTTGAGCCTTTTATCACAACGTGTAAAGTTCTTATCAGAATTGTCCAATAACCGCCGGACTATAAGAATATAACAAGGTCAGCCACACATTCAATAGTGTACAAATACAATATTTTAATTTTCAAATACAATAGGTCAAGGACGTCGTGTAGGTATTTAAAATAATATTATGTAATATGTAATTGTAGATAAGCAACGAAAAAGGTAACGAGCCGCTAATGGTATTGGTCACCTCGACTGTTTAATCCGTTCTGTGTAAGAGGGTGATATAAGCACCCAATCCGATGGTCCTGCGTGCTTCATCGCCCAACGCCACCCGTTCGTTTTGCTTTTTAGACCATTCGGGAGAAGAATGGAACTAGGGATTTAGCAATGCAGAGGATATATTCTGTTATATGGTTGGTATGTCACAAATCACTTTTACTGGCAGAGAATATGTGCTGTTTGGACTCGCTAATGCCACAAAATGTCTCAGATCTCCCTTTATATAGCATACACACGTATGGATGTGTTCAGTGTAGGGTAAAGCGGCATCAAAGTGTCTATGCACGTCTCTGTTATCGCTCATTACGATTTATTGACAGCCCGTCTGCGAGTAGACTCCCTACTTTTGTTGCGGTAACAATATCGATGTCCGTCATTTTCATGAAATGAAATGGTGACATGTCTTTTTGCATTGACAGAGGTAAAAATGTATTGATTCGTGCAAAAAATGGATAAAAATATTTAAAACAAAAGATTCCAGGTTCACTACGTCACTTTTACTGTTTCTATGGACTGTCAGTTGTCATTTAAATAACAGAATAGTATCTATTAAAAAATTGCTGTCATCGCTTTTATTATGTGAAAATATAAAAAATAAACAATATTACCTATATACTACAATATTATAATTTATTTTTCAAAGTGCTTCTAGTGGAATTATTAGCACACTAGAAAAATAGAAACGATAAAAAAGTCTATACAGTGTACATACAGTGAGTTTTAATATAAAAGATATTATAACTTAAAGGTACATATCTACAATAAAATAAATTGAATATTAATGTTGTCAAGAGATTTCAATGCAAGGTTTGCACAAGCGTGTATGATAAGATCGAAGAGTATAAATAAGTAAAGATGAAAGCTAATGTTTATTATATCTGATAAATTTCTTGGAAATAAAACACAATTTAATTTTTCAGTAATTAATCCAGTTAAATCATAACATCAAAAAATTGTGTATTTCTGCATTTTTTTATTATGAAAAGCATATCTACTAAACATTTTCCTATTGCAAATTTATGTATGGATTATTTCAGTACTGGTATATAAAAATAATTTTTTTAGAAACCTCGGCAAAAATCCTTTAAGAAAAGAATAAATCCATCTAATACCAGTAATTTCCTGGGTTCGAAACTTCCTATTTAGCGCAAAGAGTGTGAGTCGAACCCACGAACCCACTGGTAAATTAAATATTATTTTCCTTTCAAAAAACTTGTTTTTTTTAACTTTATAATTTTTTAAATGACGTTATTTTATTACTACATTATCTATTAGCACAGTATTCTTAGTGACAGCAAATTATATTTTATAATGTTATAATTTTTTTGAAGGCATTATAATTGTGTTTTATTAAAATGGCGCTTCAGTCACCCCCTGATGCACCCTTGAATTTTAACTAGCGTGGTGAACATAACCTGTTGTTTTTCATCTTATACGATATATTTTGGCACATCATTACCCCAAACATGTATTTTAGATGCCATATATTACGCGATGGATATGAAAATGTTACAATGTGCTGTTTACGTATAATATTATTATTTAAGACTGTTTGTTTCATGTACAAATAAAATAATTATATTTTCGCTTTAATATTTGATTTTACCAGATGCTATCTAACCTTTTACAGAAATTAATTAAATTTTATAATTTTCAATTTCTGTATAATGAAGTTTACATCTGTAAATAGCAAAACTTTTACATATGAAATAAATAGCATTCAAAACTTTGTTGAGTTTTTTTATTTGCGGTTCATACGTAATATTCTTGCGAGATTGTATTTAATTATTTATTTGTAAAGCAATAATTTATTTTTGAGTTTATAAAAAGAATGTTGCAATTGTTCTTTTGGTTATTTAAATTAGGTATTATTTAGGTTTTGCTTTCTTTAAATCAAGAACTGATACTGCGTTTGATGAAATAGTAATATAATTTATATATGAAACGTTTGGAAAAGCATGCTAAACGCATCTTCTAGATAATGGAATACCCTATACTGAACCCTTGTAAGTTAAAAACCTCTGGTTTCTTGTACACTGTGACATGGTCACACATGTACATGGTTCAGTCCAGTAGTTGTCAAACTTTTCTGTAGTAGTTCCTAGTCATGTTAGATTTGAATTGTGTCTCCCCTAAAAAATCGTTTCATGTATTGGCTATTCATAAACAGACAAAGTTTTATAATGAAAAAAATAGATAGCGATATAAATAAATTAAGATATACCTATGTACTTTAATTTTTACACACATTTTAATGATATTGTTATATAAAAATTTATTTTAATTTCATTTATTTTTTTAGATTCACATTCATTTTTCAAATATTTTTCATTTTTATTCAAATAGAATAGAAACAATACGGTTTATTTCATATGTGGTGAATAACTTATTAAAAAATTAATATTAAGAATTAAAATGTTTACAAAAATTGCACTATATGTTTATATTAAATTTATGTAAAAATCAACTTTTGGTACAGTGAGAAAGATTTGATTAAATACATTGTATTAAAATTATTAATCAATTTACAAAAATCCAGTTGAGAAATTTTAATTTACTATAAATTAGTTTGGCAAAAACTTGAATAAAATGTAAATTACTAAACCCCAGTTTAATATATATAGCAATTTAATTTTGTCAGTTTTACGAGTGTTCTAGAATAACATCAGCCTACAAATTAAATGGAAACAGTGATAGTTTGAATATGTAGATAAGTGAATTTATAAATAAGAATTGTAGTTAAGAAGAAAAGCTCATTTTCGCATGGCGTTATTTACAACAGTTGTTACACAACGTCGCCAATTCACCGCCCCGTTTAGTCAACCCCATCCGCTGTGAATAGTCTACACACGCGCCTATCTACATTACAGTAAAGCTCTACTTCGCCTTTATACGCACGACTTTGTTTATGGCAGACTTGTCAAATTATGTTTTTGAATACGACTAATTACAATACGGTCTTGTTAATTTGAAAAGGTGTATCTGCAAAACAACTGTGTTATAACTCAGAACAGTAGATTTAATTTTTTTCAAATACAATTTCTGTGCAGATAACTACCCACAGATTAAGTTAATTTGAAAATGCGTATCAGCAAAGCAGCCATGGGATAACCTGAAATAGTAGATTTAATTTTTCTCAAATACAATTTTTGTGCAGATATACGCCCTTTTGAATATCTCGGCGGTTACCGTCAGTGACATAATAACGTCTATAAAAAAATTGGAATCAAAATCTTCAGTGGGCTCAGATAATATTCCTAACTGTGTACTTAAAGGATGTTGTGATATACTTTCTTACCCTTTAATGATATTATTTAACCTCGTGTTAAAAACCTCGGTATTTCCTGATGCATGGAAAAGTGCTAGAATTGTGCCCATTTTCAAATCGGTAGATAAAAAACAAATAAAAAATTACAGGCCTATCTCTATAATTCCGAGTGTTGCAAAAGTTTTTGAACAGATTTTATATGTACATATATACGATCATGTGAGTCAGTGCATTTCATCCAGGCAACACGGCTTTGTTAAAAAGAGATCCACTGTGACTAACTTAATATCTTTTACCCATTATGTATCTAAAAACCTGGACGTCGGCTCTCAAGTGGATACAATATATACCGACTTTGCAAAAGCCTTCGACAAGGTCAACCATAGTGTGTTGCTGGAAAAACTTCAGTCTTTTGGTTGTACAACTAGTGTTATGAATTTAATGAGATCTTATCTATTTAATCGTGAACAATTAGTTAAATATAAAAATTCAGTATCAAAAACATTTGTTCCCACATCGGGTATTCCTCAGGGATTCAATTTAGGTCCTCTTTTGTTTTTATTATTTGTTAACGACTTGCCCTCTGTAATTGAGAATTCTGAATGTTTACTATATGCTGACGATTTGAAACTGTATAGGGTTACAAACTCCATCAGCGATTGTTTGCTGCTACAGAATGACATAAATAACATCAGTTCATGGTGTCAAAAAAATCATTTAAATCTAAATGTAGATAAATGTAAAGCAATATCTTTTACCAGAAAGCTCAACTCAGTTCAGTATCCTTACTCAATCGATAACAATGTCTTAAAACGTGAGAGTTTGGTAAATGATCTTGGTGTGTGTTTTGACTCGTGTTTAACATTCACACAACATGTAGAGTCGATTGTTAATAGCTCATACAGAGCTTTGGGTATGATAATACGCTTTTCGTCAGAGCTACAAAATTTAGATGTTATCTTTTTGTTATTCAATTCTTTTGTACGAAGTAAACTTGAATACTCATCTGTTGTGTGGAATCCCGTATACAATGTTTATAAACAAAAAATCGAAATGTTACAGAGTAAATTTTTGAGATACGCAGTTTACAAATTAACACGTCAATATCCAACGTATACTCCTTATAGCGACTTGTTAAAGTTTTTTGAAGTCAAGTCGTTGGAGAGTAGACGCAATTATGCTTTAAGTATGTTTATTTATAAATTATTTCATAACTTAATAGATGATATCAACCTACTACCTGAATTTGCAATCAAAGTGCCTACTTTAAAAACTAGAAACCGCAACATTATGTTTCATGTACCGTTTGCTAGAACAGTGTCACATGATAATTCCCCTATATTAAGTATGTGTAAATTAATTAATAATGTTATTAGCACAAATCCCAATTTGGACTTTTTTGCTGATAACTTTTCTAGTTTCTCCAGTATTGTGAAAGATCTCATATAGTTCGTTGCTCCCCATTTATTGTAATATTCTTGTAATATTTTTGTAAATTTCGCTGTAACTAATAATTATGCATTCCAGTTATTATTAAGTATCTATGGTTGTATAAATTATTTTGTATCTTTTTTTTTTCTTCTTGTGTACAATTTTTTTATACTCTCTAATTGGGACTATTTTGTCCTGTTGAGTATTACTATAAATAAATAAATAAATAAATAAACACGTCAGAATAAGCATTAACAATATTATAGTCAAGTTCCAAAATCTAAGATAATGAGTCATGCACATATACATACTTCACTATTTATATAAGCAGAACAGTTTTTATACATGGGACGCATAGAACTACAAAATATAGAAAAGGGCCTATTTGTAGTGCAGTTCACTACTATAATCAATTACCACCCCTAATTAAATCCATAGTAGGAACAAAAAACTTCCAAAAAGAGCTGAAGAAGTATATTTTGAACAAATGTCCTTATAATCATGAATTGTAGCTGAATTTTACTATACTTTGTTTTATTAATTAACTTATTTTAATTTGTTATAATGTAATGTTTTTCATAATGTTTTTATACATAATGTTTTTTATATGACCTTTTGTATCCACGTGATGGCCATTCAAATACGAAAAAACTGTTAGTGTTTAAGCATGATCATACTTCATGCGCCGAAGGTTTACGAAAGTTGACGCATAAAATAAATAAATTTAAAATATTATCCACGGGGAACAAAACATACATTTTAAAATAAAAGGAGTCGTTCGTTCACGGAACACTATAGAAAATTGTTCAAAGAGACATCACTCCCACCATCCTAGTTACTTGTTTGGCGCCAAATCTCTAAAACTAATGAAAATCTTACCTTCGCTATAGCTTTCCTGGAATCTTTACAAATCTTTTAATATTCTTAATTTTTTTCAAAATTTCAGACTTCATTATTTTGGATGTACGTGCTTTTTTAGACATTTTTATAAAATGGCATAAAAAAACTCATAAAAAATAATTTTAGTATTTTCAGAGTAACCCTTTCCAACGATATACTACATGCTGAATATTTTCTCTTTTTGAATTTTTACTTTAGTGAAGGCAGAGGATCCCTGTATTATCTGCGGTGTCCCAGATCGGTCGCCTACGTAACTAAACAATTTTTTTTCCTTTACTGTATAAACTGAATAATAAAAGTAACAAAATAGCAAATCTAAAACCAAAGTTTACGTAAATACTTTTTTGACAAAATATACCTAGTCAAAAAAGGACACGCGTTCACCACATCTCCGTGTGAATTCCAGCGGGACACTTGTTATGATTACGGAATGCGACTCGGTATAAAGAGCAAATTAAGTCGATAATACAGCGTCAAATGTTTCAAATTCATTCTGAAAAATTCGTGTTACTACACTTACCCCTGTTACAACTAGCCCCTTGCTCCCCTGCAGTGACTAAGGTGCTGTTGGCGAAGTAAATTTCACAAAGTGCTCACTTAATGGTTGCTTTCTCTCGACTCAATTTACATTCTAAATCGAACAAACATGCACACTTAATAACGACAGTCGTGTCAGATCGTACGTTGCGTGAAGGGATCATGGCCCAAAGGAGTGCGGAATTGTGACAGTCGAAAGCAGTAATACGCAGAAGTGGAAACTAACAAATCGAGCAAAAGAATACACCGATTTCTTTGGTCGGAGCCCATTATAGTTTGCAGCATCACTTAAAATGAATGACGAGTATAATCATCGCTTCACTGTACCGGTACCAGCAGTGTGTATAGTGTTTTGTCTCCATTTCATTGTGTCGTGTACTCGCATGTTAATGTCGTCCTGTCTCTCTTGCCGGCTGATGCACCGGTCCTTGTCTATACCATCACATCTTCACAGTGACACACATATTACGTGCTATATCTTAAACATTGTCTAGCATACACACATTCATTTAAAGTAACGAGATAGAAGCGCACGTAGTATTTTTAGCAGGTACGTTGTTTTCGTACGCGCCCTTCATTATTACCAAATAATGTTAAAGAGCAAAACAAATACATAGAAGTTGATTCTTTTTGCAAAGTTCATCATCTATAAAAGTATACGTTTTTTTTTTGTATCTGATTTCATACGACTAGTAAATTTCTAGGAGATTACAAGGATCAAATTAAAAGTAGAAAAGTGCAAGTGCTAAATTTTTTCTGTACTAATAGAAATACTAAATAATATGTCTTAAGTCTACATTTTTGTACAGACATGGACACTGCAAACACTATCATGATTGCCAGCATGTATATAGAGCTCACCACATCAATGCAATGGTACGCGCAGAAAATGTTGCTAACATTTTAGACTATGATCTGGTGACATTTGATGATTAAGCAATCTAACGTTAAAATTGTATGAATGAATTGTAAATTATAGACGCTCGACATCAGAGGTTAATAGCGTCGTTAAAATTGTATTTGATTAATACAGCATTACCAACAATGTACTGACATTTTATAGTCGTCTGTGTATCAATGTATCAAACCCATCCCTGAAAAGAACTATACCTTCAGTAATAACAAGACACGCTATTAAGACAACGTATCCAACATTGTGCATAATACAATTCCCGCAACAACAACATAACACTGAAAACTGAAAAACAGGTCAGAAGACTCGTAAAAAACAATTTCTGCTGTAAGAGTTAAGAGCGTTGCAAAGAACAAGTTTAAAATACATGGAATAAGAGAAGGCAAGGCAAACTGCAAACTCATACAGGATACGTGACATCAGTTCAAATGTATATATTGTCCTCAAATCCGCGTAACAATTCATTCGCTGACGGCGGGACAACGAGATGCGAGGCGCCCGCTGGCTTCTGTTTGTCCCCCTTTCCTCATTTTCTCGATCACCCATTCCACCCCTTCACCGTGCCACCCAACAGCATTATCTTCTATATATATGACTGTGTGAATTATTTACTAATAGCACTTTACATTTTTATTATGTACTTATAATACTACCCAACTTCAATGAAACTTAATAATAATTTAATAAACTTATTTATTTTATTTGAATATTAAGATTATAAGATCTTGTTCATAAAAATAAATAGCTAACAAATACATATTGTCAAAGATACTGTAATCTTAACATTAAATTTTAATACCATGAAAGAATATTTAATTATTTTCAATTGTTTGATAAAATTTGTTGATTTACGCTAATTTTTATATTTAGTTTTATAATATAATAATAATGTAGCGTTAAAAATCTCACCTGGTGTTGTCAATCTGGGCGTAATTCATAGGGATTTTCCAAGTTTATCTTTATTTATGCATAATTTTCTAATTAGCTGGGCTATAAAGTAAAATTGAATAATAATTTAATGTTTTTAAATTTATCATTTTTATAATAAATAAAAAAAAATTCAATAATTTTAATTTTCATATTATTCCAAACTGAGCGCGAACCTCTGATCTTGTACACAATACCCACGCGGCCACTGCTGGTCGATGTGTGACGCCGTTTAGTAGACTACTCATACATAATTTATTCCCGTTCTGCATTTTTTCAATGCAATTCCTAACCAACTATTAGAAGTTAGGTTTGCTACACAAGTAAAATGTATTTTTTTAAAATACTGAAATATGAAGACAGAAGCCGTTATTTTATAGGGTGTAGGACAAAAAATACAGTGTATATCTAGGGCGCAATGATATTTTAAGTCATGTGACTGTTTAAACTCGCTAACGCTCGTTTAAACATAATGTCACACCTCGTCAATAATAAACTTCATTACGCCCTACATATACAGTATACTATTATAGTTTTAATGTTCATTCATGACAATGAAAAATAGCTTGCACATTAATATTGCTTTATTTATTTATTGTAGATTATAGACGCGTCGACATCTAAGGTCATTAGCGTCTTTCAACTACACTAAATAACAACTAACTTAAAACTAAATAACATCACAAAACATCCATGAGCGCAGGTGGGATTCGAACCCACGGCAGTCCAGTTTAGAGGTTGCGGCGCCAAGCACGCTACCATCTAGGCTATACTGCCCTCTAATATTGTTTTAAAACCATTAAATGCCAAAGCTATTAGTACGAGTATATTTACCTCATAGTATAATATATGACACATACACTTTTGGCGTTGGTCGGATGGCAGGACCTAGCAGGGCCGCACCCAAGGTTGAGTATGGTGGGGGAGCCTCCCCCCCTGGTTTGGAAAAATTAAAACTTAGAGTTGGGTATTTTGTCCATCAGTCAGAAAATTTTGAAAGCGAAATAAATAAGATTTTTTTTAAAAGTTTGTACTGACGGATCAGAGTCAAGCAGGTAAGCGGGTCAGAAGGCGCTTCTTACACCGAAAAAAATTTGATGACAATGTACCTAATGCATAAAGAAAACTTTAGTATTGGGAATAATCAAGATATTAGTAATCGTGAGTTGGGAAATTTGAGAACCAAACTCGCCCCTCAGTTGTACTATGCTCAGTGCGCCCCGGGGACCTAGGGATGGTACCATAAAATATCAACATTCCGCATCGTTTTTAATAATTTGGCACGATTTTTAAATACACTATTTTGTCGACAGGAATCGGCAATACTAACAATGTTTTTTAATTCACATTCTCAATTTATTTTTTTAATTATAATCTGAATCTCCAGTACATAAACTTTCACCAGTTTTCAGATCAGAACCAGGAGAATGGGGTTTATAGTAAATGAGCCATGGTAACTAATCGTTTATTAGAACGTTATAATTTTTAAGTTTTTACATTTAGATTGTTTCTTTGAATAAACAATTTGCGGGAAAAATTGCCAATTAAGATAGATTTTTAAAGAAGTCAATTTTATTATGATTTACTTTTCTATTATTAAAATAAAGTTGTTGTTTAAACGGAATTTTGAACTTCAGGAAGTGTTACTTTAATTGCATAAAAAGGTACATACTATGCCAATAAAATTAAATTTATAATAACAAAATGTGAGTGAGTTTGTTAAAAATAATCAAGTATTATTTAATATGGTATTATCCTGAAAATGCTGTTATCCTTCGCCCATCATATCTATCGTAGTAAGCTGCTTCCAGCGCAAGGATCGTGTGGCCTAATGGATAAGGCGTTGGACTTCGGATCCAAAGATTGCAGGTTCGAGTCCTGTCACGGTCGCACGTATATCTAATTCTGGTTTTTATTATAGTCTACGATTTTTTTATGACAAATTATCACTTTCTTAAATTATTTGTTGTGTATTAATGTTTTCTTCCTAAATCAAAGAACATTAATATTGATATTTGAAGTTGCTATAATTAAATAGAGCAATATGATCCTTGAAAACAGTGTAGAAATTGTCGGAAGTGAGCACTTCCTTGGCACATAGGATCAATAAAAGCAATACTGATTAATTCAAAATTTGCATTTAATAACTAACGTTTCGGTATTCTTCATACCATCTTGTAGACTCTGAAGATGATATGAAGAATACCGAAACGTTAGTTATTAAATGCAAATTTTGAATTAATCAGTATTGCTTTTATTGATCCTATGTGCCAAGGAAGTGCTCACTTCCGACAATTTCTACATTAATATTGATATTTCTGATTTTTTGTAAAAAAATGTATACGTTTATGTTACATTTAAAAAATTACCGTATATCTAAAAAAATTTAGTAAATTAGATGTAAACTATCCTTTGTTTTTTTTTTGTTTAATTTTCTTTAATAACTAAGTTACGGTGAAATTAGGTAAATTTCAATTTTCGGCTGTTGTTGATTTCACTACTGAATTTGCCTTGAAAAAAGCAGCTCATAAAGTAGGTACACTACACACGTTTCATCTATTTTAGTTTGGTACCAAGATATCTTATAGTAATACAGCAAAAATCGGAATATCAAATAATTAATATTTTCTTAGGTGATTGGTAACAAAAATGATGTTTTTATCTAAAAAAAATAATATCTGACAAAACATGTGATCGAAAATATTATGTAGCCTTAACTAAAATATAATATGATCGAAATAAATCTTCTCTTTGCAGAAGTAATGATAACCCAAAGGCAACTAGATTTGCTTTTTTTCCATTAATTTTCTAAGAAAACATTAAACCTAGTTTTCGCTACGTAAAGCTTGTTAGTGTTAAATATACAACTGTCTTGTACCCAAATGTAATTACAGAAAATGCAAATATTTTTTTTTTAAATATGTATTGAAAAATTACTAAAAATTGACTAAATATTCGCATTATGGTTAAAATCATCCGTATAATGTTAGTCGTGATCATATCTGCGTTTCAACGAAAAAAATGCCTTGTGAGAAAAGGGTAGATTTTGCTCGAATAAGTATAGTTGTATATAAATGGGACTGAAATGCAATGTATTTCAGCCCACTTATGCAGCTAAACTTAGATTAAATTAAGAATAATAACATTGGCAAATGGTTTAAAAAAAATAATTAATAAAAAATTTATTGGCAGTTGGCACAGAAATAATTTTAGAAATACTTAGTTCTGTCTTAATAGATTCATAGACTTAATTTGTTATAAAGATCACTAACTTCTAGGGATATCAAGGGGTATTAGAAATTCATATTTTCAGTTTTTGTAACTTATTTATAATAGTAAATTTAAAATTCAGTTGATAGTTTCACTCGTTCTCATAATTATTAGAAACTGAGAACTCGTAGTTTGTAACAAATGAATGATAACGGCCACAAACAAACAAACTCTTCAGCTTTATAATATTATTATAGATTATTAATCACTTTTTTATCGAAAACTAGCGGTACTCATCCGGCTTTGTCCGGGTGCTATGAAATAATGATTTAATAGCGGTCACCCATGGCTCCGGTCACGTATATTTAGTATATTGTTAATTTATTATCCCCCTCGCGAGAAATTTGTCAAAATAAAATATAGCCTTTTTTAAATTAAAAAATTGATTTTTCCGTCATTTTTACGTAAAAAAGGTATACTTTGTAAAAGTGGCTAGGAGTAACCTTTTTCAAGATATTTGCACTTAAAGTAATCGATGCAATGTGGTTTTAAATGGCAAATTTTGAAATTGAACATAGATGGCTTTGAAAAATGTGTTGAAGTTCATGGTTGTCATTTTGAAAACCTTCTACAATAAAATAAATGTTTTTGATTCGCTATTTAAAATAAAATATTAATTAAAATAAGAATTATTATTATTTAACTAAAATTTGCCATTTAAAACCACATTGCATCGATTACTTTATGTGCAAATATCTTGAAAAAGGTTACTCCTACCCACTTTTGAAAAGTATACCTTTTTTACGTAAAAATGACGGAAAAATCATTTTTTTAATTAAAAAAAATAGTACGAGTACATACAAAAAAGTTATGACTATTTGAATGAGTGAAAAGGTGTGTAAGTGGCGCCCCCTACAACTAAGAGCCATATCAAGGTCAGATTTGAATTTCTCATGTCAAAAAATCCCCATATACCAAATTTCATTAAAATGCCTAAATCATTTTAAAAGTTATTTTGTAAGGAATCAGCTGTTACTTTATGTCCCATTCCTTTTGGGACTATAATTATAAAAAAAAAATTATAAATGGGTATCCTATAAATAGGACAGTGCGAGGGACAGTGGTAGAAAATGGGTTTTAAAGAAAAAAATCTGTTTTGGTTTTTGACAGCACATGCGATTACTTGAGCCAATTCAAACACTATTAAATAAAAAAAAATCTCTTCAGTTTTTTAATTTAATTAATTAAAATACCAATCTTAAAACAATTTGCATTCTATAGAAGTAGTTCCAAACTATCCTTACAGTGTTTTATTTACAATTTGTATCCAAGACGCTTACGGACTCTGTTGTCGAGCGTCTATAATTTACAATAAATATCTATCTATCTACAACTTTCATCGTCTTTAAAATATGAATTTTCTTTCAGTTTATACTATTTTAATACATTGATTCTGTTTAAAGAAAAGTATTATAGTTAGATACAAATAAAAGCATCGATTTGTTAATATTGACGCTTAGATTGAAAGTTCCTTCAGCAATATACTTTGACGCCTTTTATAAAATATTAATGGGCGCAATAAGTGTTGAGCACAAGATTGCTGTGACGGCATTTTAATTATTTTCAAAATGGTTTTCCAGTAAAGTGATTGTGTACATTTTTTATTCTTGGTTTTAAGTCTTGTTATTTTCTAGATGGTTAGTTTTTATAAACTGTTTAACAAGTAGTTGTTTATTTTATTTTTATCTGATCGTAATGTATTATAAATACGTTGTTCTATTATAGAAAACTTAATCTAAAAACTATTGTAAAAATAAATGAATAAAATAGATTAACCAAAACAGGTATACTGTGTTGAAATGCCTTAATAAAAGTTTGTGGCCCGTTTTAAGACAGACTAAAAACTCAGCAAATATTTAAGAAGTATAACACAAAACAAATTTACTTCAAAATAAATAAGTTATTAACATAGAGAGATCAAGAAATATCATCGCTGTAATAATAAAAAATAATATAAAAAATATTGTTACAATTTTAGAAGTAGTACGCTAAAACTTTCCGCGTTGCTCTTGGCACAGCTGGACCCTCCGCATCTTATTCGCAAACATTGTGTACCTATTGTTTTCGCAGAAATAAAGCTTGCTTTCATAAGTTTAATTATTTATTATTATTGTGGAGAGATTTTCTGATCTCTTTGTAGTTTGATTAGTAAAATGTATCTAACTGCGTGCAATTTATTAAAAACGTTAAATATTTGTGGATCTCAAATTAGTATCCATAAGATCCACATTTTAAGAACTGCTGATCTATAGATTTGTCTGTTCATTTAAATAATTGCTGTGCTAATTCATTTAAATAATTTTTCTATGTTTGCTCTCTACCGGAAAAGCTAAAAACAAAAAAGAATCTGTGCTTACTGATTAACCGTAACAATACCTAATATAAAACAATATTTTCAATATTATATTGAAGAAAAATAATTTAATTTCTTTTTCTTTCATAAGTATAATATCATTCTCTATGTGAACACCTTTCAGATTTATAAGCACGTCAAATTTAAAAATGATAAAAAGTTACAACGACCGTGACAGGACTCGAACCTGCAATCTTCGGATTCGAAGTCCGACGCCTTATCCATTAGGCCACACGGTCTTGTTAATTTGCTTCCTTAACTATCATTTTAGAACAGGAAAGAATAAAGTTTATTTTTATGCAAAAATGTATTCTAAGAAATAAATTTTAAAAATGTTAAGCCATACGAGATTTATTATTGCAGTTGTATTTATAAATTAAAAATTTGGAATAACAATACAGGCTCACATATTAAATCCTTGCAATAAATAAAATACATATATAATCAGGATAGCATGTATGTATATATTATGTAATATAAAATACATGTGAAATTTCAGTGCAATAATTATTTTCCACTAATGATAAAACATGACTGTGTAGTTTAAATGGACGATGGTTTTCGTAACGCGTTTTAACTTTGGCGGAAGAGAATGTTGAATGTGTAAGTGAGAAAGTATGTGGGGCTACTTTACTGATCTAAAAGAATTTCTAAGTATTATTTGTGACTCGTTATTTATAGTCAGGTACTTTTTACCTGGAAAGTATTCCGAAGTTAATGATATTTTGGTGTGTTGTTTGTGGGTACTCTGTGGAGTAGAATCTGAGTTTTCGACCTCAAGGACCCGTGCTAACGTGGGGGAGCCGAAAAACCACGACATTTTACCACGTTTTTTGCTTTTTTCGAAATCTCTCAGAAACGGTCGACTTAAGCAATTCTTTCATTATGTAATGTTTTAAAGAGAATCACATTTCCTATAATTTTTATTCCTACAACTTTTCTGCGGTACTAATGGTAAGCGCGCTGCAGCTTTTTGAAAATCTCCCGCTTTTTATAACCTTCTTAACTAATGAACATGTGTATTTTCAATTTAAAGTTCGATGAAGAACGCAATAAATAAATCTATTGAAAAGGACATTACATTTCAACCATTGGTTACCAAGGTTACAAAAAGCGCGTGATTTTCAAGAAGCTGTAGCGCGCTTACCATTAGTACCACAGAAAAGTTGTAGGAATGAAAATTGTAGAAAATGTAATACTCTTTAAAACATCACATAATGAAAGAATTGCCTAAGTCGACCGTTTCTGAGAGATTTCGAAAAAATCAAAAAAGGTAGTAAAATTTCGTGATTTTTCGGCTCCCCCCACGTTAGCACAGGGTCCTCGAGGTCGAAATCTCAGATTCTACTCCACAGAGTACCCACAAACAACACACCAAAATATCATTAACTTCGGAATACTTTCCAGGTAACCCCCCCTTTATTTATTACCTGCCGCCTGGACTATTATAGATATTTATGGATTAGCAACCAATAGTGTCTTTAAATTATTTTTGTTTTTTTGTTAAAGCAGCACAATAAAGTAATGTTTTGTTTTGTTTTTTTTATTTTTTTTATTAGAACTAGTACAGCTAGATAGTGCTGCGAACAACACCGAAACTAGTATCGGTTTTATCTCAGTATCGATAGTGAGATCGAGATTTTCCACGAGATATCTATCTCTGTTACGTGGCTCTCGGCCCCAATCGAAACTCTCAGTTCTAACTTTTTTTAAATGATAGTGTAGAGCAGTAGTCCTTAAACTGTGCTACGTAGATCCCAAGGAATCTCTAAACAGGACTTTGGAGATTCATGGTTTTATTTTTACCCGACTGCGCACGCAAAGGAGTGGTAATGTGTTTAACAGCCTATGTATGTATGTTTGTATGTTCCTTTGAAGCACTATACAGACCAAACGACTGGGCCGATTTTTATGATTCACACGCCAATCGATTCCCCTTAGTCCGGCGAGTGTCACTAAAGACATGACGTTAGTGAAAATTCAATATGGCGACTACAGGACGCCATATTGTGAAAATGAAAAAAAAGAAACGTTCCTCTGAAGCACTATACAGACCAAACGCCTAGGCCGATTTTTATGATTCACACGTCAATCGACTCCTCTTAGCCCGGCGAGTGTCACTAAAGACATGACGTTAGTGAAAATTCAATATGGCGACTACAGGACGCCATATTGTGAAAATGAAAAAAATGAAATGTTCCTTTGAAGCACTATACAGACCAAACGCCTGGGCCGATTTTTATGATTCACACGTCAATCGATTCCCCTTAGTCCGGCAAGTGTCACTAAAGACATTACGTTAGTGAAAATTCAATATGGCGACTACAGGACGCCATATTGTGAAAATGAAAAAAATGAAAGTCAGCAAACTATGTCAAGTGGGGTATAGTTGAATAGGTATTTAAAAATCATTTTTAGTTTTCCCTCAACATTTTTCTATTCGACTGACCGTTTAGGATCTATATCGATTTATTTTTAACTAAAAACATTTGAAATAAAAAAATTATTTTAAAAAACAAAAAACCCGACTGCGTAAAAATCGAACTTAAAAGATGGAAACAAGATCAAATGATAACATGCAGTCGGAGGCATAGTAGTAACAAATTGAACAGAAATACCTCCGACTGCATGTTATCATTGAATTGAATGATAACATGCAGTCGGAGGTATTTCTGTTCAATTTGTTACTACTATGCCTCCGACTGCATGTTATCAGTTGATCTTGTTTCCATCTTTTAAGTTTGATTTTTACGCAGTCGGGTTTTTTGTTTTATAAAATAATTTTTTTATTATAATGATATACCTTTATTTTCTCTTACTATTTGAAATAGTATATTGCACTACAAGGGCCGAAACATAGCGTTTGCAACCAGTGTGAAGTTTGCTGCCCGAGGTATGAGAGCAGAAATCACACGCGTTGCAAACGCTGTTTCGTTCCGAGCAATTGTCAATTAGAGTTGTTGTGAAAAATAATATTATTATTTTTCACAACAACTCTAATTGACAATTCGATTTGAGGTACCTGCAATTTGGGCGCACAAAAAATCCGCAAAAATAATAGATCTGTCAGATCTATGTGAAATTTATGTGGGGTTATGTCTGTCATTTTGACGTTTTCGAATATTATATGCGGATTGAAGTTGCCGCGACTCAATCGCTCTATCTCCCTTTTAACAACGTTAAAAACAGAGAAAACCGACAACTGAAAATTTTCTTCTTTATGGTTGAAACGCGCAGTTTCACGAGAAACTGTTTTATTTGACAATATGTTTACTTCGTATGACTAATGGGACATTTAGCAAAAAAAATTCTCTGTACTCACGAGTCGATAAAAGCAATACATCATTACAGTGAACTTTTCCTCTTGTGGAACTCTGATTGTCTTTTTCAAAAATATCCGCGAGAGGCAATGAACACGGCTCAAGCTTCTTTAGACGCTAATGACCTCTGTCGTCGAGCGTCTATAATCTACAATTCAATTCAATTCTACTCAAGCTTCTTCCGTTTCCAACAACCTGTTTCATACTCCATTGAGTTATACGATATAAATAAATTTTGATTTTATTTGTGCGAAGCTGGATTTTTAAAGTATGCGGAGCCAAAATATAAATATAGTTACAGACAGGACATCGTATTCAATACAAGAAATCAGTTGTCTTATATAATTACTCTGAAGAGTTAACTTATTGAGACGAAGAAATGCCATTCTCTACAGTCTATGCTTTTAGCCTATGAGATAAAAATTAATTATTTGTTTACTGAAAATAAAAATTCAAAATGCATAAAAATAACTTAATGTGATTGTAAGTTATTTTTTAGAAAAAATAAATTACTTTTTATAAACACGTTTTTAATTTTATGCACCTTTCATCCCGACTAAAGTATTTGAGCAAGGATTCTGGAGAGCCGCGGAGATTTAACCGTAGAAGTTACAAAAAATAAGGGATTCCTAAATTTTTTACGCTCAAACTTACCCTAGAATTAAGCCGAATATTTAAACGTCTCGTCCTTTTGCATCTCTTGCTGCTGCAATAGTCGGTACACTTACGTAGTACGTGTAACTCCGACGACAGAGTACCCCCAGTTCAGCGGCCGGTTCATGTGGCTTGGTTTATGGATATTCATAGTGTAGATGGAGGTAACTACACTTGGCTCGCCAGTTAGTACATTACGAGTACGACGTACATATTATACTATATATAACATATAACGCGGCCCTTATTTATGTTTAGAACTGGTGTTTAGGTCCACCTGCTACAATATCGTCCATCATTTCTCGGCTGCCCATGCGGCCATTTAGCTTTGCATGTCCTTTGTACGTACATATACGTAGTATACCTACTGTACTCTATATATCCAAACATAATATTATACAATATGTACATGTATACCGGCGCCACTGCCGTTGCCAGAAACAGCCCCCCCCCTCATCATTTTACGCCGTCACCGCACTCCTTTTGCACTAAATTAAGCGTACACGCCGGTTAACAGCTTCTGCGTTGGTCGTCGTAGATATTATCTCTTGCCATTGACGGGTACAGATCGAAAATGTTGAAAATGAAACAAGCAACAAAGTTTTCTTGTTAAAAACACTGTGTATAAAATATGTACATGGTGTTTTTGATTGTTTGTTTTTCTAATAAATGATAAGCATAAATTAATACTGGTATATAAGACATTAACGGGATCTGTGCGTGCATATTTCATTTTCTAATGGGGTGGTTTTTAGATATGACACTTAGACAAGAAGACTTGTTTTATGATAGCTGTTCTTCTATTTATTTTTTGCACCTGCATGAGCAGTAGAACCTATCTGATTAAAGCTTGGTACTTGCACTATAATTTATTGGTCACCAAAGTTTAGGGAACAAATTTCCGCTGGTAAGACGCGGGTGAAGGCTAGTTGATGTATAAACCTTTCCCATTGATAGTTATGATGACACAAACTATGTGAAAGTGTGTAAAGAAGAATTGAAACACATTGCAGTGGCGGACTAAGGGGGGGGGGCGGAGGGAGCGGCTCGCCCCGGGCCTCTAAATCTCGAGAAGTCCTTCACAATCAAATCCCAAACAAGGCCAAAATATGTTTAGTAAATAAGAGGCAGTTTGGAGTTAGAGGCCCCGTACGTATACAAAATATAAACGTAGGTAGGTTACCTACCTACCTACGTTTATTATAAATATTTGATTTTTTTGTCAGCCAATACATCTATATTATTCAATTTTTACGAAATTTACACTACAAATACATCAATTTCTAAGCAGAACGAGGACCACATTTAGTTCTGCCGCCCCGGGCCTCCGACAGGCTTAGTCCGCCACTGACATATTGTGTATGATTCAAACGTGAATTGGTTATATTTTTTGTGTAACTATTTTCGTCGCTGATATTATGAAACCTTAGTACGTTTAATATGTTCCCCGCAGTTCACGCAACATTTTCAATTTAATTTAGAAATATAAATAATTTATTAATTTCTGGATTTTGGTAAAATTTCGTCAAAAACTCCAGAACTAGGACCTGGAAAGCCAGGATGCCGATATGAGAATTTCCGAGAATTTTAAATACATACCTATAAATGTTGTTGTCGATGGTCAATAGGGTCACCAAACGAAAATAATATTCAGCTTTAGTAGTGCTATTGTACCTACATAGTAATAACTAATAGTAATATTACCTAACACAAAATTTAATATTTACATATTTTTCTACATTATTTTTGTTTTGTATGCACCTATTATTATATCGATAAAAGATTTTAATTTGTATTTAGGTCCGTATTCACCAAAAACTGTTAAAGATAGAAGTTACTAACCTTAGAATAAATTTATTGCTTGGAATAAAATAAACTTTCTATTCACCAAGCAATTCATTCGATAGAATAGTAATTGCAGGTAAAAATTTACTATATACCATACACCTTGTAGATTTTGTCAAATATTTTGATTCTAAAGCACGTTTACCAAAGATCCGACCGATGGCGCATCGATCGAAAATATAAAATGGTGAATATTGATATATTTTACTGACAAAAGCCTTTACCTGAAAGATATGAAATTAATATTTACCTGAAAAGGTCGCCAGGCCATAAAGTAATTTATGCATTTCGTGCACACCCTATTTAACTAGGCGAATAAATATTTATACCCTTGAAATTGGACAGAATAACTATTCTTACGATTTATACCTCCAGTAAACTTAACTATGTTTGGTGATTTGAGCTATCACTATTTATTCCGAGTGATAGTTACTAGGGGAATAAATCAACGGAATAAATAACTAACTAGGCTGGGTGAATACGGGCCAAATCGTGTTTTTCAATCGGATAATCAGCATTTTGCTCTATTATATTACTAGTCCAGTCGCCATGTATTTTTACCTTAGAAAAATTCCGAACTTAATGAAACTTTGGGATGTTATTTGTGGGTGTCCATTAGTGCTGCACCCAATTTATCCAACGAAAAAACCCTATTGAATTTTGATAAGGGGCGAAAACCCCCAACATTTTTGCACTTTTTTACCTATGGAGTTAAAAAATACGTTTTACCAACGCAAATTGCAGGAATTTTAATCCTCTACGATTTACCAATTTGAAGTTGTCCGATAAAATCAACCGTTTTTGAAATATTTCGAAAAAAGTGCAAAAATTTTGGGGTTTTTCGCCCCCCACCAACATTCCACAGGGTTTTTTTGTTAGATAAAATGGGTGTAGAACTACTGGATATACCCACAAACAACATTCCAAAGTTTCATTAAGTTCGGAATTTTTCGAAGGTACTCCCCGATTTGATCCTAAAACGATTGGACATACGTACAGATATTTTTTTTGGCTTTTTTAAAGAATGTCTGAAAACTTTATTTTTTCTTTCATTTTGTTCATAATATCAACAATTAGGTAGATAATTAATTAATTCATGTTTAAAAAACACTAATTCTCCATAATATTTAGGCTATTGTGATGAAAACAAAATTACCTAAAATTCTCCAAAATTACCGAAAGTTGTCGAATTGTCTCAACGAATAATAAATAACCGGTAATCTTAGAATACTACTTCTCAAACATTAATAATTCGTTTATGCTTTATGTGCCGTAAAACGACAAAGAAACGATGAAACCGTCAACGTCATTGGAAATTCCGGGACTTTTAGTATAGCATTCAGCACGCTAATTAATTGTATTAATAAAAAAATTTTTGAATTTATAACAATTTTATTAAGGCTTAAGGACCAAATTTTAATAAAAACTACTGAGAATTCTTGTGTAGTGTGGAAACTAGTACCTATACAGGATGTTCACGCGAGGTTATACTAGGCAAGTTTACATCGAAAATGAGAACATTTAGGAAAAAATGTTGTCGCCAGAAGTTGTTGGGTTCAATCTACTCTACAACTGGAAAATATTTTCAATTATACATGTTGTCCCATTTACGGGTGGCAGACACTGCGACATTTCTTCTGAAATGTGATATCAAATTCAACTTGTAATAAGTACGAAAACATCAGATTTAATATAGGAGACCCTATAGAAAAGTGTTAATAATTTAATATCCTAAAGAATACAATTCTAGCATAAAAACAACCCCGTTGCATTCAATAATCAAAAATTATATACGTAATTTAAAGAAGGACATTATTTTATCATTACGTTATTTTATTTATTTACTCTAGAGTAATTAAAATGTTTGAATACAAACATTGATTCGTTCGTCTGTTGTCTACTAATTTCCAAATATCAGTTTGATAAAGGTTTCTGTTTTGGCTATGTCGAGTTCTAGGTAAAGGTCTGCATACGTCAAACATTTAAAAAATCAAAAACTGCTACATTTTTGAGCATGGCTTTCCTCTAGTTTCTATTGATTGAAACATTTTTTCGCAAACGCTCTCATTTCTGTCTACTATCCTTGGCTGAACATTCTGTATATTATTATTTTAAGGTTCCTCCTTGACCGAGCATTTACGCAGAAATATTTGAAATTATGGAAAAATTGTTGATTAAATTTTTTGTGTAAAATTTTGTTTCGAATAATTGATTATTTATTTTATATTTTAAAATCTTGAAAAAATAGGGTTAGTTTCTTTGGGAGATTAGAAAATTTTAGCTACTTTTCCTGGAATATCAGTAATAAGAAATTGATTACAAGTCATAATATTTGAAGTTTATTTTATCGTGCAAAATTCACTTTTCATCTTTATGCATTATCATTTCGTTGTATCATCATTTTATGTACTGCCGAATCTTTACTTAAGAACTTTCGTGGAACGAATAATTCAGATTTACGAGTAAGTATTTTATACTGGCTAATTATTTAAACTATTAATGCATTTAACGAACACAGGAACCCAGAAAATTAATGTTAGTTGTTACTTACATTATTTCCCCATAAGCACTGTTTTTTTATTGCACAAAATTCCATAATGCAGTTGTTTTTTAGGAACAAACACACTGCGTTATAGGAGAAACGTTTGTACAGCAGATCTGAAATAATATTTGGCGCACGCCACTGAAACTAACAGATACACAAAATATGATACGTAACTGGCGAAGTTGTAACACATTGTTCTTATGGATGGATGGCCGATTAGAGCTGTTCCTGTATACACGTTTTAGCCCGTTCCGTTATGTGTTATGCCAGGATATAATAACCAAAACTGTTGGCAATAAAACATCGCACGAGAACAATTAAAGGAGCTTAATTGCTTCACATTGCACACTGATTAATCGTGCAGTTGTATTTCTGAATTATAGAATGATTTACCTACACTACCGCCGCTTATGTGTGTATCTCCATCTCCCTGCAACTACCCATTTACTGCCAAATGCTGCTAACTTCAATACTCGTGCCTTTAACGGATTCTGTATATTTTATTTTTACAACAGTTTCGTGATTTTATTACTTGGGCGCCATTTTTTTGAAAACAATTTATTACTGTGTGTGTTACTGATTGCATGGTATATTTGGTCGTTAAAATAAACGATAGAGGAATTTAGCGACGTATTAAATCAGACAGAAACGGAATCTAAAACTACAGACTAACTCTGTTCAAGTTTGAAGCGATTTTGTGTTTTGATAATTAAAAAAAAGATGAGGAGAACGTCTTTAATATGCCTAGGGTTCTGTATATAATTTACTAATGAAACGTTGATGAATAAAATAAATGATAGAATGAGTCGTTTGTTCACAGCACACTAGAAGGAATCGTTCATTTTGAACGAATTATTCATAAACGGCACGTCACTACCACCACCGGAGTGACTTATTTTGCGCTCAAACTAAAAAACTAATAAAATTTTGCATTCGCTATAATTTTCATGTAATCTTTACTATCTTATTTAAATGCATGATTATTTTTTTAAATTTTAAACCTATTTTCGGAGTTAGGGGGTTACATACTTTTTTTGGTAATATAAACTATGAAAACTCATCCAAAATTTTTTTAATAAATATAAAAAAAAAATATTTTTTTGTATCTGCAAAGTGCCTATTTCCTTTCCAACGATATATGCCATATTATGTTAAATAAATAAAAAAATGTTTTTGTACTTTCACTTTCTTGATCAGTGGCCACAGAGAATGTAACTTTTTTCTAGCACGACCCCTAGCATATTTGCGGACTACAATACTCTAGTTGTACCTATACCGAATTTTTAAGTTTCTAAGTTGAACTATTTAGAAGATAGAGACTTGTCATAGTCCACAGACGGATGGACGAACAACTGAGTCACACTATAACGTTCCGTTTTTTCCATTTGATACGTCTTTTCCTGAAATAACCAAAATCAAAAAACGATTCTACTGTCAGTTGGTTTTAGGACCTACGTTCACTAATCTTTTCTGACTTACTCCAGTTTAGTTCAATTGTACTAAGTACCCTATAAATTATAATTATAGTAGGTGCTTCCCTATATTAATGATTGCCTCAATAATATTTCACATTTATAAAATAGGGAAAAAATTATGTTTTTTTTCTTTTCATAGTGGCATGTTCTTAGTAGAGATTGAAGATCACTTTGGCGTAGGTGTCGTGTGCTTGATTTCAACTGTTTTGAATTATAATTTATTGACAGGCCTTTTGTCAATTTTTTTCTTTATCTGTGTTTTTTGTTGTTAAATACTAATAATTTAAAAAAATAAATATTGAAAATTACTACGTTTAGAAAATTTTAAACGCTAAAAAAAATTTCCTCTACAGATTTGTTTTTTTTTTGCACGAAATCTTAAGAATTTTTAGCTATTGAAATCTGGATAGAATTTACTTCAGTGGATTCATCAGTTAATATGTGCGTGGTAAGCATGTACGGATTTTTCAAATCGTTCAGACAATAATTAATGCTTTGATAAACATTATACAATTATTATTATAATGTATGCCAGTCTTAACGCGTCGCAAAATTATGCATAATATTAAATAAAAGCAAACATAAAAATAATTGAGTTTTCATAGTGTGCACGCATGTAGGGTATATTATAATGAACACATGTAGATTGTACAGTAACCACACCTATTCACATACTATGTACAGGGCCATCACAATAGAACTGACTATTGTCACCGCAGCTGACTAGGGTTTTTAAGATCACTAAGGTGCCTGAAGATGTGTGACAAGAATTAGGTATTTGAATTTAAAAAAAATTATTAATGTTTTAATTTTTTCTAATAATTTTACATAAATAATATTGAAAAACGAAAAGAAAATTTTTTTTAAAGCCATAGATAAATTACTAAAAATTAATTAAAATGTATAAAAATTTAAAAAATATCACGTGGCTTCAAAACGCGCCAGGAATGTTTGTGACGTCGTCATGTTAAAATTTGCGTGTATGTGTATTATACATACTATCAAAAATAATAAATTTTTAACTTGGTAACCATGGATACAAAAACCATAGATAACATAATGACGTCACACGCGTTCGGATTCTTTCGGCGCGTCATCGGATCTGAGTTTAAAAACTAATTTTTATTTAAATATAACTTTTTAATTAGTAAGCAAAAAAATTAAATAAAAACAGTTTTGCTATAAAACTTGTATGTGATCTTTCTATTTAAGTAAAAAAAAATTCATTGAAAAACCCAATTACTGTTCTTTCAACCATTTGTTGTATTGTTATTCTAATACAATTACAGTTAGCTTGGAAAAATATTGGTCAATGAGTGAAATTTACGTTTGTTTTTTAGTGTACTTACTAAATAAAATATAAGGTCTTCTATGTTGTTGAAAGGGATCTAAATTTAAAAAAAAATTTTAATGCCGCATTTTAATGTTATTATTATAATATTTAATAAATGTTTCATAGTACTCCCTTATTCGATAGCTTATTTAGTACACACACAAAAAATAGAGAAAAAATATTAGGCATAACAAAAGTTGTTGATAACATACAGCATAACTCAAAATTATTTTCCATTATACATTACCGGTTATTTGTAAAAAAATGGTAATAATATTTTTTTATGTACGGTATCTAATACAAATTACATTTAGAATTTTATGAATAATTTAAAATTACAATATATTTAGGTACAGGGTTTTATATTTCACATAGGAAAAGTGGATGATGTGTAAGACGTACGAGAACAGCCTGCATAATTCAAAATAATTTTGGTTTATGCTGCGTTTGGCTTCCACCAGCCTGTGTTAAAATAGGTAAAACTGGATAATGATATTCCTTAAGAATTTTTGCAGGTACATCGTTAAAACATTCTGTGATACAAGAGGAGCCTTTAGTGATGATACTGTATGTTACAGAGACAGTATAAATGTGCGGGATATGAACATATGTAGGTACACAAATATAGTATGCAATAATATCATTGCGTCAATTGGTGCGGTGGGACTG
The DNA here is from genome assembly GCA_039654895.1 of Mongoloraphidia duomilia. NCBI lineage: Eukaryota > Metazoa > Arthropoda > Insecta > Raphidioptera > Raphidiidae > Mongoloraphidia > Mongoloraphidia duomilia. The sequence continues at coordinate 40,469,120 of CM077517.1, read as the reverse complement.
CAATGATTGGGGCGAGTGCCCCCACTGACAGGCCACGATAATGACGACTAATGACACACTGTGGCCGCGCTCTGTAATCGAAATAGGCCCCGGATTTGGCATTTGATCCACCAGACTCATATATAAAGCTGCCGTGTTACTGTAACTGCTGATCACTGATCAGGTATACACGCGAGGCTTGGTGCTGTTGAAGTGCTTCAAATATTAATGTGATTATTAATTATTTATTACGTCGTTGCTATTCAGTGATAACGTAAAGAAGTACCCTTGTTCTGTTTAGGGTTCCGTACCACAAAAGGAAAGAAACGGAACACTCATGGGATCACTTCGTTTGTCTGTCCGTCCGTATGTTGTCACAGTTGAATTTCTCTGAACTAATTAAAACTATCAAGTTGAAATTTAGCATAATTATAAGGCTTACTAACCCGCATATATTCCAATAGTCAGGTTTTAAAAATGGTTCCGTTACAGCTAAAATTTCAAAAAGAAAAAAAATAGTGGTGTAAAGAGATGTAAGTTTTCGAAATTCAAAGGCAAATAATATGGTTGATGGTGCGGAACCCTCGGCGCGCTAATGTTACTCGCATTTAGCCGGTTTTTTAGTATATTAATATTATAAAACATTAGGTTTCCCGGTATACTATAAGAATGGCTGTTTTTTGATTTCTTAAATTATTTTATTTAGACAAATATTTTTAACTAATTTTCGCTAATTGTTTATTTCAAAATTATTTAACACGTCTTCTATTAATCTATGATTGGTGCGATAGCAACTTGTAATTGGTCCATTCTACATATATAAAAAACAGAAATAGATGCAGGATCATGTCAAATTTTGATTGGCCCATAGATGGTGAAATAAAAAATAAGTCAATCAGGTATTTTAAAGAAAAATGGCGAAGAACGGTCGTATTTTTTGTTTTTTATTTTGTTATTACCCCCCCCCCCTTGGCTTCAACGATTTAATCCCATGTGCCAGACACAAAATGATAAGTATTTTTTGTTGAAAGACTTAAAAAGATTTATTGCTGAATGACTTAAAAATTATATGTTGGGTATGTGGGAATTGTACTGAAGAGGTGCGATTTAATAGCACCGTGATTTAGCCTGGTGCCTACGGTTACGTCATAAACAGTGAAGTCATCATCATAGCGAAGTCTGTGGGTTATGCGATTACGTAACTACAATGTAGTGGTCATAATACATAATATAACCCGTTGTTGTTATTATTATTACTGTGGTTTTGTTCATCCCATATCAGTTCTATCGTACGGCAGGACCGAGTCTAGGGGGTAATGTAAAAAAAACTATCAAATAAGAATAAAAAAGCGGCAATTTCGTTTAGACAACTGTATTTTAAAAATAATCTTGAATTGTATGCAGGCCTCCGTTTTCTTATTAAAAATCAGCTGGAAAATATTAAATTGCAATAGTTCTTTGACTTTTAGATAGGGTACCTAATAATGGGGTTGATCCAGGTATTACTTTTATTTTTTTTAATCGGCAGTGTTTTTGAATTTAAGGCTATAAAATTTTTTTCGGAATTTTTAGAGACTCGGAAAAATAATAAAGTTGAAAATTGTTAGTCGGATGACGTCATAGGACTATGTTCGCGCTTTAATTCGAGCAGCCAATAAGAGTAAAGTCAGCAGAAATGAAAAACAATGTTGTCGTATATACATTGTCAAGCACCTGTCAAGCGTCAAGAAGCGTGTTTTAGTGTTTTTGTTACTTCATACGTTCAAATATCTATATAGTATTATTTTTACACATTATTTTCAGACGTGTTTGCTGAGAAATTAATACGAGTGAGAATTACGTAATTTTACATTTCACATCACAACGACAACATGACAACGCTGTTTCAGTCATATTTCGTCATTTCCATGGTGCGCGTCTTTTGATTGGCCCTTTAACTAGCGGTAATTTTAAATTACTGTAAAATTAAATTAAAAAAAATTATAAATGCTTCAAAATTCCTAACAAAAATAGATATTAATTATACACCTACTAAAAAAACAGCCACTTTCAGTTTTATAGTGGGTCAACCCCATTGTGAAATGGCTCGGTTTATTGGAATGAAGGGTTTACAATGGCTATTATACATCGGTACTGGCCTGCACATGGAATTATTCTTGTCAGACAATTATATATAAACAATAATCTAAATGCTAATTCGTGCAAAGGGTAGTTAGTAATGTCGTTCAAGTGGAAATTAATTTATTAATCATACATTAGGCTTGAAAAGAGTATTTTGTGTACATCATGCACACAATCCCAAAGGAAAGCTGTGGTCACTGGTCAGAGGGAGTAAGTACGTAAGTCAAAATCCTTTGAATTGAAATATTGACAAATTAAGTTTTGACCAGATTTTAATATGACAAAATTTTTAGAATTTGTTTCTATTTAAATTTGTTTGACAACTCCATTAATATACTTAACGGTTTACGTATTAAATATAAAGGTCGCAATAAAATTACATATTAATTGATTTTTATTGACTTAAGCAAAATGACCCAACATGTTTTTCTGACTAAACGTTTTTTTCGTCTTGGAATTTAAACTACATGCGTTGATTCTGATATTAATATTATTTATTCACAGTATTTTAAATGTAAACTGAAAAACAAAAATAGTATATTGTATTTCTAGTGTTGTAATGGGGTTTATTACTGACAAGTTGTGACAGTATGTAAAATTTAATTTAATTGGCAGAGTATTTTCCCGGTCAATTTTGATATTATAATATGTCTCAAGCTAGTAACTGTAACAAGTGCGAATGGGGCCTATGTTGATGTAGCATTTTCAGCCAAATCAGTTGACGAAACAATAATATAAAATCGTAAATCACTCTGTATTTGCAAAAATAGGAAGTAACAATTATAGTTGCGTATAATGTAATGAATTTTGGATTCTCATTAGAGGTTCAATTCATTATTATCATTTTCGTCTTTGGCTGGTTAACGTAATTACCCATACGTTTGTTTTTTGCCTCCAATCTGCAATGAACTAACATGTTTTCCTATTGGTCTAATATGATTATTACAGTATGTGAAATAATATTATTATTTGAAATTTAAAAATCTTCATTTATTAAGTAAATATCTTATATATAAAATTCTCGTGTCGCGGTGTACGTTATTGAACTCCTCCGAAACGGCTGGACCGATTTTGATGAAATTTTGTGTGCTTATCGGGTAGGGTGGAGAATCGGACAACATCTATTTTTCATCCCCCTAAATGTTAAGGGTGGTCCACCCCAAATTTTTTTTTTTTATTTTTTGGACAAAATCGAGGGGTAAATATCTGAGGATTTATGGTGTACAGCGTGAAGGAATTACGAGGAATTATGAGGATTTATAAGGATTTATGAGGATTTATAAGGATTTATGAGGATTTATGAGGATTTATGAGGATTTATGGGGATTTATGGGGATTTATGAGGATTTATTGAGGATTTATCGAGGATTTACAGAAGAATTAAATCAGCTGTTTATGTTATGCGCGTGCGCGTAACATTTTTTAATTTGCCCGACCGCATAAACCGGCGGCATTGTGAATAAAATTTGTTTTTGGTGGTGTCATGCAAGTTTGTGTGAGTTCCAAGGTAAGTTTATTATAATATTTATCTCGTGTTGGCATTATTGTACCAAATACAATAGGGTATTTACTAAAAGTTTTTTTTTGTTATATTAATAGAGCAGTAAATTCTGTACAAAATTACATCTAAATCACTTAATTATGATTTCAAATTAGCTCAAAAATAATTTTTGAAATATTTATGTGAGCCCCGCTCGCTAATAACCGTTTTTGCTCCACGAATCTATGACGCCATATTTTTTATGAAGGTACGTTTCTATCTACTAACTCGATGCTAATTATATCAGAAACTTACATACCTACCTACATTTTATAATATTAGTATAGATAATAAAAAAATCCTACACTCAAGTTTTACCCCCTTTGGGGTTGAATTTTAAAAACTTGAACAAGCCTATAACCTTCCTCAATGAACGGGCTATCTAAGAAAAAAAATTTTTTTTTAATTGGACTGGTAGTTCCTGGGATTAGCGCGTTCAAACCAACACACAAACAAACCAACTCTTCAGCTTTATTGTTATAATATACATATATAGTCCAATCAAATGGTCGAAAAAATAGGTCTGAAATTGCGTTAATTAGAAGTTTGATGAAATTTTAATTGTAGATAGGGGGTGCCACTAGAACACTCCAGCCAAGTTTCCCCCCTCTGATTCCGCAAGGGGTGCCCGCCATCTTGAATTTAAGGGATGAAATCATTTATCTTGGTAAATACTGCTTGTACGTGAAAAATTACTATTACCAAAATTATTAAGGAGGATGTATCCAACAACTTCTGTTTGGAAAATTTTTTGAAATTTCTTATTCAAAAGTTATAAATTCTCAAAAATGACACTGTTGGGGGTGGAAACGGTTTTTTCGATTTTATAACAAAACGGTCAATCGGGGCGAAAAATGGTTATGACAAAAGTTGTAGCTTTTGAATGTTTCTATAATATACATGTGTTCAACATTTTTTTTGCTTGCTTGGTGCGAATATAGAGGGCGCCAAAAGTCGACCGGCGCCAATATTTTTGAAAATTTTTGAATTTTGCACATAACAAATTAATTCAAGTCACCAAATACTCATTAGGGGGTTTTCGGAGTCGCTGATTAGGAACCCTTTATCAAATTTTCCAAAAACAAAATGGCGAATCCAATATGGCGGACGTCTCCCATTTAAATTCATCGCATTTTCACCAAATTCATCATCCGCCATTTTGTTTTTTGAAAATTTGATAACGGATTCTTAATCAACGACCCCTAAAACCCCCTAATCATGTATTTGGTGAAAATGCGATGACTTGAATTAATTTTTTATGTGCAAAATTCAAAAATTTTCAAAAATATTGACGCCGGTCGACTTTTGGCGCCCTCTATATTCGCATCAAGCAAGCAAAAAAAATGTTGAACACATGTATATTGTAGAGAAACTCAAAAGCTACAACTTTTGTTATAACCATTTTTCGCCCCGATTGACTGTTTTGTTGTAAAATCGAAAAAACCGTTTCCACCCCCAACAGTGTCATTTTTGAGAATTTATAACTTTTGAATAATAAGAAATTTAAAAAAAAATTTAAACAGGATTTGTTGGATAGATCCTCCTTAACAATTTTTGTAATAGTAATTTTTAACGTACAAGCAGTATTTACCAAGATACTTACATGATTTCATCCCTTAAATTCAAGATGGCGGCCACCCCTTGCGGAAAATTTCATCAAACTTCTAATTAACGCAGTTTAAAAGTACCATTTAACTGGATTAATAAGGTAAACACAGTTTTGTTATTGTTTATACATTCGATGACTTATGGGGATTTATGGGGATTTATGAGGATTTATTGAGGATTTATTGAGGATTTATTGAGGATTTATTGAGGATTTATTGAGGATTTATGAGGATTTACGAGGATTTATTTGCCAAAAAGGATTTATGGTGTACACAATTTTGGGCAGATATTTACCCCTCGGACAAAATTTTTTGTCTTAATTTTTTCATGATTCAGCATTAAAAAATACATACAACTCTAAATTTTCACCCTTATACGATCAACCCCTGATTTTTAATCGCGATTTTTATATTAAGCTTTAAAAAATACATATATGGCGAACGAGCGAAGCGAGTGAGTAGTGTATTTATAATATTCAAGCGAACGAGCGAAGCGAGTGAGTAGGCGAAAATATTCAAGCGAACGAGCGAAGCGAGTGAGTAGTGTATTAATAAAATTCAAACGAACGAGCGAAGCGAGTGAGTAATGTAATTATTATATTCAAGCGAACGAGCGAAGCGAGTGAGTACTGTATTAATAAAATTCAAACGAACGAGCGAAGCGAGTGAATAATGTAATTATTCCTAGAAATTATTAACAACGTTTGCCGGATCAGCTATACTAAATATACGTGAGCGGAGTAATGGGTGACCGCTATTAAATCATAATTTCATACCACCCGAGCGAAGCCGGGACGGGTCCGCTAGTTATAATATATAAAGCAACTGCGAAGCTTGGTTAACAGAAAGCATTGTTCTAGCTTATACTTTATCTAAGGAGCAGTATTACTAGTCTATACATATTGTACGGTATATCACGAGTAATATATATGAGGAAGTGTGCTTCCAGAATTCAGACAATTTGCAGTGAATGATTGTCGAATTATACACTCGGTGAGGAAGAGCTAGCAGCGACTGCAACTCCCGCTTGAGTGAATCTCAGCTCAGACTAAAACTGCTCAATAGCATTGACGTTAAAACTGCTAGACTCATTTTAATAAACGGTTTTGTGTATATGTTCCGCCGAATTCGTGTAATTGCCGATTTCATGAAATCAGCAATTTTTCGCCGAATTCGTGAAATAAGCAGCAGAAATGCCGATTTCATATAATAGGCAATTATTTAACCTGAGTTTGCCTATTTCAAGGAATAGGCACAGTTATTTTAAAAACTTATGTATGTGGTATTTCAAACATGTTATTAGCAAAATAAAAAACATGACGTATTCTTTCTACATTAACATTTTTAATGTGAATATTAGTAAAATAAAAAATATGTTTTCTTTCTGCATAATAGTTATAACATTTTTAAGGTAAACTAACTTTATTCAACACATGCACGCTTTTTGCGTTTTTTCGTATTTGTTTTGCGGACCTTAAATAGCCGCTTATTGACTAGTGATCATTATGTAACGCGTTTCAGTGCTATAATGGTTCATTATGTAACTTGTTAAATAATGATCCATTATGCAACGCTTTTCAGTGCTATAATGAAAAACAGTTACATATTGAACAACTGTCTAACTAGTTATATAATGGTTCATCATGTAACTGTTTTTTTTAATTCAATTAAAGTCTAAAACCATGCATGTGTTGAATAAAGTAGGTACAGTGTGCAACGCGTGTGCTCCACACTCCACTCCACACCTGACTAGATTTATCGGTTTCATTCATTTTTACACTTTAATTAACTTCACTTGACATTTATGCTGGGGAAGAACTAACTAGTACGAAAAACATAACCTTAAATTTAAAAAATCACATGTTTAGTTTGAGTGGTTGCCTATATTACGTAATCGGCAAAGGCGTGTGTGCCCAGTTCATGTATTGAGATATTATTTTGGCTATTACATGAAATCAGCAAGTCTGCTGCTTATTTCACGAATTCGGCAAAAAATTGCTGATTTCATGAAATCGGCAATTGCACAAATTCGGCGTAACATATATATTATATCATAGTTACAAGAATGTTAAAAGAATACCTCGATTGTTACAATTTATTGACTTAACATATAATTTGTTTATATAAGTATTGCAGAGTACTTACTAGTTACTACTACAAAAACTAATATCGCATAGTTGGTAGCATTGACATAAGAATGGACTGTGAATGATTTCTTAGTAATGTACTGAATATTTTCACCATTATCTGAGTGAGATAAAAAAGGAGCTGTCCAACCTCTTTACTTTCTAAGAACGCTGCTGGTTGTTTGTTTTGAGTAGGTAATCGTTACTTTGTTTCCGTTACGGATTACTGGTAGACACCTGGCACTATTGTATTCTACATTACGGGGACTACACTCAACACGCTGTAACAATGAGTAGTCAGTCAGTAGTCACATGCCATGCGCCAACAGCAACTATATTATCTATACCAAGGTCGGTAATTTAGTGAGTGTCGACTACTATTAATCGGAGTAATGAATACTTTCACCACGAGTAATCGTACTTTAGGATCATCTCGAGTAACTATTATTGCGTAAGGGATAAAATATTGAAATCAATACCTTTGCGAATGAAAAAATGTTTGGATTTTGAAAATGAATGCAAAAACTATACAAAAATTAATATTGTATATTACGTTCTTGTATTCAAACGGTTTTTGCCATATAGTTGGGCATGCTGATCTGAGACAAATGTAAAATGTTCAAATGATCATAAAATAATCAGTAAATTGTACTCTATTTGCACCTATAGGTAGGGCATCAAAGGTAAATGGTTCTACTACATCTTTTAATCACTATAATTAGTAACTTAGAGTAATGCTTACAGAATCGTATATGTAATAGGAAACTATATTCTGTAAGTTCGAAGTTTTATAATTAATGAATATTCTCAAATGCAGTATATAATTTTCTTTATCTGCGAATATCATAATCAAACGACTTGTTTTTGCAACGATGTAATTGGAAGTTTTCTTAAATACACATTCCACAAATGAGTCAGTAACAATATCCATATATATCTCGTAAATAGTGATAGTCAATGAATTTGGTTTTGGGCCGTTCATCACGAACACCGACGCTACACTGTCAACGCATACGACGACGAAGACCGACTCCACACTCCATCCACCACCCCACACACACACACACACACACAGACGGACGGACCCGACAGACAGACGGAGCGACAGAGTCCGACGGTGCGCTATACTTATAAATATACTGTATGTATGCATAGACTCTGATAACTTCGCTTGTTCGCTTTAGATATTTACTCTGTCCTAATTAAATTTAAGCTTTCGTAGCGACCGTTTATTGAAAAATTAGATAGATAAACGCTGCAGGATGATTCTTTAGACATTATGAAAAAAATTATAAATGCATTGATTAACAGTAATAAAATAGTAATAAATAATAGAATTTTAATTCATTTCTAAATATACGCCGTAGCAGGAATCGTGAAACAAGATGTGGGGACAGCTATTTGTCCACATTAATAGAAAACGTGAATACTGAGTATATACTTATTTTAGTTTTATTAGCATTTTTACTTTTAGCCTTAACGAGAAGTTTTTTCTAAATGTATTTGCTAAAATTCCGCTTATGGTAACATGAATAAAAACACAGATACTCAATTTACGAAACAGCTGATAAAAGTAGAGAAACATTTTGGAAATAAATAAGTGACAGGTGTACCAAACGGTTTATCTTTTTAAAAATTCATAACTGATCACTGCCAGAATGCTGCGAATTTGTTTAACATTGTCGGGTAGTTAAAAATGCTAAGTATACGGAACGTTGTTTCCTTATACTTTATCTTTTTACTCATTTTCGATTATGTATTAGTTTTAAATTTCGACGCAACTGACAATTAATGTCTGTATCACGGGTACAGACATATGACGTGAATACCGTTAAGCACAAATAATAATTGTATTCTTTGTTATAGAAAGAAATACATCCATGACTGTTATTTATCTTATAAAATCAAAATAATATGTTTGTAAAAGGGTAATTTTATTTTTTTATACTTTAAATTGTTACCAATACCTATATATTTTCATTATTAAAAAATAAATAAAACGAATATTAAAAGTCTTCGGGATTATAATCTGGGCTTGGCGTTTGTACCTGTCGATTCGTACATTTTCCACACGGCCACCTGACTTATTGTGTTTGAGACCTTACCATAGATATATAGGTACATGCTGCGTTTTGTTTCACATGTCAACCACTTCCGACTATTTCCGCTACATCTCATATTTCTAAAATGCCACCCCAATATGATGTGCTTTAATTGTTGCAAATAAATTAAATAAATATTTCATACAGTGCATACGCAGAGTGTAGTTCTAAGCCAGGCCGTGCCGTCGTCTTGTGTATAGATGTGTGTGTACAGAGCCTGATAATTTGTTTTTACAGAAGACGGTAATGTTTTCTTTTAATGGCTGCTGCTTTTGAAACAGTCAAGTGCTTCCGCAATATACATTGAATCTTCTTTTATACTCGCTGCGCATGTAAAAAGAATGTCTTATTTTCTCAACCCCCGACATGCGAAATGAAAGAAGCGAGCGCACATTTTACTGCCGCGTGTTAAATTTAAATATAACCGTTGATTGTATACAGGTGAGCTTTGAAATTGTTAAAACATCTTTACATAAACGGTCAACGCCCTCTAAGCATCTATTCCATCGTATTATAAGTGTTAACTTTTTTTCAGTGGACATCCACTTTTATTTACCTTATAAAATCAAATGTTCGTAAAATATAATAAATAGAATAACTGTAATTTTATTTTTTTATATTTTAAATTGTTATCCAATAGTACCTATACCTATATTTTCAATATTAAAAAAAAATTAAAAGCCTTCGGAATTCGAATCAGGACTTGGTGTTTGTACCTGTCGGTAGACTAGTACTTTTCCACACGGCAACAGGCTACTGTATTGTGTATCGTGTTATATTGTATTTATGTATGTTTATATGTAATGTGTTTAAGCATAGAGTGTATTATCTTTGAACGAATTATTTCCAAAAGAATTTTAATGTAATTAAGTATTATAAAAAATGTACTTTGAAGAGCTGTTAACTGTATGTATGTCTTAATAAAGAATTTATTAAATAAGTAAGTATTTCCATTTCATCTAAAATTTCAAAAATGCCACCCCAGTATGAGACATAAGACGTTATTCAGGTTAAAAAGACTAGCAACTGGTTTAACGTTAAAACAGACTTTACTTTTTTCTTTAATTTTGTAAAAAATATTACTTTTTTAACAAACTTTTATTCAACTGCAAATTTGTTATTTAGAATATTATGAAGTATTAGAAATACCTTGTATTATGTCCGTCTTGTGACTTCTTGTAAATTTACATTACGCATTTCAGCAACGAGGTGCCATCTTCAGGTGTGGTTAATTATTTTTTTAAAAACACACATTGAGTATTCGTAACACTATATAATATTATGATGCTAAGCACTGTGTATTATGTCGTAGTTTGTGAAGTACTAATTTAAATTTCGAGATTTTATGATTTATATAGTAGGTAAATGAAATGGAAAGTGGAGTGTGTGTATGTGTGTAGACGATTACTGAGTATTGGGTGTTTGTGTGCTGTTAATTATTGTGTCGTATATTATGTTCGATTTTAGGGTTAGTTTGTCATTAAGAATGTTGGTATTGTCGAATTTTGTGGCTTTATATATTTCATATTCTTCGAGGGTGTCCTTGTGTTTACCTTTACTGCAGAATGGAATAAAATTTGTTTCAAAATCGTGATATTCATGATTTTGTGAAATTATATGTTGGGCGTAATTTGATTTAGGGTCAAACACTTCCACATAATCCAATCGACTTGAAACTTAGCACAAATGCGTAGTATAGTTCCGATGACAATAGGTATAATATTTTCATGTTTCTCACCGGGGGCGGTGGGCCCATGGAACCTCTCTCGACGGTAAACAGAAGTTAGGTTTCAGTACATTGAGATAATTGTGTTAATATCTTTAATTACAAATTGCCGACGTTTCGATCAGTATGTGGCCTTAATCATGAACTATGAATTGACCTATGATTAAGGCCACATACTGGTCGAAACGTCGGCAATTTGTAATTAAAGATATTAACACAATTATCTCAATGTACTGAAACCTAGCAAACTGTCTGATTAATATAATATATAGTACACAAATATATCGAGCTGTTAAACAGAAGGTCTATCTAGCTTATGCTCATTTTGAAAGTTTCCACGTGGATTTTTCCTTTTTAGTACATTTTAATAAAATCTTGTTACAAAAATTACAAGTTTTTATTTATTACGCGGCAAAACCGATTTCAATGTTATGTTATGCTGATGGTATTATGAACTTGATTTATAATAAACAGAAAAGTTATAGACTGTTATAATTTTCAATTACATTATAATATGTTACATATTTCCCAATGTACTGGATATTAATTTTATCTAATTTTTAATTTGTGTTGAAATGTTGATCATTAAAGTGTTGAATAAATGAGCATTGTAATTCTTTTGCCTTGTAACCCGTAACGGCTGATTCGATTTTGTTGACATTTTGGGTATATGATTAAGTCGATTCGAGGATGGTTTGGAATTTAGATTAAAAGAAAATTAAAATCGGTCAAGCCACGATCGTTAGTCTCGCTAAAATTCAAAAACGGCTTGACCGATTTTAATTTTTTTGTGTTCTAAACAATCCTTGAATCGACTTAATCACACACCCAAAATTTCATCAAAATCGACCCAGTCGTTTAGGAGGTTGATTTTGTGTGTTTGTGACTATACTCCTCCTAAACGGCTGGTTCGATTTTGATGAAATTTTGGGTGTGTGATTAAGTCGATTTGAGGATGGTTTAGATTAAAAAAATTAAAATCGGTTAAGCCACGATCGTTAGTCTTACTAAAACTCAAAAACAGTTCGACCGATTTTAATTTTTTTTGAATCTAAACCATTCTGGAATCGACTTAATCACACACCCAAAATGTCATCAAAATCAAACTAGCCGTTTAGGAGGAGTTCAGTCACGTACACACGGACAGAAGAAATATATATACAGGGTGTATCACAGGAAACCGAACATAGGGAAAAGTACACAGTACAAATTAGTTAAGATCAGAGATTGCTTTGCCCTCTGGTCATGTAAAAAACCATGATAAATAATTTAGTTAAGTTAGCCATGTGTATTTTATCTTTGTCACGCTACTCATTTTGCTTACGTTTTCCTTGTTGCACTCATTACTTTTCTATGTATTCAATCCTGTGATACACCCTGTATATAAAGATTATAGACAATATAATAAATGCTGTGAATTTCATAATATGTGAGACATAAAATACGAACTTTCTATATGTATAATAAAATTCAGTTGAAGTCATAAAATAGTGAAACCCACGAATATGAAAGAAATTTTCAAACGCGTATAGTCATGAAACATGAGATATATTGACTTCATATAACTGATAAAAAAACATCAACTGACCAACGTCCCTCGAACCAACATAATAAATTTTCAGTGATCGGCTATGATGTCTCGGTTTAGTTTCTGAAAAGTTGCATTGCATTTTTTTGTGTTCGAGTTCATTATGCCAGGTTCACATTCTTCAACAGAACTCACTAGTTTGTACTATTTCGAAGTTAAAAAAAAGATTTAGTAAATGTGCATTTCTTGAAAATAACAACAAGTAATTTTTAGTTAAAAAAGAACCCGCTTTATTATAAAGATTATACTATTTAAGGCGATTTAAGGTCGTTCTCTAGTGAAGTCAAATTAACAAGAAAGTATTGTTGAAATTTTCACAGATTGTTAACGAAAATCTTGCGCATACATCTCTGTAATTGCAATAATAATTGACCATTTCAAAATCTAGATATTTACCTTCAAAATTACGTTTTTTCCTCTGTTGAGTAAATGGGCATTTTTTTTCGTTATATTTAGTGCTCGAATGCACAAAAATAAAATGAACTGCCAACGCCGTGCATGGCGGCGTAACACGATAAATAAATAAATTATCTTCCAAAGCACTTGCTTTCAGGACTGGATTTTAGTAACTTGTATAAGTTGATAGCACCGTGTAACGCCGCGTTAATTCTACTCACTAAAATAGGCAACAGATTGAAATTGCAGTGTTGTCAGGATCTCTACGACGGAGAGAGTACAAACTCTGGCAAAGGATGGCTGAATATTACAGTAGTGACTTGTTTCCGTACTTCAGAGCATATGCGGCAAGGAACACTATTTTTAGCGTTGGCAACTACCCTAATGGTAAATCAAGATAGAAAAAAATTAAATTAAAAATTTTAAAAACCCCCGACGCAAAAAGTAAACCTTTAAAAAGTGAGAAATAATTAATATCTACTATATCTGGCCCGATGCACCGTCTATTTCTTCGTTTAGATGAAATATTTTATTCGTAAATGCGTCGGGGACTGTAAAATGACAAAAATACCAATGTCTCAGCGGTCCCCGACGCATTTACGAATAAAATATTTCATCTAAACGAAGAAATAGACGGTGCACCGGCTGTAAGACTGTGATGAGAGCTGAAGATCTTGGAAACGGCTGAGCCGATTTCAATTAAACATGGCTAAAAACCATCTCGCAAATACCATCTTTCAATCAAACAAAACCGCATTGAAATTAGTCCATCCGTTTGGGAGCTGCGATGCCACAGACATTACAAAATGTGATAAAAGCTGAAAATCTTGGAAACGGCTGAACCGATTTCAATCAAACATGGCTAAGAACCATCTCGCAAATACCATCTTTCAAACAAACAAAACCGCTTTTAAATCGGTTGATCCGTTTGGGAGCTCCGATGCCACAGCAGACACACAGATACTATTATTACTGTAATAATAATATTATTACTGTAAATACTTGATATCGACAGCCGTCTACCGATCGTAGATAATTTATTCCTGGAAATGTGTGCCAAATTAAAATTATCTGATTTTTACCAGCTTAAATTAGCGGCAACCATCTGAGAAACGCATGCTTTAGTTTAACGTTTTGCCTTTTTATTAAACGCGTTAAGTCCGATCTTTTCAATCGATTTTTTTAATTTTAGGAGTGCATTTTAATCTTTACTATTTAGGTTCAAGAATCTTAAAATATTTAACTCTTCATCTCGCGCCCGGTCTGCGTCGCCCGTTCCGTCCGATAGCTGCACAGAGGACACATAATTTATGCCTTAGTTTTAAGATCGAGACGTTCGCACTGTTCGTGTGGTCCGCGGCTGGTTGCTCACTTGGAATTAGCGTAGGTTTAGAAAGAGTACCTACTAATCAAATTAAATTTGTTGTTTATTTCATACTGAAAATAATTCCATTTTTATTACGAATTTTTTAATTGTCTATATATATTTCTCCCTTCAAATGATATCAGAATAATATACTGTGATGTGTGCTTTACTTAATTCTAAGCCAAATGTTAGCTGAGATTCACAAAATATGATTTTTACCGACGAGTGCCAAGTTTGTGAAGGGAGGACATTTAGAATGACGCCCCTCCATATTTCTTATACGTACGTATAGTTCATGAAATTGAAATCTGAAAAAGAAATCATAAGCAAAAAATTTGTTTGTATAAAGTTAGCACAATAGTAACTAGTATAATTTTACATAAGTTTTTAAATACCTAATAACATTATTATTATGAATTATTTTACAATTTCAATTCCACAGATGGGGAATAGTACCTATCTACTAATTTAGGTCAAAGCTCACTTTTCAAAAATTTACAATATTTTTTCGGTTTGAGGTCCTCCGAGTTCAAAAAAGATATTTTTGGAAAAAGTCTGTTCGTCTGTGATACAGATCAAACGGCTGAGTGGATCAAAACCAAATTTTGGGAGGTGTTTAACATATATAAAAAGGAAGAGCCCAATTTTTTTTGAGGAAAATCGGCGCATGCGCAGAAGAGATATGTGCTATAAGGTTGTTTTTTCTATTATAATGGTATATAGTTTTAATAACGGTTTATTATTCTAATATCTGGGTGCCGAGCTTTGCTCGGATGAGTTCAAAAAAATAGTACTTGTATGCTGTGAGATATTATTTTCTCAAAATATTATTCCGAAACGAATTTATTTCTGAAACATAATTTAAATAATTGTTTCTGTTAAATATTTTAAATACCTATGTGTATTTTTAAGCGTAAAAACTAAGTAGGTATCAACTTGAATCAAGCATTTTTTCCTGTAAATTACTTAGGTCGCCATTTTCAAATCTACCGCCGTTATTGTTTTGTTGACTGAAGAGCTCGCAAAAACCGATTTTCATAGATTGAATATCTTGTAAAAATGTTCGAATCAGATGAAATTCTGCTTGCCCGTTGCCGTTTCAATAATCCATTTTTAAACATTGATACCAAATATCAACTTTATCGAAGTACTTTTTCTCTGTGATGTCATCTTAGCAACTTTCAGTAAATTTCAAATATTTTTTTTGCATAGAAGGTACCTACTGAAAAACTCACAAAAATCGATTTTCGAAGAAATAGAATTCATATTATATCTTTTAATAACAAACGTCAGACTATAAACCTGCAGCGCAAAACTTTTTTGCATGCATCTTCACCATAGTTTTTAAAAATCGATGTGTTTTGATATACTGCATGCCTGCGTCGCTAGAAGTGCGGCCCTTCGGGCCGCCGTGCAAATTTTTAAACAAAACTTTTTTGTATGTATCTTAACAATAGTTTTCAAAAATCGATGTGTTTTTACACAGACTCGCGGTGCCAGAAGTGCGGCCCTTCGGGCCGCCTATTTGTCATTATTTACATATTGTGCAAGACACTTCTTATATTAGTGTTCATTTACAGTTTTCACCCTTGTGATATATTATACAAAATCTATGTAGAAATAGGCTTCGAATCGATCTGACAATTGACCGAGTTATAAATAAAAAACTCTTTTTTTAAATTGCTCCCCCTGGGACCAAGATTCCTACCTAGATCGATTTCTCGCCCCGAAAAATCCCCATTCTGTAAATTTCATCAAAATCGTTATTCTTTTTTGAGAAAAAAAAGTCTAGGTAAGATTATACGTCATACTATATTTAACGTACATAATATACATATTTTATATAGGTAATATAAAAATAACATACTTAGGTATCTATTTATTTAAATATTAGTTAAAACTACTTACATAATTACGTTTAGTTTTTATTTCTGTTATTCTTTACTATACAAATAGTTCACGGATTATTTTAAAATAAGTTAAAAATTCTGTCAGAGTATTTTGACATATAAATAATGAAAGTAGTTTGTTTTCTCCAAAGCCTACTCACGATATTACAATGTTTTGACAGGTCAAAAAACCGTTTTTAAAAATGATAAAATCGATAGGAAAACGAATTTTTCCAGGGATGAGACCTAGCTAAATCGATTTTTTGCCCCCCGAAACCCCTTTTCGGTAAATTTGATCAAAATCGTTAGAGCCGTTTTCGAGAAAATATTTATATAGATACATAGAAACATATATATAACAAGATTTACTCGTTTAATAATATAGGGGGATTCATTTTTGAAAGTAGTTTTGTAAAAAAAGCTTTTATAAACCTTATTGTTTATCCATTTTTTATTTTACTGGTTCTTGGGCTTACAATCATGTGTTGGTAATTATACCTGTGGTAATTTGTACCGACGTTTCGTGAACGTTGCAGTTCACTTTTTCAAGGGACTCAGATTCAGGTCAACCTTGAAAAAGTGAACTGCAACGTTCACGAAACGTCGGTACAAATTACCACAGATATAATTACCAACACACGATTGTAAGCCGAAGAACCAGTATAATAAAAAATGTATCAAACACATCGTGGAAGCCTCAAATCTACTTATTGTTTATCAATTAATTGTCCATTTATATTCACTATTATTAGTGTATTTGCCATATGGCACATACACTATTGGCGTCGGTCGGATGGCGGGACCTAGGGGTCGGACCAAAATTTCTCGACGTTTCATAGCCTCCTGAACACTTTGGCATCATTTTTGGAAATGTTTATATATATATGTATATATATATACATATATATTTATATATTTATTTATTTATATATATATATATGTGTTCGCGGCATAACTCTCGAAAGACTTAATTGATTTGAACGAAATTTGGTACACACGTTGGAATCCATCACCGCACGGAACCTATTTAAAATGGGCCCAATCGGAGTATTTTAAGGGTAGTTTTTAGGGGTTGAAAAAAGTTTTTGCGCCCGAAAATACCGAAAAAAATTTCAGAATTGTTTCAAAATTGAAATTTAACCTTTTAGTAAATATCAAAATGTGCTGCTAAAATTTTAATAAAATCGGCCCGATAGGACCGGACTTACAAATTTTATGAAAACACTAGTTTTGCGGATAGTGATTTACTTACTGAAGGGTGTATTTAATTTGGTACAGAGGTTGCAATGATAATAATATTGAAATTAAGAAAAAAATATTATTTTAAGGGATGTATTAAGGGGTTGAATTTTTTATTTTGTCCAAAAACAAACTTAAGTTCACGTATTAAAGCCACAAGGCCTGTAATAGCAAATACACTATATTGTCGGCAGGGTTTGGCACTGCGACCCGAGTTTTTAGTGTATTTGCCATATGGCACATACACTATTGGCGTCGGTCGGATGGCGGGACCTAGGGGTCGGACCAAAATTTCTCGACGTTTCATAGCCTCCTGAACACTTTGGCACCATTTTTAGAAATGTTTATATATATATATATATATATATATATATATATATATTTATTTATTTATATATATATATATATGTGTGTTCGCGGCATAACTCACGAAAGACTTAATTGATTTGAACGAAATTTGGTACACACGCTGGAATCCATCACCGCACGGAACCTATTTAAAATGGGCCTAATCGGACAATTTTAAGGGTAGTTTTTAGGGGTTGAAAAAAGTTTTTGGGCCCGAAAATACCGAAAAAAATTTCAGAATTGTTTCAAAATTGAAATTTAACCTTTTAGTAAAGATCAAAATGTGCCGCTAAAATTTTAATAAAATCGGCCCGATAGGACCGGACTTACAAATTTTATGAAAACACTAGTTTTGCGGATAGTGATTTACTTACAGAAGGGTGTATTTAATTTGGTACAGAGGTTGCAATGATAATGATATTGAAATTAAGAAAAAAATATTATTTTAAGGGATGTATTAAGGGGTTGAATTTTTTATTTTGTTCAAAAACAAACTTAAGTTCACATAATAAAGCCACAATGCCAGTATTAGCAAATACACTATATTGTCGGCAGGGTTTTGGCACTGCGACCCGAGTTTTTTATAACTGTTATTTGTCACTGTTATTTATCACTGTTATTTATCTCTGTTATATATTTGTCACTGTTATTTATTTATCACTGCTCGCTGATCAACTCTCAACGGAGTTATAGCTAAGAATACTTATGTTAACTGTTTATTTATCACTGTTCGTCCGAACCACTTCTGTCTACGTTCCAAAAACAAACTCTTATTTATTTATCACTGTTCGCTGATCCCTCCTTTCCAACGTTCCAGAATAGACTGATTCCAATAATCGTATCTCCTACACTTATAGACTTCTAAACGCACTCCTAAGATCAAGGGTGGTGTAGAAACGGAATCCTGAACCTTTCTTCTTTTTTGAAACATTAGAATCTTCTATTGATCAACGAGTACGCGAAGATCCTTTCCGGAATCCTTGTATGTTGATTTCAACCGGCGCGCTTCGATCCGTCACAATATTTAGTAGGTAATTAACGGTGTATTATTCCTAAGCTTCGTAATCGAATAACCGGATATCCGATTCTACTTACACCTGTGGTCATCTCTAGTTAGTACAATTACAAACTGGTCTAAAACACTATGGTTTATTTAAATAATTCGGCCTGTGTTAAAAAGTCTGTTAACATTATATAGATACTTATAACATTTTGCAAATATTTGACAGAAAAAATTTCTATCGAATAGTTATAGTTTTATGGCCACTGTGCCAATTCCTAGTTCATGAACGATACAATCCGTACCAAAGTCTGTAAATAATAATATGTATGTAGGTATAAGTTTGATATGTATGGATGAATGCCTGCGAGCCGAGGCCCCATCAGTACCGACGCCCTGTGGTCAGGATGCAGGAAGTAACTTATCGTTGCCACAAATATGCAGTTTGTATGAACTGCTCAATCCTGCGTCCCGTCAAGGGTTTTCACACGATATAATAACAATTTCACATAGTAGTAATGTCTACAAAAATATTGATAGTAACCAAATGAGCCGCTGTTCATTATTAATTAATAATTCAATCATGTTGTCAAGTGAACTCAAACACTCATCACAGCGCGTGACGTCACAACTCCCCAAACATCCTATTCTGACGTTTGACCAGTGAATGCTTTGTGGTATTTTTTACGAACTAAACAAAAATTCTTTGATTAACCTGTGTTATTACATGGAATATATTATATAATAACAATAGAAGCAACCTATCACCGAAGAAAAATGTTGACATTTGGCAGGGCGTGACGTCATCTTGACACTATGACAGGATATGAACGTTTTAGCGGGATAATTTGAAAGTAATAATACAAAAGATATTTTTTAAATAAAAATGCGAAAATAAAATTATCAAATATTTTTTAGGTATAATATACATAAAGCTATAATTAAAAGCATTTTCAAAAAGTGTCTACATCCCTATTCAGGGCTCGTTTTACAAAATAATTGCGTCCTCTGCGGCCAATAAAGTGAAAATTAAAAAAATGTGACATATGGAAAGGGCTCATTTGAAGATGGTAAAAATGTTATTTTTTAATATGATAATTATTTTTAAATTTTTTAAAAGCTTTTACATAAATGAAACAAAAAATTGTCTGAAAATATTATGTCTAAAATTGTGAAAAATATCTTGCCTAAAACGAAGTTTGTAAAGATAACAGGACAACTATAATGAAGGTCAGATTTTCATTAGCTTTTAAGATTTAGCGAAAAATAATGCACTAGGATGGTGGTGGTGACGGGTCGTATATGAATGATACTTTCAATAATATGAACGATTCTCTCTGGTATGTGAAGAACGAACCATTCCTTTTATTTTAAAATGTGGTTTTAGCGCTCAATTTTTTTAAAATTATTTTGTAAATGATGTAGCGAATCCTAGACGTGTGAAGTACGTTCATGCTGGACCGGTTTCTTTACATCACTTGCTAGATATTTCAAATATTTAAAAATCAACTCATTTAAATAGTGTATTTTTATTCTAACAACGTTAATTACATAAAATTATGTATCTTAATGTGCACAATTTTGCTACAGACTAACATTACAGCATCTAAACAAAATCAAAACGGTTTTCAAAATTACTGAAAAAAAAACAATTTTTTTCATTTCGCTCTATCTCTTGTACTTTTTAAGATCTTCATACCAAAGTTCGTTTAGTGAAACTTAGTATACCTACTGTATTTTTTTTATAACAAATTAAATGTGTACATGTACCAGTTTTAAAATATGAATTGCCTATATTAATATTGAATTATTATTATTGTAGATTATAGACGCGTCGACAACTCAGGTCATTAGCGTCTTCAACATAACAATTAATAATCCATTTGTGTAATAGAATCTACCAGTATACACAAATCGACTGGTACGAGCTCGGGCTCCTGGAAACGCCAATTCCCAAAGAACATTGGAATGCAATTGCGAGAACAACTACATTCCAATGTTCCCCCTGGGGGATATTAATATTGACCAGAATTGATAACTCATAATATGTATGATTTGCGATTAGATAAAAATTATTTATGAACAAAATTGTTAACATGGCATTTTTTTTCAAAATACATATGCTAGCCTATTAAATATTTTTTTCTTAGAATTGACAACCCTGTTTCATCGACAGTGCCTCACGTATCGCATTTGTAACTGTATAGAATATTGGTCACTACTCACATATTTCAGACACAAAAATATTATATGGACATCATGAATCCAGATGAGGGCTGGTGAAATATGTGACTTTGGAATAAGTTTGTATGTCATCCATTTGATACATTTGTTAGTAAACTTACACAAATAAATCAATCGACAGCTGCTTTATGTTTGATGTCAAATAGAAAACCAAAATGATTTTGAAAGAAAATGTTTCTTTACAAATCGTATTTTAATCTTAATAGAAAGAGTTTTCATGAAGCTTGTAATAAATTTTATTATACAATTTTTTCATTACGACTTATATTAAGTAATATATACTCCAAAAATCAATTATTTCAAAAATACCATTATTCAGTCTCTTCTATTTAAACACACTACCTATCACTTATAGCGCGGGAGTTTGCGTTGCATTTTAGGTAGTGTTTTTACGGCGATCGATTGTTATCTTTTTCGATAAATCTGGTATGACTAATGAGTAAACCACCCGCGGTGGGTGTGGGTGTGAGAGGCTGCAAAAGTGATAAAAAAAAAATTTTTTTTAAGAAATTTAACGCCGGCTGAAACTTTTTTTATAAATAGTTGACATCATAGTGAGTTGAAAAAAAATTGTCAGCTGCATCGTGGAGGGAGGAATATGCGTCAGCTGCTCGCATGAATGACTTTACCTAGGATTATGATAGCGATATGATCATAATCCTAGGTAACGTAATTACGACAATTGTCTCAGCTGCTGTTAGTGCAAAAAAGTGAAATGCGCAATATTTTACGTATTTTTTTACAAGTTCGTGCGAGCAGCTGACGCACAATTCCCCCTCCACGATGCAGCTGACAATTTTTTTCAACTCACTAGGATGTCAACTATTTATAAAAAAAGTTTCAACCGGCGTACTATTATTTAAAAAACAAGCCGTGAGGTGGGTCGTTCATTAGAACTAAAGTGCGACCCTTGAGGTCCACACGACGAACTTCCCAGTTTGATAAATATTTAATAATAATAATTAAATTAGATATTACACAGAAAAGTAATCATTTTAATCATTAAAACATAATTATTATTTATTTTTAACAATAATTAAAAAAAAAAAAAAAAAAACGGCTGAACCGATTTTTTTATAAAATTTATGTCGGATCAAAATGACGTTAACACGCCTCGATTGACACCCTTACGAAGTCGATATAATTTTTTATTCGCCAGATATTGCCACTTTGAGGTTATTTGGTTAAGAAAAAAGAACGGCTGAACCGATTTTGAAAAAATTTCTTTCAGATCATATTTACGTTAATACGCGTCGATTGGCACTCCAACGTAGTCGATATCATTTTTCATTCTCGAGATTTCGTCTTAGAAAGAAATGGACACATACGTACGTACGTACGTACGTACACACACACACACACACACACACAGACATCTTTCTAAAAGTAGTGTAAAAATAGTGTAGTGACCTTGAAATATAAAAATTTTTTTTCCTTTTTGATTTCGATTTTCGGACCCATTACAATAACTTCCAATGGGAAGTTAAAAAGTTGTTTACCACTTTCGCAGACTCTCACACTTGAGCAGCTGACGATCGGTTCACTGATTAGTTGTACGAGATCAAATATCGATATCAAAATCAGCCGGCATACTATGACTTTTTCATTTGCAACGCTGCCTCCCGGACTATTACATAATAGATACTATTACATAATAGATAAAAGATTAATATTATTTTGAATCAGTACAGTAGACCTTGAACTGTACATAAGATGAAAAAATATTAACGTAGAAAGACAGCCTGTCTTGAAATCAATACTAAAATCAATTTTTTTTATTTTTGAGCAAATCAGTTACGATGAATTTTAGAAGTAGAAAAACGTGTAAATAAATCAGTAAACATAAAATTGAAGAGCGTGCTTCGCAAACGGAATGTTCGCAATATATTTCACTTTGAATTGGTGTCATAACTATAAAAATATATGAAATCACATTCGGTACAAACAGGGAACGAACCTTAGACAGACGGATATATACCTGTGTCAGTGGTGTACATTTTAAGCGTCGTGGCATGAGACATCGATACAAGAACTGAAGTGCAATAAATTGTATCATTGCGTTTAGATGTAAAAAAGCGGGTAGGCTAAAAAAGAGTTTTTTTTTCAAACCGAAGAAATAAGTTTTATTTTACTAAATTTTAATTTATAAACTATTTATTTATCAAAAAAACAATAAATGTTAAAAAAATACATCTATGAAATTTGTCCCTTTACGATTTTTATAATAATTAGTTTTGCCCTTGGCACTGAAAAGAAAATTTGACCAAAAAAACATTTTTCGGTGTCATTTTTCCAAAATATGTTGACGCAAGTGGTAATAGTAAGATGTTTTTCAACATATAGCTACTTTCTGTACTATAACTGAAATTTTGAAAAATGCACACAAAAACAGTTAACCCTCGTTATTGACCATAACCCAAAAAATAAAATAAAATATTAATACATAGATTAATTTAAAAGAACATACCAGTACAAAATATATTAAATAGGAACCTACGTGATCTGATATATCTGCACCGTAAGATGTCGGTTGTTTTTCTTGACAAACAATAAAATCTCATTTTGAACTGAATTAAAAAAAAGAGTTCTTTAGATTTGTTTTTAAAAAGTTATCTAATTGTACAACAAATTTAACTTAATTAAGTAAAGAAAAAGTAAAAAACGAATTTTTTGCTTTATGGAATTTTTTCAGTGTTGCTTATAGTCGGGATGTTAATAAGAAAAATTGACTACTGTAGCTATCTATGAAATTTTTGGCCATACGCCACTGATATATTTAATTTCTGGCACAAAATGTACTAACTCGGGAAAACAATTGGTCAGATCTTTTCAAACTGTTGTTTTAAAGCTCTTACACACGTAAATGAACATGTCTAAATATTTTATTTACAATTTTGTTTACCTTTTGCTATAACATTAATTTTTAGTGTATTTGCCATAATATGGCACATACACTATTGGCGTCGGTCGGATGGCGGGACCTAGGGGTCGGACCAAAATTTCTCGACGTTTCATAGCCTCCTGAACACTTTGGCACCATTTTTGAAAATGTTTATATATATAATATGTATGTGTGTATATATATATATATTATTTATATATATTTATATATATGTGTGTACACGATAACTCTCGACAGACTTAATCGATTGAAACGAAATTTGGTACACACATTGGAACCCATCACCGCAAGAAGCCTATTTAAAATGGGCCCGATCGGACCATTTTCAGGGTTGTATTTAGGGGTTCCAAAAAGTTTTTCGGCCCAAAAATACCGAAAAATTTGTCAGAATCGTTTCAAAATTGAAATTTAACTCTTTAGTAAAGATTAAAATGTGCTGCTAAAATTTTAATAAAATCGGCCCGACAGAACCGGACTTTCAAATTTTATGAAAACACTAGTTTGTTGATACGGATTTACTTATGGAAGGGTGTATTTAATTGGGTGTACTGATAAAATCCATGTCTAATATTGAAATTTAGAAAAATTTAATTATTTTAAGGGATATATTAAGGGGTTAAATTTTTTTATTTTGTCAAAAAACAAACTTAAGTTTACATAATAATGCCACAATGCCTGTATTAGCAAATACACTATATTGTCGGCAGGGTTTGGCACTGCGACCCGAGTTTTTTTATTATTTATGTTTTCTATCTGAAACGCAGAGCGGATAAAATGTCAAACCACTCTTGTTTTGAGATATAATTTTAATTTTTGCACATCAAAAATTAATAATATCGCATTCCGTCTGGACAGCTCACGTATTTGTGTCCATATATTTATTAATTAGGCACCAATTACAAAATTTTTAAAAAAACATTATTTTTCCAAAGCTATTGTAAAATTACAAACACCATAAAGGTATTAGGTACTAAATTTGAACCCTAATTTAGTTTTATCCTCATATGTACTCTTGATTTTAAGTTAAACCTTCACATAATCCTCGTAGGTAGGTCGGGGTAACAAATAATTTTTTAAATTGTTTTTAAATGTTTACTAGCTGTTGAACTCGGAATTATCAGTGCTCCCCATGACTTAGCGTAATGATATATACCCTAAAACTCTCCCAGAATACGAGCTTTATACAACCATTAAAACCAAACTAAAATCGGTCTAGTGCAGTGGATTTTAAGTAAAAAGATGCAAAGAGACGCGAAAAAAATTGTTTTCACTTTTTATAATTTATCTGCCCATAATGGTAGCTTGAATTATCATTTTGAACCTTTTTCATTAAAACGGGTTTTTTTATTCTCTACTTCACGCCCTTGGAATAAGAATTTAGGGATTTTGGATTTTTCCCTCTTATTTAGGAGCACTATTTATAAATATTCAAATTTCAATGCTCCAGTTCGTCTACAAGTGTGTTAGAATATCCGCACAGACATCTCTCTGCTTTATTTATGTTATAGAAATTACAAATATGGAATAAAAACACATTTACGTTTACGCACCATACATGTAGGTAAATAATGTGCAAATATTTGATTTTAAAATTTATTTTAATTAATACTAGAGCTTTTTTTTGTTGCTCATCTAAGGTATTCAAAGCCCAGATATTAATGCTGCGTTTTGTCTATGATGCAATTTTATCATTTTTATTAAAAATAACACATTAATATTGTTTATAAAATTATATGGTTGATTTAAGTTTAAACATATTTTAAACATAGAAAATACATTTTTTTATGATATTTTTGAATCTACAAAAAATGATAGCTAACCGCATTACCTAGAATAATTACGTTCTAAAACTTACCTACTTAAACCTGTATAGTGTATAATACCAAACACCAAATGAAAAAATTTCATTTTCCACGAAAAGTTTGAATTTCTGACAATCGGCAACGTTTATGTTTAAAAAACGACGCATACCTGTAGCTATAGTTGTGTAAATGTATACAAGGTATGTCAGAATTAAGAACAAAATTTGAAATTAGGAAATATACGAAATGTTATAATTACCACAAAACACCAAACCATAACAAACACTCTCGACGTACGTTTCGCCAACCAAATTGGCATCATCAGGAGATGATTAAAACTAAACACTAAAAACTAATTACTGCCTATTTATAGACTACCTAATTTTTACCTGAAAATTAAACTATTTTACTAAATCAAAAAGCAGGCTACCTGGAATTGGGCCTTTGTCACTGTTCATAATGTTATTTTTACACTTATGAATCTCCAGACTCTACGGCGTCTAGTTGTCTAATATTAATGACGTTCCTAATTAATTTTAAATTACTGTTGTCTATTTTATGGTCATTTTCAAATGCATGTTGGGCAACTCTAGATTTATCAAACCTGCCATATTTTAGATGAGCCATATGCTCTTTAAATCTTACTGAAATTGATCTTCTCGTTTGGCCAACATACTTTTTATTACAGTTTTGACAACTAATTTCGTAAATCCCCGACTTTTCTTTTTCTTCTACTTTTTCTTTAGGATTCCCTAATTTTTCTTTCAAACTATTACTTGAAGAGTATACAATTTTTAATCCTACGTTTTTAAAAATCTTATTTAACCCTCTAGTGAAGCGCGATTCATAAGGAATCGATACATATCTAGAAATTTCTGTTTCATTACGAAAAGTTGAGGAATTTTCCAAAGTATTCTTAAAATTACGTTTCCTAATCATTTTATCTATTAAATCTACATTATTCCATTACACAAAGCTATGTCCTTAATTATAGTTTTTTCTTTCTCAAACCTTTCCTTGTTGAGAGGGAAGCTGAGTAACCGGTGTATTAAAAAGTTGAAACTTGCCATTTTATGTTGAGGGCAACTTGAATGCCAACTTGGTTGGCGAAACGTACGTCGAGAGTGTTTGTTATGGTTTGGTGTTTTGTGGTAATTATAACATTTCGTATCTTTACACCAAAGGTTCCACCACTTGTTATTATTAGGAAATATAACAAAAAATTCTTGCCTATTGGTAAGAATACAGTATGAGTATTGAAAATGCAATAGGGTCTAAAGACGTGGTTGTGGGTGACAAAATCGTAATAAAGCGTCAACACTGTATTTAATGAGATGATGTCGACGTTGGACAGGACAACGCTTACATACCCGTGTGACTTTATACTTTTACAAACATTTCACAGACTGTTATTGATATAAACTACTGTATATCTTAGGCTTAAACATCGAAATCACTCATTAAGCGAAAAACGACCAGAACATTTTTTGAGCTAAGGAAAATATCCAGACCACGAAATTTCGCGTCGTGGTCGATTTGAAGTAACCAAAACGCGTTCTGGACGATTAAAAACTACCAAAACACGATATCCCTTAGTTGCAAAGACTAAAAAAACTTACTGTTTCGGTAAATTTACTGGTTCATTAACTTTTTAGTTTTTGTAATCAAGAGATACGCAGTGTTTTGGTAGCTTTTATAATAGTCTAGAGCGCGTTGTGGCGATTTCAAATCAACTACGATGCGGAGTTTCCAGTTTTGAGGGTTCCGTAGCCAAATGGCAAAAACGGAACCGTCCTGTCCGTCTGTCCATCTGTCTGTCCGTTCGTATGTCACAGCCATTTTACTCGCAGACTATTGGCACTATATAGATGAAATTTGGAAGGTAGCTGTCTTCTATGAGCTGCTATACAATGGTGTAGTGAAAAAATAAGGGATGACACTCCATACATTTAACTGAGGGATGAAAAAAAATTCCAGTGCAGATATAACGTGTGAGGTATCGTTAGATAGGTCTTGAAACATGATGTTATAGAAGTTTCAAAATGACTTTTTTATTTAAGTCAATAGTTGATGAGATAATATATGCGCTTCTAAAGTCGTAAAAAGTGTGCCCCCCCCCTTCTAACTTTTCAACTATGGGGGTGGAAATTTCTCAAAAATTTTAAGGTAGTAGAACTTATAAAATACTTTCAACGAAAATTGATTTCAACAAGATATATTGTCTAGTTTTTGAGATATATGGGATATTTTCGGTTATACGAGTAGTATATTTATGAGAGTTCTACAACCTCCGTACTCCGGCCGTGACGTCATCCAGAACTCTCATAAATACTACTTACACGCTATTTAAAAGACTATAAATTATTATTAAATTTATGATTAACTTCGAATTTTAACCGTTAACGTTCATCCCGACTACGGAACCCTTCACTGTACGTGGTCCGACAAGCACGTGTTTATGTTTTACATGTTCTTGCAGATTTCGATTTTTGAGCCTAACATAATATTATACTTACCTTAACACATTATTTTACTTTTAATTGTGAAATTTCAGTTTGAACTTTAAAATCAGTGACAAATACGTACCACGTTAATTACAACGTGTTCTGCGAAGACGTGACAAGAATGCTTAAATGCTGTAATTATAATTATTGACTGATGCACAGACAGTCTGATTATTATTGAAATTAGGAGAGGAAATCTCAGTAGCAAAGGATCAAATAAATTGCAATACTGATGAATTAAAATTGCATTGTTAGCTAACGTTTTGGTGCTCTTTACCCCATCTTCAGAGCATCAATGCTGTCAACAATTCAGTATACTGTACACTGCATAATATATAATGAAACAACATGAAATTTTGTGATTTTTATTTTTATTAGAAAAAAAGATATAAAATAGTCACTGGATAAAATAAAATTAAGAAAAATCGCAGGATAGTGGACAAAATATTTGATTTATTAAATTAAATGTACGACGTTTCGTCTATAGATTTAGATTTTTTCAAGTACATACATAAAAATAACAATATTTATGAAAATTAATATTAATTACTAACCATAGCAATTATAACATAAGATAGGGTACATAAGACAAAAACATGGTAACATGGTAACAAATTATGTTGACTATAAATTTTAACAATCAATAATAATAATAATACAAATGTTAGTATAATTTCATAACATAATTATACTGACTACTTAAATGTTGAGTGTCTGTTCTATAATTGATTGAATTGTTTTTTCTAATAAAACACATTTCACTGATATTGCGTTTCTTCCAATTTGACTCTTTATCTAATATTTGAACTTCATTGAAAAGAAATTTATGCCCAGTGTCGAAATGATGAGATGACAACGCCGTCTTATTATCACTTAATAAGTTTATGTTTCTACAGTCTAAATCTATAGACGAAACGTCGTACATTTAATTTAGTAAATCAAATATTTTGTCCACTATCCTGCGATTTTTCTTAATTTTATTATAATCACGAATGATGGACACGATTTCTAATATAAACTGGATAAAATCTTAAATTGAACCTCTTTCCAATGTACGGTTATTATAACTTTTAATTTTTTTAACGATTATTATAACTTTAATTGCAAAATATAATAGCTACAATCTGCATGTGGAGAAATCTTCTTTTCAAAACAATTTGTACAATTTTTCAAATAACTCAGTTTTAGTTCACATGAAAAAAACTGTTTTTGGAACTAAGATCCAATTATATTGTTGCTCTTAGTTATGTCTTGGTATAATATGATATGTAACCAACGTGTAACCTTGGAGAGGAATCGCGACGATTCGCTTCCTCGCGAACTGCTAGTACATGCAGAAAACCAAGTCATTTGGTTGTAGAGATTTCTCACGAGACTCGTAAACTAGCAGGTGTACTGCCACGTCGCCGAATTAATAAACAGACAAACATATACTCACACATACAAATACTTGTATTATTACGTTCTTAATCTACACACACATTCACAATCATGCGTTCTGTATTACCGTCTAGGTCTGGGTCTAAACGTTGTATTTTGAGGGATAATTTTACGTCAAAAATGTTATACACTAAAATCTGTTTATAACTAATGAGTCTACTGTGAGTCCTGTAATTTTAATAAATTTACCTGAGCTGTACAGTAGTGATTTCTGAGTGCAAACAAAATAGACCACTACTACACTCGAGACTAACCATCGACATATATACATGAACCAGTTGTTACACGTCGTCTCAAAGAAAAAACCGAATATTTTTATTGGAAATAATTAGTATACGTAATTCATTTTGGGTTGCGTTGTCATTTAATATGTTAATTGTTAATAATATTTGTATCGTGTACGTAATTTGTCGTGCCCTTCACTCATTTAACTTGAAGACTTTCTTCTAGGATAAAATTGAACCTTTAGAATTCTTGGTATATGATAAAATCAATCGAATTAAATCCCCTTATATCCACACCATATTATTCACATAACAATTAGAGGTGAAAATAATAAATATCTCAGACAGCTAGGCTGCCATGATTTTTGAGCTATATCTAAGAAAAAATCAAATGACCACTGTCGGGACTTGAACCCGAAACCCCCAGTTTCCGGCTAGGTGAGTTACCGATTTCTCCACAGTGCCCGAGAGTGGAAACCGATCTCTTCTTATATATAGCAATTTCAAGTTGAAAACACACTACATGTGAGAGTCGACTATTCAAATAAACTGCAAAGCATAGTACAGCTATTAAATAGTCGAATCATTATACATGCGAGAGTTAACATTTTATAAGTTTTATCAACTTAATAAACTCGTTAGGCCGGGATGCCTTAGGTTTTACCTATAGATAAACAACGTTTTGAGTTCCTGTGGACAGTAATTAATTGGTATATGATAAAATCAATCGATTTAAAACCCCTTATATCCACACCATATTATTCACATAACAATTAGAGGTGAAAATATTAAATATCTCAGACATCTAGAATTCTAGCAAAAATAGCAGTAACTTAAACTTACGATTTATTTATAGCGGCACTATACAAAAGCTAAAAACATTTTTGTAATTTATCTACTATAAAATAAATATTTTAAATTATAATACTAGCCGAATTGTCTGTTCGTTCATTGGTGTGTTCAGTTATGATAGAAAGTTGTTAATTGGCGCACAAATGTGTTCTGCAGATATTCCGGTGACCTTTTTACAAAAAAAAAAAGATTAAGTTTTCTGCGGCTGATGAAAATACAAAAAATATTCTGCATATTGTTGGAAAAGGCTTACTTTCAAGATATTAAAACATATTTTTTAATTTTTTGACAAGCTTTTAGACGTTATTTTACAAAAATATACTAAAAAGGTATGCCTCCCCCCTCTCCTTATCTTCAAAAGTATTAGATTTAAAGTTTGGAAAAAATCAGGCATATAAATGAGACTGATAAAGATAAAGATGAAGTAAGTTCAAGCTTGAACTTTCTTTTCAGCTATGCGTTGAGTTGAGATGTATTATCTCCCCCCCCCCCCCGCGGTCACCAGACGTATTGAGACATGGAATATTAATATATTCAGTTCGAGAGTGTAATTTTCATAACCTTGTTCGCCGTCATTTCATCTGTTTTTATTTTTTTTAATCTGATTTTTTGTCATAGCATAAGAACGACAGATTAATAAACAAAAAGTGTGTTTTGACGATTTGAAT
This sequence comes from Mongoloraphidia duomilia, assembly GCA_039654895.1. Taxonomy (NCBI): domain Eukaryota; kingdom Metazoa; phylum Arthropoda; class Insecta; order Raphidioptera; family Raphidiidae; genus Mongoloraphidia; species Mongoloraphidia duomilia. Next base: position 40,437,457 of record CM077517.1, on the reverse strand, counting down.
CAGGTATTTTTAGTCCATTGAAATGTTACATTTTTTTAGGCTAACCTTGCATTTTGGGTAGGACAAGGTTTTTTTTTTCGTTGCGTAGGGGGGTCGGTAAGTTCAAAATTGAGTTTTCGGGGTCGACGGCCCCCCATTTGGCCGCCAACTTGAAAAAGAGGTGCTAACAGGTTTTGCACTATATCTCGGTAACGGTATTTATTACAGAAAATTAGTTATAAAGTTTTTTGTTTGGAATCGAATTCTCTGCAACTTTTCTAGATACACTTTTTGTCGTAAATTGAATAATTAAAAAGATATGCGCCTTATATAAGATATAATATTTTAACAGAAAAAAGAAGAAAGAAAAAAGAAAAAAAATAATTTTTTTTCTTTCAATTTTAACAGAAAAATAAAAAATGTTCTATCTTATATAAAGCATATCTTTTTAATTATTCAATTTACGACAAACAGTGTTTCTAGTAAAGTTGTAGAGAATTCGATTCCAAACAAAAAAACTTCTCTACTAATTTTTTGTAAGAAATACTGTTACCGAGATATAGTGCAGAACCTGTTAGCACCCCTTTTTCAAGATGGCGGCCAAATGGAGAGGCCGCCGACCCCGAAACTTAATTTTAAACTTACACCGGCCACCCCTACGCAGCGGTAAAAAAAATCTTGCCCTACCCAGAATGCAAGCCTAATGTAACATTTCAATGGACTAATTCTACATTTTGAAATTTCGAAAGAATGCGGTTGAAAATTAAATTGAAAATGAATGCACAGAAGACTTTCTGGAAACATTTTTATATTCTACATTGCAACAGTTATTCATATCAAGGGAAATCCGTGCATGTAATAGATGCACATAGCCGTGTATTCATCTGTCTACATAATACATAATATTATTATAGTACACAGAGTGTTTCAAAACAGTGATCACGTCATACATATTATCATGATTATCTATTAATAGTAATAGTAAAAACAGTACCAAGAGCTCTATAATTTCTTTTTCTTGCGGGTTTTTGAGTATTTTAAATGACGTTTAGAAAAGAAAATTAATCGGTACAGTAGTTTCTTAAGTAATCGAGGTCATACCTACAGGCATATTTGCTCACTTCTCATTCCACTTTTATCGTAGCGTAAAAATATATTATGGCCTATGTTACTCGATAAGGAGTAAGATTCCAAATAGTGAAAGAATTTTTCAAGTTGGTCCAGTAGTTCTAGTGTTAATCGCGCACCGTCGCACACATATTATGTGCTCACTGTTTTAATAATACTATTGAAAAATATTTAAAAAATTCGACTGATGACCAGTCCTACACTTCCCACCTTTCCCACCTAGTAAATATTTGCAAAAAATAAACACTCTTTTTTTATTCTTTAAAAAAAAGCATGGCCCTCTTTTTTGTTTGGTGATCTACTGATGGCTAGTAATATAGCAAAAATCATGGTTACCTTGATTTACGTACATTTTTATTTTTTTAGTAAAATATTTTTTTTCTCGAAAACTATACATTTTAGAAAAAAAATATTTACATTTTTTTATATTAAACATCTAGAATTCATTTATATTTTTACTTCCCACCTCTACTATGGTAGGGAAGTAATGGATTCAGTCCGAAAACAATATTTCGAGATTTTAACAGATTTTCACGTTTTGAGACCCTAGCAATCGTTTAAGATCATTTTCTGACTGATGTCTGTATGTGTGTGTGTATGTGTGTATGTGTGTATGTGTGTATGTGTGTGTGTATGTGGTCAATTTTTCGCCTTCGATATCTTAAGAACGGAACAACATACGGGCATGCCGATTGTTCTATTGTGTTTATCAGCCTTTAACTTAGATCTGATTAGATTTTGAGTCAAATCGGTTCAGTGGATCCTGAGATATTCAAAAAAACGTCCTCAATGTCACGTATTAACATAGGTAAAAAAAAATATAAATGAATTCTAGATGTTATAATATGAAAAAAATGTAAATATTTTTTTTCTCTAAAATGTATAGTTTTCGAGAAAAAAAATATTTTACTAAAAAAAATAAAAATTGTACGTAAATCAAGGTAACCATGATTTTTGCTATATTAAGCTAGCCATCAATAGATCACCAAACAAAACAGAGGGCCATGCTTTTTTCAAAGAATAAAAATTAAATTGTGTTTTAAAGACCACCAACAGCTAAGGTTATTTGGGCCTAGTCAAAGAATAAAAAAAAGAGTGTTTATTTTTTGCAAATATTTACTAGGTGGGAAGTATAGGACTGGTCATCAGTCGAATTTTTTTTACCTATGTTAATACGTGACATTGAGAACGTTTTTTTAATATCTCAGGATCCACTGAACCAATTTGACTCAAAATCTAATCAGATCTAAGTTAAAGGCTGATAAACACGATAGAACAATCGGAATGGCCGTATGTTGTTCCATTTTTACGATATCGAAGGCGAAAAATTGACCACATACACACACACACACACACACACACACATACAGACATCAGTTAGAAAATGATTTTAAACGATTGGGTCTCAAAACGTGAAGATCTGTTAAAATCTCGAAATATGTTTTTCGGACGAAATCCATTACTTCCCTACCATAGCAGAGGTGGGAAGTAAAAATAAGAAAAAGTCTAAAAAATATTCCATCAAGAGCATTATAAGCATGCTTGCTAGTATGTATAGCATAATTTCGATATTTATTTTATTATTTCGATGTATACTTTCTATAAATTTTAAGTTGCTTATCTAGAAAAAAATTTAAAAAGAATTAATACGACTTCAAAAAATGTTTCAGAAAAGAATAAAATAATTTTTTACTACCACCTCCCCCCTCCCCTAACCAACATTTAATTAGAAGTCGGCGTAAATAAATCACTATATATTATGACTATATAATAACGCCGACTTGTAATAAAATGTAGGCTAGGGAAGGTGATTGTAAAACATTATTTTATTCGTTTCTGAGACATTTTTTGATGTCATACGAAATTTTTTTTAATTATTTTTATTTTATCACTTTCAGCTTACGTTCCTTCAGACTCTTGACCCTAGAAACGCCTACGTACGCTTGTTCGCAAATATTTTTTTGCTGAGGTCCAATTAATCACATGGTCCATAACATATGTATCTATAGAAATATAAAAACAGGCCTTTTTAGTTTGATGAAATTTTTCGGGAAAATTTTCCTGGTTACAATCATTCTAAAAACATCCTCATAGGTAACTAAGCAATTTGGCACCCGTTTCACTGTTCTAATGCATATGCCTAGAACCGAAGTTATGAATTTTTTAACATTTAAATGGCCGCCATTTTGAAACAAAATGCTGGATCAAGATCAGACTTACTTAAGAGCCTTGGTTGTAGCTGAAAATTTTGCTACATATTTTGTTGTTCTACGTTGTGAGCGAGGTTGTGAGGGTACAAGAAAGTATAAGTAGGTAAGATCAATGTGAAACGCATAGATAATCAGTTTTTTTTAAATAGGTGGCATAAAACAATAAAATATGAATTTTTATTTCTTTTTAAAATAATTATAGTAGGTAATTATTTAGTTAACGCATAATATATTATGTATTGTAAATTCTTTAGCAATAATTGATGATTCCTTGTAAAAGTAAAAATCCTAAAAAATTTTTTAACAAAATTATAATAATTATTGTTGTACAACAATTATTGTTGTATTTCCTTATAAAAAACATTATTAAGATTTAACAAGATTTTAAAGGCTGTATAAATAATAACTTTTATAATGTTGCGACTGGGTTATTTAAAATATTTAGTAATCTTTAAAGTCCTTCTTTTACACTTAATTCGGTTTAGTTTTTCGCCACAAACTAAGGAGATTAAAGTTGAGCTTTTATATAAAAGTGCAGGTAGGCTATTACAACTACATACAGTGCCCAAGTATAAGTTCTATAAAACACACACACATACACACAATAATATAGAAATTGTTGTTATTAGTGCTTCACGTAGCAGTGTGACTTAACAAACAGAAAGAGCAAAGGAGGAATGGAATATGCACGCCGCCACGTTATCCACCTGATGTATAACTTTGAGTTAACTCGTAGAAGCGTTTATAATCACGTTAATGCCCCTAATGTTATACAATCATACATAGGGACTGTGCATGACGTCACTTGTAATTGTCGATGTCTGTAAACTAGCTTTATTCAACAGACTAGCTGTACCCGCGACTGCGTTCGCCCGGCGTTTTGGAATTCGATGGCACGTGCATTCACTCTGAAATTTTAACAGCTGTTACGTATTACTGTTCTCTATAAAATTTTCAAATTTCATCAAATTCCTAAGAAAACTGTTGGGTGAACTGCAACGTTAGAGCGTTATGAAATACTCGTGGCGACAATTATTGGTGAGTAGCAGAAATATTTTTGTTTGCGACATCATTTATTGGTGAGCAACCAAAACATGAGTTTTATTTTATTCCATAACAGAAATATGAAGGTTTCATTTTAATACATAAGACATCCGGAGATATAGTTTTTTTTTATTACCCCGCAGTAGCTCCTTTTTTGCCGGGATAAAAAGTATGCTATAAGCTGCCATACATGCCAACTTTGCCAAGTTTCATTCGCAGATTTCTGGAATACTGGAAAACAGAATACATACCTCAATATAAATACATAACAAACCTATATCAAAAATCTAGGAAGTCATTAATCCTATGAAAATATTTTTAATTAAGAAACCTTTAAGACAATGTCTAAACCTGAAGTTTTATTTGTTATACATTTTGATGCTGGTATACAGCGGCCCTTTATTATATAAAGAGAGGCGATAATTGTCTAAATATAATGAATTTTCTGCCGGGTGTTGTATCAGTGAATATCTCTAACTTTTTGAATGCCGGGTATGTTATCTTTTACATATCCGTTGAGTAGTTGTCGCGTGACGCGTGCACAGACAGAATAGAAAACGAAACTCTCTTGAAAATTTACGTTATTTCAATTTTAATTATTTTTTTTACTTTGTTTAGGTAACTGTAACTTTTTGAATCAGGTTCTTTTTCGGCAACGGTGACTAAATTACTGTTCTTATAATATTGTCACTAACCTATATAGTACTGACTAATATATAATTATGTCAATATAAACAGTAGAAATTAATAAAAATACTAAGTTGTTCTTGAGAACAAATTAATAAACACTAGCGATTGTCTTAAAAATGTCTAAACAGTGGCAATTTTTTGTTTATTTAACGTTTCAGTACCCTCTCTCATTTCTGTATCGAAGTTGACAAGAATTGCCACGTTATACTAACGAATATGTCAATATAAATTTATAAATACGGGTGATGTTCTTAAAAATTTCTAGATAGTTATTTTTGAGCACACACCGTGTGATGCACAGTCCCTATAGAATGTTAACAAAGAAATGACAAGAGCACGAAGCTTCAACATACATAGACGTACTGGTGTATGTACACACACATGTATGTACAAACACCGCGACGTTTGGCATCTACGTTTGTCGGTACATGGCGGTGCTGGAGACAGAATACCCAAATCCAGGTTTATAATCCTCGACGCTTACCTAAGTCACACCGAATACCAAAAGGTTCTCTTCAGTTCTGTTCACTTCATATTATACATACCTTGAATCACTCTATGCGAATACTTGCTTATTATCCAAAATAAAGTAAAGCAAAACAACTGTAAGTAATGAAAACAATAGATTCTCGAGTGACGAGCCTCGCTCCCGGCAGTGGCATTTACATTTTTTGTTCTATACCTATAATCTTGTAAAAAAAACTTCATGGCGACACTGTCAAAATTGTTAAATTGTGTTTTAAAGACCACCAATAGCACAGGTTATTTGGGCCTAGCACCAATTCATATTTTTAATTCATTATTCTTTTTTAATAATAAATTGGAAATCCAATTGACACTTTTACAGCGACACTGTCGTCTGATATCCATATCATTATGTCAATGCACTTATATAGCGAATTTAGTTGAGGTAAGGATTAGGAATTTAATCATATTAACTCATTGTTAAGAAATTTTAATTTTTAACGTAACATAATTACAGTCTATCCCATGAACCGATGAATTGCGTGATCTGCATCTGATTGGTTGCTTGAAATTCAACGTTGGCGAAGGCAGTGTAGGAATGTATCTACCGAGGTATCTACTAAAACATTTTCAATTTGAGTGCATTCTATTTGAGAAAGAAAATAATTTTATCTTCCAAATGTAAAAATCCGGAATAAATTATCACAACATTTAACAAAATCAAGAAAATGAAATTTTTACGCCCTTTTTGTAGTCTCCAAATTTTGTACATACACCAATAATTAAATTCTGAACACTTTTTCTTAACAAAATTTTTTGATATTTTCATAAATAACCTCATTTTTCGGAAATCATTTCCCGCCAAATTGAAAATAATAAAATAGGTTTTTACTTTTCATTTTTCGGGTTTTTAATGTAGCAGGACCGATTGGTGAAATTAAATTTTCGTTGACTTTATAAATAAAAGTTTTTTCCATATGATGCACATCTTCTGACGCACTATTTTGATTTTTTCGTCAAAAGTCGGCATAGTAACAATCAGTCACGCCTATTTTGTGATGACTGTAGCATAAACTTTTCGTCAGAAAATGTTACTACTATCGTTCTGATGAATATAGTTCATCAGAATAAGCCATTTCTCTTAATTTTGTGCATTTATGAAACTTTTAATCTCCCCCCAGGGTTATTTAATATAATGCTGGGGCTAGTTTCAAATAATTGCCTTGTCAAATTTAGTTAAGACTGGTTTAAGTATTTGGCCATAATCGTAGAACAATGGGACAGATAAAGTAATAAACAGAATAAAATCTCAAACGGTTATAACAGAATGTCATTAATTTGTTTGCAAAATGAGTTTTAAAACATTACATTATCGAAAAGCGTTTCATAATGGATCTTGACGTCTCACCAGTCGATAAACGGCCATTTAAGATACGGCTTACATACACGAAAAAACACTAAAAGCGACCATGTATTGAATAAAATATATTTTTAATAAAATATAATGCGCATAGTGATTTTTCCTCCTATAATAATAACTAGTTTTTTATGAAAAAAGTGAAAAAAAATAGTGGGAGAATTATTTGTAGACAATTATTTGCTCTTTATTGTCCTTTTTTATATTCACAATTATAATATTTTAAGTGTTCTAAATTTTGTATAGACTAGTTTTAATAAGTCAAAAAGTATTCCTTGGTAGGTATGTCACAAAATATAATACCTCTGAACATTTGATAATAGGTTAAGAGGGTAGTACTTATAGCCTAGTGGATAACGTACTTGTACCGCACCCTCTAGACTAGACTGTCGTGGGTTCGAATCCCACCGGCGCTCGTGGATGTTTTGTGATGTTATTTATTTAGTTTTAAGAAAGTTGTTATTTAGTGTAGTTGAAAGACGCTAATGACCTGGGATGTCAACGCGTCTATAATCTACAATAAATAAAATAAGATAATAGGTCAACAATTATATTTATAATCTTGTCCGTATATAATGGTGACAATGTATTCGATATTATTAATTTCAGACGTTAATTCTTTCACAGCGTAGAACGCCTTATAGCATGTGAATGTACGTAAATGTGGTGCAATGCAGGTGCTAGAATGTTTGGTTTGTTTGTTTGTTCTGTCGGATAATTAGCATTTATGAAACGATTTAGACAGTAATCATATACGCATATTAGAACAACTAAAATACTGGATTGGTTTTAAACAACAATACCAGGCATTAAAACGTTATGTAATTACAATTTATATTTAATAAAAAGCGTAGTTTGTATTTAGGAACGTTTTTTCACCGACGACCAAATCAATTCTTCTGATTAATACTGCATACAAAATATCGATATTAAAATTACTCCCATACATAAAACATACCTTACGGGTTTTAAATGCAACCGACAAGGCAAAAATGACAAGGGGCACAGTAATTACGATTGTGCCGCAACCGATGACGTAAAACTACTTCTAAATCGTTTTATTTAACAATTAAATAATTTTTAATATTATGTAATCAATGTTATCAATAAATTTGAAATTGAAACAATTTATTTTTAGAGGCCGTTCAAGTATTACATAACGCAGTTTGGGGGGGGAGTTTTGTTAAACATATTATGTTTTTGTTAAAATGAGTGATTTTCCGATATTTTGCGCGACATAATTGACATTTTAGGTAAAAATGGTCACTTGAGTGTTATGAAACGTTTGAGGGGGGAAGGTGTAAAGCGAAACGTTACTTCGCGTTACAGGGAGGAAGGGGGGTCAAAAATATTCAAAAACTGCGTTACGTAATACTTGAACGACCCCTTATTTATTTCATATCAATTCAGCGAAGGCCATGATTTTTAATAATTATGTTAATCAGTAATGAAATCATTAACAATATCAAACATCAAACAAAATCAAACAAAATATTTTAAATTTTAATTATTAATTAGTTATAAATATGTATAAAAAAACTGTTTTTACGACATTCTTTTGTTTAAGGTAGGTTTCGAACCGATCCGACTTTAATTGAACGAACTATAACCAAAGCAATTTTCGTCACACATTTTTCGTTAGATTTGTTTCGTCAAACGCATTTTACCGTCCTATATATCGCCGGGAAAGACATAGTTCTTCGTCAAAAATAATATGTGCGTCTGTTGTGAAAAACAGACGTTGCCCCTATACACTATCCGTAGCTACCTTATTTTTTAATATAGAGGGTCCGCTTTGGACTCAAATTGCAGAGAAAGGATTAATCTTTTATAAAAATATTGAAAAGATTTTTCAGTAGAGCCGACGGAAATCATCTAATATTTAGAACGGTATTGTGCGACCTGACCCTGCCCTCTCCAAGAGGGGACCGTAACCCTTACTTTGATTAAAAAATCTATCCTTGGATCAAAAATGTGATCGAGAGCGAGTAATATATTTTTGACGGGGGAGAGGGGCTTGATTCCTATTAAAGTTTCTTCTAACACTGAAGCTAAAGAATTTTGATGACATCCTTACAGCAGATAAAAATGGAAATATTATTATTAATTATATATTTTTTTCTATTTTAATAGTTAATGCTTCGGCCAAAGCCATTAGCATAAAAAATAATTAATTATATTTGTAAATGCATTAGTTTTTAAAGAGGTTTTATGCATATGAAAAAAAAGTGGAGCTGCCGGGATTCGAAACCAAATCTTCTGCTTTCGCAAGTACTATATAACCAAAATTTTATACAATATCGAACAGGCTGCCTGGCTGCTGTAAGCCATCATTATTAAAATCACAGAGCGAGAAGCATTAGAATAATGCATTAGAATAGTGCTGAGTTAAAATTCTGACAGATGCAGATAAGTCGTATGGGATTTTCTTTTACGTAGGTACTTACTTTTTCCGAGACACGATCATGCCTTTACCGGCGATCTTATTGTACGTTTCAATGGATTTCATCCGTAATTCCAGATAAATGTCGAAATGCATTCTAATGTAACTATGAACGGTAACCTCTAACGTTATTTACATTTCTTTAATTTCCTTTGATTTTTCAATTCACACCATAATAATTATAACTGTACAGTTGTACTTCGAAATGGTAAAATAATACGAAAGTGTAGTACCCACACACAGTGAAGTGAAGTTTCTATAAATTAGTATATTCTAAATTAAATTAAAGATTCTATATATGTGCGAATGGATTTACATATATCTTTAAATTACGTTTATTCAACACATGCGCGCTTTTAGTGTTTTTTCATGTCTGTAAAAGAAACTTTAAATGGCCGTTTATTAATTGGTGACGTCATGATCCATTATGTAACGCTTTTCAGTGCTATAATGAACCATTATATTAATTCAATTAAAGTCTAAAACCATGCATGTGTTAAATAAAGTGTAGTGTGCAACGTGTATGCTAAATCTTTATGCGTCAGGCGCGATCATAGACATAGAAATCTAGAGACGTAGTACAAACGAGTGGGGTGGTTGCTGTTAAGAGAGGGACGGTGAGGAAGCGAGTGTGCCCACATTCTATTGGTCGCTTCAGTTGCGCAAGCGCTGTGCAAGCAATTGAGCATGCGCTGCAAAGACGTGGACGACTGCATCTGGCGCAATTAAGCATGTGCAAAGATGCGAACAATAGAACGTGGGCACATGCATAGCATGGACATGTCCATAAGACAGACATGCACCCTCTCCTGAATGGCTTCCCCCCTCGTCTAAAGTGGCACTTTATACTACATCCTCAGATTTCTATATCCATGGGCGCGATGTTTTCAGCATTCGTATAGTAAATTCACGTCGAGTACAAGTATATTGTTAAAAAGTTGACGAATTTTGGACATTTTTTTTTTGTAAATATAAACGACCAGTGCACTCATACTGTAGGTATGTTAATATTATTGTATAATTATGATTAGTACTTTACGTAACAAATGTTGGTTTCTTGTGTCACTTTGTATAAAAGTTATCTAACAAGTAAAAATTTGTAGCGACTATTCTTTAGCAATAATGCAGCCATAATTATAATATAAATGTGTCTGGACTTGACTGTATGTAATTAAAACTTGCCTGCAAACATTCCTTGCTCGGGGGAGATATTTAGTGCTGGTGCTTCTGGGAAGTGAATAGGAAGGAAATGTAATATTTACAGCAAAGCAGGATGGAGTGTTGACGTGTAAGATGCAATTTCTGTACTGTAAACGGTCATCTGAATGGGAACATATGGGTGCACAGTGTACATGGACTTGTTCTATGTTTGCCAGCACAAGTGTATGTTAACTCACTGAAATAGATGAGTTCTAGTCAAAAATCCCCCCCCCCCTTTTCTCACCATTTAATGGCATTTAAAAGAAGCAAATTTTAATTACTTTCTAATATTTTTTGAAACGCAAACGGTTCAGAAAAATCTGTGTCGCTTTCTTTGAATGCTAACTGCTACATGAAATCGAAACAAAAATCGGTCCAATGGTTTTAAAATAAATCCCGAACCTAAAGACAGATGCGAAAAGCAGAGTTAACCTTATCTAATATAGCTTTCAAGTTCAATTTCGCCCGGGAAGATTTTTATTTGGCAACAAAATAATCAAGGGCAACAAATTTCTCATATATCACTTTACTGTATCTCTCATAGTTTAGATTGTGTATACTAATTTAGCTCAGAAATCGCGCGCGGGATTCAACATTTTTTGATCACTGCAATCTCCTTTTTCTTAACGTAATAATAAATAGCCTATATTACTCAGTAAGAAGTAGGTTTTTAAACAGTGAAAGAATTTTTCAAATCGGTTCAGTAGTTCCTGAGATTACTCGCAAAAATATGCTTAATTTTTCTCTTTATAGCATTAGTACTTATAGCGATAATTTAAAACATTCTATTGGCTTATTCACAATGACAACACTTTTTAACATTGGAAATGTTTATGTTCGTATATGGGGGCAGAGTTACGAGTTTTCGTTCAAGGCCAAAAGACAACGGTGTCGCGATCAAGTGAGGAGCAATCATGCAAAATTGAACAAGTGCAATTTTTTCTAAATGTGTTTTATATCATGTCTAGTTAATTGAGAGGTATTTGCGACGATCTGCGGTGTTATTTTTGAGCAAATGTTAATAAATACTGTAGAAAAATCCATTTAAAAGTTAAGTAATCAAGCAAAAGTGAACGCGTATATAACAAAAGAATAATAGGGCTATTCCTGACAAAACTAAACAGTGCATTGATAAATATTGTGTGTATAATAAACAGTTAATTATGTTTCATATATGCTGTTATCATTTTCAATGTCCTCGATGGTTGCAAGGATTTCGAAATCTGTGAATTTTATTTTATTGGGAATTACTGTAAACTTAATAGTATAATTCTCTTTTGAGTTTGATTGACTCATGACTATATACCTATCTCTGACATCGTTATTTTAGTTATCATACAGTATACCCTATACAGCGTATGAACGTACATAGGCATATAAGAGGACATATCCTTGGGGTGGCCTGACATATAATTAGTGATTTAGCTAGTCAAAACTACACCATAAAATATCCATAAGCGGAGGCGGGATTCGAATCAACGACAGTCTGATCCAGAGTATAGCATGCTATTCGCTACACCGAGTTGTTCTCTACCCCTACATTTGGTTGTCACAAAATAAATTTATCCGCATCCCTGTTACTATCTGCATATGCTATACAACCCTCAAATATTTTTAGAAAAAAATAGAGCTTCTAAACAATCGACTCCAATATGCACCGTCCTTTTTTTAAATCAATTTGTATTTTACTTTTTCGGCTCTCAGTGGGTTGTTTTTCATTTTTATAGTGCTCGGGGTTAGGCTTACAACTCAAACAACAATAAAGCCTTCTAAAACAGAAATTGAAAAAAAACCCGCGTGACATAAAAAAGGGTACAGATTTACTGAGACAAAGTGAGTGTATATAAGCGCTTCCAGGTATGTTGCGCTCGCGTCTAAAAAAATACTGAAAAACTGTAAATAAGTATTATTTTTAAATAAATTCTTACCTCTAGGTAAGAATTTATTTAAAAATAATAATTTACTGATGAATTGGGTTTTTAAATGAAATTTTTTTTTTACTTAAATGGAAGGACCACATAAGTTTTATAGCAAAACTGTTTTTATTTAATTTTTTTGCTTACTAATTAAAAAGTTATATTTAAATAAAAATTAATTTTTAAACTCAGTTCCGATAACGCGCCGAAAGAATCCGAACGCGTGTGACGTCATTATGTTATCTATGGTCTTTGTATCCATGGTTACCAAGTTAAAAATTTATTATTTTTGATAGTATGTGTAATACATATACACAAATACCAACAAATGCAGACACATTTTAACATAACGACGTCACAAACATTCCTGGCGCGTTTTGAAGTCACGTGATATTTTTTAAATTTTTATACATTTTAATTAATTTTTAGTAATTTATCTATACCTTTAAAAAAATTTTTCTTTTCGATTTTCAATATTATTTATGTTAAATTATTAAAAAAAATTAAAAAATTAATAATTTTTTTTAAACTTAAATACCTAATTGTCGTGCCACTTTGATTTTTCTTGTATCAGTCGTGGAATTCCTTTTTTTAATAATTTTTTGTCGTTAACATTTATCAATATTTTTTTATTTCGATACTATATTATATACTTTTTGTTACAAAATTATTCTTTTTAAGAAAGCTAAAAATGTTATTTTGTAGAAGCCATTCTTTTGGGAAACAAACGGGTAGAATAAAATAATTGTGTCAAGTTAAAATTATAAGACATGCGTCAAATAAATTCTTGTAGTTGTTTCTTAGCTCACCATTACGCACAGTAAGATATTAACCCTTGCACTGGAGTCATTTCATCATGAGAAATGTTAGTTTCAAATTACTGGCATTGTGGTAAATAACGTTAGCTGAATTAAATTGTTCAGTTGGCATTATTTACAATAATATAAATTAGTACAATTTATCTTCATTTAACTAGATTGAGGTCCTGATGGTGACAATATATTTTTCGAAACATTGGCCACAAGCGAAACTTTGGTAAATCTTTTTTATTGATCTTCAACCAAACTTTTCCTCGACGATTTATATTCTACTGGATCAACATTTGAAGGCATATATAAATTATGTTATATACTATTATTTCTAATTAACTAGAGAGACATTTTTATATTACTATATTGTAAATCAGAATAGGTATGCTATCGCTTATAAGAACCGCTCATTCTGGAAAGATTGCAAACTACATTGGAAATTAGAAAAAATTGTGTAAAAATAATTCATTCGATTTATGAAAAACATGTTTGGCTGTGTCACGTTGTTTTGTACCTCATGTTTTGCATCAATCCAGTTTTGGAAGAGTGCTGAGTGATACACGCTGCAGTAATCATATTATGCTAATTTTCTTTAAAGTATTGTCGGTCTGTACTGTCTATGCAACGTACAATCGTTAGTTATTTCAATTAACAATCCGAAAATATTACTTTAAGTTGTGAAATGATGGGTGCACGAGCAAAAATCAAATTAAGATTATTAATCACGTCTTAATAGTGTCTTAATAATTGATAGCTGCAATAATATAGAAATCTGCTAACCTAACCTGCATATGTATATTGTAATAGTTTGTTGCAATTGTAATAATAATGTATTCCGTTTGATTTCCTATTAACATGTCCAATATTCGTAAAGGGTTTACGTTCGCTGCATGGGACTTAGCGAGGACTTACAACATCTCTACATCTACAATACGACGGCCTTAGCATTACCTACCACCTACCTATCTACATAAGCACTAAGGTAAATATACATAGCCTCTATCTGTATAGCTCCGTGTACAGCATACGTATAGAGTCATATAAGAGCTATATTATGAAATCTGCTGTAACTAATCACGAGATGTTGTTCAACGAAATTCTGACAGGCAAAATGCGAACTTATTTTATATACTGAACGGAACTTCACAACAGCTGTTTGAATTCTTATAATCAGTCGAAAATTCTCATTTTAGCTTAGATGTAATCAAAAGTTTGAGCGCATATAGTGCTGTGAATCAAAAAGGTTCGTTGTACCAATAAAACATTAATTTATTGAATTTATTTTTAACCAAGGAATTTTTTGATACAAGAACGAGATAATTATTTATAAGGAAAGTCTCTAAACGCAAAAAATAAATTTTATGCTAAATAGTTGTAGCGCGCGGCGTTTTGGAATCTGCTAGCAATTGCAATCTTTCTAAAATTTTAACAGCTGTTAGATATTACTGTTTTCTATAAGATATTCAAATATGATCAAGTTCCTAAGAAAGTTTCATGGACGAAATTCATCGTTAGCGCGTTATGAAATACTCGTGGCGACATCTATTGGTGAGTAGCAGAAATATTATTGTTTACAATAATCACTAAATCAATAAACGAAACGTCGTACTTTTGAAAAAAACTATCTGTTTTATTATTTACTGTCCACATACCTGCGAATAGGCGGTCCTAATATGAGCGCGAAATTTAAAATGGAGTCGATTCGCGTTCAAAAATGTAATGGGATTTAACGGAATATTCGTAATTATTCTCTTAAAACACATTTCTTACCAAAACAATGGCTGTTTCATAAAAATAATTAATAAATCCCGTCATTATTGCCTACAAAACTTTATTATTTCCTGTGAAATAATTTTTTATTTGAAATTATAGATTTATGAAAAATGAATGTCCTAACTTAATTCACTGATTCAGCCAGTGACGTTTATTCTAACCTAACTTCCTCGTTGACGTTTGTTGAGGTATAATTTAAGCAATTATAATTAGAAATTGAGTTTGTTCTTTTCATTTGGAGTTGAAAAAGTGTTCTGAAGTCGCTAGATCAAACGAAGGTAAGCTAAAAGTATAAAAAAAATGTTTTCACCAATTAGGTATTGAATATCTAGGTATTATTTTAGCTTTTTCCTCAGTCGGAAATTTAAACTTTTGCAGTCATAATTTTCATTATAATTCCAGTCAGGTACAAGATACCATTCCATAACAAATTGCATTAATTATTAACGACGACGTGTTTAAAAAAAACGAGGTTATGTCAGTAGAATGAATGAAATTTGACAGGTTTGTAGTGTCAATGAGTGAAGGGGAAGTGAAAGATCGATTCAATTCACAACGTATGTTTAACACAGATTCTAGTTAGAAGGAGGCAGTTGCGACTCCGCCATGCCTTCCTTTTCTAATCTATTTACTATACAATAATTATTGTTTAACTGAAACATGACGGTTTTATTTTATTCTATTGAGCCATCCGGAGAATTTTTATTCTTTTAGTCATTATTTCCATCTATAAAAAGAAAATAAACAATCAAAGAATTCTGGCGTTTGTTCTCGAATCAGTTCCGTTTGCTTTTCTCCGCTGGCCGGAATCGGAACTAAACTCGTTACTATCGCACAGCGTATGGTCACACTTCAAGTCGATTTTACATTGTATTTAAAAGCGAATTTCGAAGTGAACTGCTATATAGCTATTGCAAGAATGCGATGAACTCGGAAGCTATTGTACCGATTTTTATATAGTCTTCACGAATAAATTAGAATAGGAAAATACCTAAATTGTTATTATTATCTATATAGATTATGGAACATATATTATACAATATAATGCCTAGATTATTACGTATACATTTTTGAACCATCTCTTATAATGTGTTAAATGAAGAAATGAGAGGTGGGTTGACCGCGCGTTCACAGAGAAGCTGTTTTAATCTTTACGAGTAATTCACAAGTCAGAACATAATCGTGAAACGGCTTAATGCGTGGCCAATGGTCTCTCTCTGTCTTTGTGCTGGTCAAAGCTTGTCGGAGACGGAAATCCCTTAAACTAGCACACCTGACGCGGGACGCCTCACGGTTACACATACTTCTACTTTGCACGTCCTAAAACCTGTTCACCTTTACATATTTCTGACACATTTGACGTGAGGTTGTATTAATATATGTGGTTTAAAAGTCAAAATTGTTTACGAATTACAGTGAAACCTGGCTATAACGAACCCTCAAGTAGCCATAGTTTACCTTCGTTATACCCAGGAGTTCGCTATAGACAAACATTGTGATTTGTGATGATAATATTTTTTATTGGAGAACTAATCATTTTTAGCCTGTCAAAACAAACCACGTGATTAATGACGTAACGCACGCTTGTTGCAACCAATTACACTCTGCACGTCGGTTTCAATCACATACAAGTTCATTACAAGCAAGCGAATTTATGTGACAGTACAAAATAATAGGGCATAAAATCCGTGTATTCGTTGTAAGCGTGGTCCGTGGTTCGTTATAGCGATTAAAAAATAACATTGAACAAAGTATCTCTTTGACCGATTTTCATTTTTGTTCGTTATAGCCAAGAGTTCGTTATATCTAGGGTTCGCCATAGTCATGTTTCACTGTATTTTTTTGTTATTGATGTGTAAACTTCTTTACTGACCACCGCCCTCAAAAATGTCTGCTATACTGGCTTGGTGAACTGTTACAAAAGTGTGTGTATGTGTATCGCGGAACTGACGCTTGTGGCGTGTAGTTAGAACAATTCTAAAAATCCTATCGTATCTAGAATGTATTCTATATTTCAATCTCTCTCGTTAGCTGTCTAGCGAATAGCTAGGATACTATTAAAGAACTTTTTTTCTAAACTATGTTGTCGCATATAATTATCGTGCTGTGAAAATATAATTTGTTTGAGGTTATATGTAGAGCTGCTAACGTATTTCACGCTAAAAAAATAAAAATAATAGTCTTGAAACAAATTCCACCTTTCATTCTATAATACCAAAAATAAGAATCGCTTATAGCTTTGCCATTACACCGATTAAATACATTACAGAATAGCTATAAATATTTAGCATTGATTTTTTTTATAGACTTCCTACTTATGTGCTAAGCTTGCTTACAAAAAAATTAAAAATTAGGATAATCGAAATATGTCCCGTTAGGCGTCATTAAAATAAAACTACCTATTAATAATATTTATCAATAATATTGAAAACATTGGTCGCAGTGCCAAATTCTGATGACAAAATAGTGTATTTGTATTGTAGTATTTAAATAATATATTATTACGTAGATTTAAATTAGCTTTCGGATATTAAAATTTAACCTTTTAATGCACCCCTTAAAATGATAAAATTTTTCCTAATTTCAAGATTCAGAAAGGTTATGATCATTCCAACATATATGCACTGATACACATATTATAGTAAGACGTAGGTATACTTTAATCAACGTCCGCACACTGGTATTTAATCTTAACAGTAATAATTGTTACACACAATTTTTCAAATCAAAAGAATGTGGGTAACGGGTAATGTATATATTGATTTAGAAAATACTATTTTTCAAAAATTGTTTGACGTAACAATGCAGAATGTGTATTTAATCACATTTGTTGACTAAAAATACCTTCAGATACAAAAAGCTCATTTAAGAACTTTGTAGGTTAACTGGTCTAAATAACCATTGCAGACTGACAGTATTATAAATTATTTGTTATTAGTCTAAAAGTGTTTTACCAAAAGGAAACAAATATTTCTGAAGAATAATTTTATTAGAAACATAAGTTGCATACAAAATTGTCGTTTGATTTGAAACATTCGCAGTTATGTAATTTGTGTCGGAGAATCAAAATAGAGAGCAGCTAGATTTGTCACATCTGAGCAGAAAGTTTATGATCCTCCAGAGATCCATAGCTTCCTGTTGCAAAGCTACAGTTAGCTTATATAGCTGCTGGACAATCTAACAGACTCGTTCCTTCCGTTTCGATCCCTGAACAACGAGTATTATGAGAACGTTCAGAACTTTACAATCTATTACTCGTTTCTATAATAAATTTAAATGCAGTTGAACAGAACTTAAATGTTTATTGTGGCATGTCACTACGGTAAAAAATCATGTCTCCTTATGAAAACTATCACGTTTTATTTATAATTACCTAATTTGGTTTTTTAATTCAGTGAAAATAAATTGTTAAATTGTGTTTAAAGACCACCAACAGCTAGGGTTTTTTGGGCCTAGCACCAATTCATATTTTCAATTTATTATTTTTTTTAATAATAAATTGAAACTCCAAATGACACTTTTACCAGCTCTCGGGCTAGAACCCGGGAACTGGGGACTTGTAATAGAGGAACCATAGTAAAGCTATGTAAACAACAGCATTGCTAAACGCTCGGCCATTCTCATAATTCAGTGAATATTTTACCTTATCGTTTCCTATTTATAAGAAAAATCTAAAAGATCAGGATTTTCCATAGCTCATGCGATGTATTATGAATGTATGAATTATTTGGTTATTTTTCCAACTTTGGTTTTAGATATTTCCGAGATATTTCAGAAACCATTCACATTGATACTTTATTATACACAAATGCTTAAAATGATCATGTCCCTCTTCTGAAAAACATAGGGTGCTATTTAAAATAATAAATGTGGAGTGGTTGGGGGAGGCTCGACGATTCGACACCTTTGTCAGGTTGTGCCCCCTATCTATTATCCAACCCCAAAAAGTTTCCAATTTCTTACTCAAAAGGAAAACTCAAAGAATTGAAATGCGTGGAAAGTTTACGCGTGGACAGCCTGTACATAAAGGTTTTTTAATTATTACGGTATTGACATCAAGTAGTCTAGAATGAAGGAGTCTTTAAATTCTTAATGAGTTTGTAATTATTTTGAATTTTAACAGTTTCTATATAAGTTAGATTATAAACAACACGTTTTATATAAACCTCCAGAATTTTTTTCTATCTATCACCCTAAATCCAATAATTATTGATACCCAAACGAATATAGTTACATAGGGATGCATTTTAGCCATCAGACGCTCGAATTAAGATAGGCTCCCCATAAAAATTAACTTTAACGCGTCCGGATGTGATGGTTTATAATACCTATTTACAGTTTATAAAAGATGTTGTCGGTGTACCGAAGTTAGCGTTGGGCGAATACGAGATGTTTTTACAATCGAAACAATCGCAATCGTTCATAATAACAATCGAGTCCACAATCGACTCGGAGTTTGATTTTACAATCGAAATGTTCGATTGCTCAAGTCGATTATTTGCCAGCGAATGAGAATACATATAATCGCGATTCAAGGTTATATGCTGGTCGAATGAAGTCTGACGTTTACGCTACTCGTTCATCGTTGATTCACTGTTCACACTGTTCAGTCGCTCTCAGAGCATTCGATTACTGCACAATCGACTCGATCACAGTTGTTGAGTGATGAACGATTATATATTATGTGGCTCTCGACAGTGGACATCGTCTGTACGATTCAGTACTATGCAACTTGGTCTCGGTGAAATATGAAACAACAACAATCGAGTCCAAGTGAAAACCATCGAGAGTCATCGAGATGTTTGAACAATCGAGACAATCGACTAAAATATCTCGTAATCGCCCATCACTAACCGAAGTGATTAAGTTGTAGTCTATTGTTAAGGGAACGTGCCGTAGACAACGGAGATGTAGCTTGTTATAGAAGGGTATTATATCGGCTATTGACCATGCGACGTATTTCACCTTAACCTACGATATTGGACGAGCTACTCTCCCAAATAACTTTGCAGCGTTGGCCCCCACCGGGATTGTCCGGTCGGACGAGATATAGAACCAAACTACTATATTGTTCTACATATTGTAGGCTTGCTGCGCGATCGGACACCGCTTAAGCTTGACCATAAACTATACGAAATATCGATAAGCATATATATTGTACATGTATGTAGTATGTGTAGTCCCTACAGTCTGTAGTAGTGTCCACCGTCAACCCCATAACAATAAGTACTCTAGAGTAAGAGTTCAGCTTTTACGTATCGAAAGAGATCATAAATTTATTAATACTATGCTCCATGAACTTGTTGATAAAAAAGAGAACATGATGCTAAAATACTTTATCGTTTTACACGGTGAAATACACGATAGTCGTTGCGATATCATGTAATTGGACAAAGTATATAAGTAATATAACAAATAACTTCAAGACTATTGACTTTTCACTTTTTCTCTACTATAACAGTAATAATTATTATTAATCACATTATTTCATAGCACTCCATGCACGTGTAAATATTAATTACAATTATTACTGTTTGTTTAATTGATAAATCGATAAGGTTTTTCCCGAATATTTTCTTATGTAACCTTATCACAATTTTATATGAATTTATAGGTTACGAGCAGAATTTTTCAATGTGTTACTTTGTATTGTTTATACGCGTCATTATTAATTATTTCCACTTTAAACAATTTTTCAATAAATTGTATTATTGAAATTGTTATTGTCCGTGAGTATTCACAATTTCTTAAAAGCGGCTGCATAGCACCGATTTCAAAAGATGGCGCTACCATATGTCATTTATCCCAATTTTTCATGCGAAAAGCTGAATTTTATATAAACAATACAGTCAATTTGTGAGATCTGTAAGATTCTATAGATGATATTCTTGGATATAAACATATTTGGGTTCGTGTATTGAAAATAGTAAAAGTAGGAATTGAGAATGACCTTGAAATATTTTTTTCAATGAAGTGGCATTTTTAGGCATTTAAAAAATAAATTGGAGGACAACATCCATTTGTTGTCCTCCAATTTATTTTTTAAATGCCTAAAAATGCCACTTCATTGAAAAAAATATTTCAAGTTCATGCTAAAGTTCAAGACAAAACTGTTAATAATAACAGCAGCCGTTTGCATAATAAGTCACTCATAACAGATACTGCAATTCCGGTGTTATCAATAACTAAAAAAGTGTAGCTCTTGTCTAAGAAATGGCGCTACGTACGTTTTGTTTACATCTGTAAACATTTATGATATAAATGTCAGTTTTCGATTTCTTGTTCAGTTCGTGTTTTCAAAGATTTTATGATTGATTTTGTTTTCTAAATCGATTTTTTTTTACTAGGGTACGTTACCTTACAATTTTCGTAATTTTTTGTGTTTGTTTACGTGTCGAGTGGTAGGTGGTGGAGTTTTTTTAGATACAGAAATATTTTGGTATTGAGTGGTCGGTGGTCGGATTTTTAAGCCCAATCTGGGGCATTTCTTAAATAACATCAATTCAAAAAATGGTGAACCGTGGACTCACGTCCCAGCGCCGCGTGAGCTAACCGCGCGCTGAATTTATTCAGGTTATTATAACCGTTCACCAATAGAGTTTAAACTCTAACAAAATATCGAGTTATAGCATATAAAAAATAATAAGTCATTAAAATAAACACTTAGGAATTTCGTTTAGGTTTTCCTGTAAACTATGAGTGAGGCTCTATTCCCTATTTTTTCAAAATTTTAGGCTCAGTAGTTTCGGAGATAAGGGGGGGGGCGAGATCAGACAGACAGACGGACGGACGGACGGACGGATAGACAGACAGACACGAGAGTGATCCTATAAGGGTTCCGTTTTTTCATTCTGAGGTACGGAACCCTAAAAATGGAGATTTTAAAAATGTAAAAAAATATATGTTGTCTTTTGAAAAAAAAAAATATACGTACACTTCCGATTGAGTTTAAAGTACAAAAAAATATACCTCAGCAGTTTCCAATAGTTGAATAAAATACAATTCGAACTTTTTTTTGTATCTAGTAGGATACAAGAATTATTCACTGTTATCACTATCGGTGAACACACTATAGCTATGTTTTATAGTTACTGTGGTCCATAGCATGAACAACGAAAAAAGGACTATCCTTATAAATATATATTGTAAATACATGATTACAATGATAATATTTTATTCCTTGTTTATTGGTTAAAATTTAATCTCTCGTTTTTACATAAAAACGAAAGAAAATGAATACTTTTACCCCAAAAATTTACTGGTATTACTATTTAAAATTAAATCAACGCGCACGCAAAAAGCTACGTACATATAATAGACATGCGCACACAATAGTATTGTAGTTTCTCTGTGACCGCAAACAAAACAGAATATTATTATCTCTGAGGGGTGAAAATAAAAATATTTCAATATGTTGGATTTTAATCCCTGAAAGTAGTCATCTATTACGCGGCTCTTAAGCCCCCGGCGACCCCGGCCATTTAGAGATGATACTACTGGCACTGTACGCTCAACGGCGAGTTTGCCTCATTACAGAGACGGCTCGTCCAATAGAGGTCAGTAAAAATAAATATAAGAAAACTAAAACTCGACAACGTAAAAAGAAGAAAACAATCAAATCAAAACGCAAGACAGTATTTTTTTGTTATCAATAGTCGGGGAATCGAATACCGACATTTTTTCTTCAACTCCCGAACAGGTCCCCGACTATTGATAACAAAAAAATACTGTCTTGCGTTTTGATTTGATTGTTTTCTTCTTTTTACGTAGTCGGGTTTTAGTTTTTTTACTTTTATTATATTTACTTTATTTTTTTTAAACATTTTGCGGATTTCTCTAATTTATTTTGAATACGTATCGTAATAATAATAATAATTTGATACCAAACTGGATATTTGTAAATATTTTTTTTCTCGATGGTTTTTTTTCCTTAGCCGCCATATTAGATTTAACCTTTTATTTGATACCAAACTCGATACATTTGTAAATATTTTTCATTTTTTTGCGTTGAGTCCAAATCTAATGAGTAGTTTAGGAGCTACGAACGAACAGATGAACATCCATACACACATACAGTCTATGTATGTATGTGTGTATGGATGTTCATCATAAAAAAGTTAGGTTAATTTTAATCTTAATTATTATAGTGTACTTATTTTGTACGTTTGATAATAATTTCTATCTTAGTTAAAAATTACAGAGGCTTGATGAAGCTGCTAATGTGCAAAGAAACGTCGCATAACTATAGAAATAAAACATTTTTGTTTATATACTTAATATCGTACTGATCCCGTAAAATCGTTTTTGGATTAAGAGAAATATACATAGAACTGGTTGTTCTGTAAAAAAGAATCTATGTAGATACCAAAATTCACCTATAAGAGTCACTTCTAAGATCGCAAATGTCCACATTGAATTGTAGAAATTCATTAATAATTTTCTTTATTACATGTTATGCAATAATCTATTTTATCATTTATAAATATAAAAGTTGATGACCAGGTGCCTGAGTAGTCACTGATCGGGAATCGATGCCTTTACACTACGTTGCAATAAGATTTCACTACTAAACGGATCACGGTACATTCCAAAAGTGATATGAATTAGAAAATAATAAAAGTATGAAAAAATAACCAATTTCTCCCAGTCTGATCTCAGAACTTCAGCTATCCGGTGAGTGTCTGTTCACATAACATTTGATAAATATAGAACATGGTACACGAGTCGCTCCTGAGTTGGTGGATCTTTTCTCACTGTTCTCGAGTGATTCATGTGGCTATTGTTTGCCGCTTACGAATTTAAAACGACACCGTTGCCTCACAATAAACCTGCACACAGACAGTCACACAGACATAATATTCACAAAGCTCGCTCTTTCTTCACTGAATTATAACGTTCCACTTTTATTTTATTATTCAAGACAAAAACGTATACCTTACTGTCTATTAGCTGACGTTGATAATTACTTCAAAATGAGAACATGTAGAAATAAACCGTTCCGATTGGGTTTTAAATGCTTATTTTTTTCTTATTTACAGTTTTCTAGTTTCTATTTTTAGATTTCTTTAACAGTCATTAGCATGATTAAAGTGATCCGTGTAAGTTGTTGGTATTACGCTATTCATATAATAATAACATATTATAATAATAACATATAATTAAAATAGACCCTCAGGTAAGTCTACGAACGTTTTTATTTCCTTGACGATCGTTTCGGATTATCGTTAGGGGTACCAAAGACTTATAGAGTGGACTAAAAGGTTCCTAGAAGTTATCCAAGGGTCTGTTTTAATTATAATACTAGTGTACCCGTGCAAAACTTTTTTGCGACGACTTAACACTGTCTTCAAAGAACAATGGTTTAGTAAAGGCTATCGCCAAAAAAAAATGTTTGCCAACACAAACCTTTTTTATATGTAATATGAATCACTTTATTAAGAAAACAATAAGAAATATATATTTCAAGATTTCTCAATATCATTGTGTATACGAACGCGTGAGTAAAACACATAACCTAGCTTTTAACGATATGTTTTTAATATAATTTTTGATAAATATTTTTGATTCAAACATAACTTTAAAGTGTACGTAAAATAGTAGTTTTTTAGAAGCTATAGAACGTATCTATCAGTGTAATACTTACGTACGAATGATCTTCAGAAAAAAATCGATGAGTTTGTCGGTATTTGAGAAACTAAGTACTATATTTAAAAGAGAAAAAAAATTTGCACGTACATATACATCTTTATTGTTTAATTTTAAATACTTTTGGAAATTTTGTCAATATAACCCTATTAAAATCTGGGCTCTAAAAATTAAAATGTACAACTGTCAAGATGTTTCATTGTTTATTGTTTGCATAGCCTATCCACGACATGCGTACATATTTGCATTTCTCTCACACTCATGTATCGTGAACGCCGATGGATTTTCTCTGTTTACGTTTCTCTTCACCCCACTGCCCCCCTCGTCATTTTTACTATTATCGCTTGAAATCACCCCTTTTAAAGAAATTTCACCAAAAAAAAAAATAGCGATAACATATCTGTGGACTAAAGGCCTCAGTTAAAAAAAAAATTATGTCAATGGTTGAGCAGGGGTTGCTGGCGGATTGTCTAGAGAAATAGGGCTTGTGTTTTAAATATATAGATATTATTTAATCATTTTAGTGTCAAGCGACGAATCAGTTCAAGCTACATTATTTGTACACTTAGGTATATAAGTATTTAATTCGATACAGAATATCTTTAGTGCTACATGTAACATGGTTATTCTGAAATCTTCTTTTGTTGGGCCTTTTTGAGTCAACAATATCACCCTGCATTAACTACAATAATTCTTTACACTGTAATTATGACTTTATGAGGTTAAATATAGATATTATAATAAAATAATAAGAACACCTTGGTTATAATGATTGGATAAAGTAACAACAGGATACAAGGCTTATAATTTAAAAACAGTTATTCACTTGTCATTTTTAATGGCCAACGTTTCGGAAGGCAAAAAATGTTTGCCGAAACGTTGGCCATTAAAAATGATAAGTGCATAACTGTTTTTAAATTATAAGCCTTGTATCCTGTTGTTACTTTATAGATATTATATTTTTCTGATAGGTATTGTCTGTAATAAAAGATGTTTAAGATGTTAATAAAAGGGATATAGGTTACAGAGAACAGACCCATCTATGGGCTATCAAAAAATGTTGGAAAAATCGAAAAATCTGGAGGCAACTAGCTTATATAAGCATTGTTTCCAAAATAATACTTTTTGGCTTAAAACTGAAAAACTTGACGCCATCTAGATATCCGGATTTTTACGAAGTTTTGAAATCTGTGTAGAAATGGAAGAAGGATATTATAATTATTTTACACGTAAAATGTTAAATTAGCTTTCCTATTTTATTAAAAAAAAAACGTAATTAAAAGATCAAGTAGATACCTAGCCTTGCATTATGCTGCTATGCATCAATTACTATAGGTGCAACCTATCATTGAGAGGTTTATATTTAAATAACAATATATGAGTTAGGTAATTGTGGACAACAATATAATAATTATTAATCAATTCAACAATGAATTTTTAATCCACAAGGCATTCACTAGGTAGTGAATAGTATTTCTTAACATATCAGTCAGCATATTATGCCATCATGATTGTTAAACGTCAAACGATTGTTATAAGATATATAAGGAAAAATCAGAAGCCACTGTTAGGACTTGAACCCGAAATTCCCAGTACTGGGAATTTCGGGTTTAACAATCATGATGGCATAATATGCTGACTGATATGTTAAGAAATACTATTCACTACCTAGTGGATGCCTTGTGGATTAAAAATTCATTGTTGAATTAATTAATAATTATTATATTGTTGTCCACAATTACCTAACTCATATATTGTTATTTAAATATAAACCTCTCAATGATAGGTTTCACCTATTGTAATTGACTCGATTTCTGAAACAGTAGATTTGCAGGCACAAGTTGATTTGGCCCTTTTTGTTTGTTTTGATTAAGATTTATAAGTGGGAAAAATATCCGAACACATTTTTAACACCTTGTATAATACGTAGGTACACAGACATAACTGAAAAGCGCTGGACAGGTTGACATGTAGCCTAAATATAATCAAATGGTCGTCAGTGGTTCTGAGCACGTGTACCTATACATAGTACGGCATGTACATTGTACAATCTGGGGCCACGGCAGTGGCCCCCGCCAAGTCGAGCAAACAACAGACGGCCGCTACCGTGTATACCTTTTCTCGAAGCAACTCAAGGCACTTTTCAACTTTCAATATCTCTGTTACAAATGCAAGCAGAAGGCTGAAAATTTCGCTAGAGATTGTACCTAACGGTCTTAACTAATTCCCCAAATTACAGGTTTCTAATAAATATAGTTCAGAAAATTTCAACCCTCAAAATTGTCTATTTTGTCATCACTCACTCACTCACTGACATAGCGATCATCAAAAAGCTAGGGAACTTCCAGTAGTCCTAGAAAGCTGAAATTTGGTATGCAGGCTGGGTTTCACGTACAACTAACGAGAAAATTCCAATATCTGTCTTTTTCCCCCTCCAACCCCTAAAAGGGGGTGGTGCATATTTCTATTATTATAGGCTAAGTCCGTAGTCAGAGAAAGCTGAAATTTGGTATGCAGGCTAGGTTTCACGTACAAGTAACGAGGAAATTCAAACATGTGTGATCTTCCCCCTCCAACCCCTAAAAGGGGGTGTTGCAGATTTCTATAGGTCCTTAGTCAGAGAAAGCTGGAATTTGGTATGCAGGTTAAGTTTCGCGTACAAGTAACGAGGAAATTCAAACATGTGTGATCTTCTCCCTCCAACCCCTAAAAGGGAGTGTTGCAGATTTCTATAGGTCCTTAGTCAGAGAAAGCTGAAATTTGGTATGGAGGCTGGGTTTCGTGTACGAGTAACGAGAAAATTCAAATATTTGTGATTTTCCCTTTCCAACCTTACAAAAAGAACTGAGATCCCATCAAAAATATTCTTGTAAAGAAAAAAAAAAAGCCAAGTCTCGCAGCACTTTCGCCGTAAAAAGTTTTGAGATCCCGAAAAGTACCAAGTCAGCCATTCTATTACCTTTGACTATGAAGTTAGCAAATTACTCGATAGTTGTCTTAAAACTACACAGGTAAAATAAAGAATAATTTATAAATAATATTTTATGACTGTAAACTTGTAGTACCTTTTGAACTTGGCAATCACGTGGCATCAGGATATATGATACCGTGCGAAGTTTTAATATAAACAATATCTATCTCATCACAGTGCACCTATGCCACGTGATTGCCAAGTTCAAAAGGTACTACAAGTTTACAGTCATAAAATATTATTTATAAATTATTCTTTATTTTACCTGTGTAGTTTTAAGACAACTATCGAGTAATTTGCTAACTTCATAGTCAAAGGTAATAGAATGGCTGACTTGGTACTTTTCGGGATCTCAAAACTTTTTACGGCGAAAGTGCTGCGAGACTTGGCTTTTTTTTTTCTTTACAAGAATATTTTTGATGGGATATAACTTAACGCAGCCGACATAACTTACACATGTACGTATTTATGCATATACAGGGTGTCCAAGACTTGCGTTGTCGGCCGATATATTGATTTTGACTGAAGATAGAAAAAAAGTTTAAATACAAAAGTTGTATAAATTTTAATGGTGTATAACCTAAAAATATTTTCAATTATACAGCCTGTCCCATTTAAGCGTGGCAGATCAAAGCTATGTTTTTTTAACCTAGCACCCTGTTTTTATTTGTTTTTTCAATTCTGCATCTAAATGTGAATAGAAATTTTAAGGAAAGCCATGCTCAAAAATTCAGTAATTTTTGAGTTATTCAAGTTTTTCAGAAATTTTTGACACGTGCAGACCTTTACCTAAAATTCGACATAGCCAAAACGGAAACCTTTATCAAACTGAAATTTTGAGGATCACTAGATAATTGACGGACAAATCACAACGTCTGTCTTAAAAAAATGAATTTATTATACAGGGTGTTCAAAATAATGTACTTCTCTTACCTAACTTCAATTACGTGTAACTTTTGATTGTTAAATACAACGAGGTAATTTTATTGCTGGAACTGTATTCTTTAGGATATTTACTAACACTTTTATTAAGGGTTGTCCAAACCTAAACCTATTATTTTAATACGAAAATATTAAGTTTAGGTTTGAACAACCCTTGATAAAAGTGTTAGTAAATATCCTAAAGAATACAATTCCAGCAAAAAAATTATATCGTTGTATTTAACAATCAAAAGTTACACGTAATTGAAGTTAGGTAAAAGAAGTACATTATTTTGAACACCCTGTATAAAAAAATCATTTTTTTAGGACAGACATTAATTTGTCCGTCCATTGTCTAGTGACCCTCAAAATTTCAGTTTGATAGAGGTTTCTGTTTTGGCTATGTCGAATTTTAGGTAAAGGTCTGCACGTGTCAAAAATTTCTGAAAAACTTGAATAACTCAAAAATTACTGAATTTTCGAGCATGGCTTTCCTAACAATTTCTATTCACATTTAGATGCAGAATTGAAAAAACAAATAAAAACAGGGCGCTAGGTTAAAAAAACATAGCTTTGATCTGCCACGCTTAAATGGGACAGGCTGTATAATTGAAAATATTTTTAGGTTATACACCATTAAAATTTACACAACTTTTGTATTTAAACTTTTATTCTATCTTCACCTAAAATCAATATATCGGCCGACAACGCAAGTCTTGGACACCCTGTACATTATACAATGACGCTCTATAACGTCTCGACGTCAACGTACATAAGTGTACCTTTACAAAATACGGCCGTATTAATAGTCACCAGACTTGAACAAGTATTTAGACCGCGCGAATACACACAATTGTTTCCACGACTAAACAGTTTAGTCGAGTTGTGTATGTGTCGCGATTTCAACTCGACTAAACTGTTTAGTTGTTAGATGTGCGCATACAATCAATCAGTTGTGCCATAATTTCACTATTACACTAATGGGCCGCCAAACAACTATTTAGTCGAGCGTATGCTAGCGTCAATATACACAGCTGTAGGCATAAGCTGCCGACGATAATAAATTGTTCAACAGAGAAGTAGTCAAAAGACGATCGATGCGATTTTATGATTTTTTTGTTGTACAACTATCGTGTAGATAATATGCGCAATCCCTTCTAATCCCATAGTCTTTTGACAAACAACTAAACAGTTGTGCGATTAAAAATTGATTGTATGCGTCGGTCCTTAAGTTGCAGTCTATTTGATAGACTATTTTGCAATGTTGTCAACCCGAAAAAGTAAAGAGCAAAATTTGAAGATTAATGTTTCGTTATTTTTTCGAGTGAAATATTCTAGAGATTTTCATTTATTTAAGGAAAATTTGAAAACAATTTTCACTTGAAAAAATAATAATAGGTATGTGATTATTACACTGATTCTAAAAAGTTGAATATTTTTTATTTATTTATATGCAAAAATTATAACAGATATATGAAAATACGAAAACAAATACTGGATATTATAAATAATTTCCTGTCAAAATTGGCTACGATAATATACAATTATTAGAATTAAATATCTAGTTTCGAATATTGTACTATAATATTTATTTAGAAAAAACAAGTAATTGGTATAAAGCATCTTATTAATCTCATAAACCGTAATAAATTAGCGTCTGTGACTGTGCTCAAAATTTGCGAATATATTTTTAAAGTACCTATCTCTATCAAAATAATGTGGTATAATACTTTCTATTTCAACCAATGTGCAGATTTCCTTTCTAATTCTGGGTTGCTGAAAGCATTGTCAGAAAATATAAGCACTCTTTGTGCCATCTTCAGAGTATCAATGCTCTTAGATGTGTAATTGTGGAGTATTAATACGACATTTGAGGGCACACTCGGAGGTGTAGATTGTAGAAGCAGTGTGGCGTGATGACTAGTAGTAACAGCTACCACATTTCAGTACATATAATATTATGTGAACTGCTGTTTTAGTTGATTAACCTGTTACGTCATCAATTCTTGTTGAATGACGATTTTATTTTGACGTAGAACTATGTCTTTCTCGGCGGTATACAGCGTGTCCACGAAAGTTCTTTACAAATGGAATTTTTTTTTATTAATTATTGGAGCAAAAATTTTTTTCTTTGGAAAAGTTCTGCTTCGTCCAAAACCTCTAAAACACCAAAGAAAATTTTTTTCGGCCTAAAGTTATACGAGGAAAATCAAAAAGTTTTATTTTACTAAAAATAAAAATTATCTGTGATATTCAAGATTTTCGAAAAATTAGTTACTTAATCAAATTTAATTCAAAATTATAATATAACTAACTTCTAAGTAATTATTTATTCATAATTATAAATCAGAATTCAACATGTCCTCCATCTCTCTCCATATAAAGAACAGTTCTCCTTCCAAAATTTTCTTTGGTGTTTTAGAGGTTTTGGACGAAGCAGAACTTTTCCACAGAAAAAATTTTTTGCTCCAATAATTAATAAAAAAAAATTCCATTTGTAAAGAACTTTCGTGGACACGCTGTATACGGGGCTAAAATGATGTGTGATGAAAAATCTAACAAAAACGTCACTCAACGGTGTTTTTTACTTATAGCTACTTCAGTTAAAATCAAATTAAGACGAATTTGAAATGACATGTCTATTGCCTATACAATGCGCAATAAAGTAATAATATTTATATTATTGGAAACTGACATGTAAGTAGGAGTGGGTTAAAAACATGGCCGACAAAAATTGCAATTTGTAAAAAATTGCATATGTGATAGTAGTGTTGACGATTAAAATGTTATTTTTGAGGTAATTAATATCTTAGGTAGGTGATAACCCAAACAAAAAAAATATACTATATGATGCAAAACGAATTTTATTTGTTGGACATTTAATTAAATGTAGAATAAATGGTGAAAAAAGTAATAATGATGGGACAGCTATTACCGCACTATGTTTACAAACATCAAACATGAAAGAAAAACTCCATAAAATAAATGCTGTAAAATTTACTTTGACAACCGTTTACTACACAACAAACTCTGGCTTTCGATTTTATACGTTCTGGAAAACGTTCTGCTTCCATTTTAATTTTTTTATTTAATAATTAATTAAATTTAAATGTCAATGTAAACAACGTATACTAACCGACAATTGCAATTTTATAATAGTTTAATTTTTTTGCCACCAGATGTCATGTCTCAATTCGTCAGTTCCCTTATCCAAATCATATCAACTGTATAGGTACTGAATTAGATATCAAAATTCTGAAAATTAATTTATTTGTATTATTTAAGAAAACAATTTATCAATTTATTATCAATTTATCAATTTATTTTCATAGCAACTAAGTAATTGGCATTGTAGGATTTGCATTTTACTATTTTTATAAATTCGTAAACAAATTAAATAGGGAGAAATAACACTTAAAATAAAACTTAAAACTAATGCTGCATATTGTGCTTTTTCTATAAATTTATTTGATGTTTGTGCGTCACAGGTTAGTAAAATTAATTCAAGTAGAGTTACAGTCAATGTTTGCGGACAAACATAACTTCAACAAATAAATCTAACAACAAACAGGGGAGAGGGGCTCTGCGCCTAGGTTCGAGTATTACCAAGTCATAGTGCGGGCCCCGTGTAGATAGTATAGGTGCAGAGGTGGTATACCGGCCGACGCGGCGCGGGGGTTGCCTACACTGTATGTGAACAAGAAGGGGGGGGGAATTCGGAGGGTGCGACAACTCGTTAGAGGCTGCAAATGTTCTCGTTGGCCCATTCGTAACAATTTAACCCAGCTGGCACATGATATTACAGCGACATCACATATTTATGGTCGGTTTGGGTCGGGGGAGAATATAATACAGGCACTAGTATATGTTGTTAAACATACACCAAACTCATCGTATATATCTCAGACTGGTCAAGTAAATAATTGTTCTAACTCCGCCGGTAATACAGAACACAACCAGAGTGTGTTCTCTGTCCAATCTGCTACATCTAGTATCATTGGTTTGGTATGGAACTCGCCGCAGTTCAACATAAATCAAAAGAAGCACTTTTAGATAATGCTATGAAGTATTTACTTCCGGAATGGCATTTTTGAACATATTTCTGATTTTTAAGATCGATACTTATTGTCTGCAACTTTATGATAAAAGCGACAAAACAAAATCTATGCGTTGTTAGTGTAGCGCAGTGGAATATTTTGATAGTTGTTCGTGATTAATAAAATTGGTAGATATTATTTTAATATAAGTATTTATTGTAAAATAACTAAAATTGTAATATAATTTATAATTTGTTAATTATAATTTATGTGAATTCTCTTTGCAAGATTAATTTTATTCTGGCGACGGCAGGTCAGAATAATATTTTATTTATCTTGGTGGATTGAATATTATATTTGAACTGAATAAAATATTTTTTATGATTTTTAAAATTGACGAGAAATGAAAGTAAGGATGCCCAGCGACCTTGCATAATAGTCTATTTAATAATCTTTGTAAAAATGGCGTTATATCACTGTACAGGACCGGCATCGTTACAGTTAGTATTGTTTAAAAAAATATATTTTAACTTTCAAATTTAATTAATGAAAAACATGCATGAAACGGATAACAGCTATAATTTTTTATAGGCTTTTTTTAAATTTTTTTGATTTTATATAGTACAATAGTTATTAGATGGTATAATTTTAAGATAGTCATAGTATAGGTAATCTAGTTTAACGATATTCTTTGATTTAAGTGTTTAATTTTTCTTTTATTTTTCTGGATAGCTCGATTGGTTTCTATCTATGGTATCTTTAACTTCAATTCAATTATTAATATAAGTAATAATATGTTTAAATATAAAAATAATTTTGCATGTTATACAATATATACAATACATACGAAGATAGTTAGTATTTTTTAAAGTTTATATTATTCATACAATTCTATAAATTATTTCTTCATTAATATTAATTACTACAAGAAATTTATAATAAAATTTAACAGACTACAGCATTCTGATCATGAAATACCTATAGGAAATAGTTTTTCCTTTCTTTTAAGCTATTCCTTTAGTTATTTTTCATTATATTTTTATAAACCCATTTTTGTCGATCAAATTTTCACAAAATTTTAAAAACTAGCTATGTAACATCTTCATCTATATCAAAATTGTAGCCAGTTTTAACTTTTTTTCTATTATTTATTATCGCATTCATTTTATACAAAATATTAACTATTATTAATTATAGTTATACCGAATCTCGCTTAAATAAATTACTTATTAAAGAAACATCAAAGTTCTCTATCGGTCAATAGATATGCATTACGTAACGATGTTTTTCTTTCTTTTTGATCAGTTTCAGACAAATAAAACATCACTAAGTTTGCGCGGAGGACCTACGTGCTTTCTCCTCTTTTATATTACTACAGCCAGTAATGTAAATGCACGATTAGACTACACAACTATACTCACCTACGATTATAATAATTTATATTTTTTTCAATCGAGGTACATAGCGGGAAAAACGATGTTTTTGCACCTTAAAGCCACCATTTGGTAAGTAATTTTGGTCCAGTGTATCCCTACCTGATATACTTTCAATAATTTTATGAAAGGACGAGTTATCTCGCGCTTACCGCGGCTTTTGTAAAAAATACGTTTAGGTAAGTTGCACGCCTAGGAGTATTGCAATAGTCGTACATTTAATTTCTTTCAGAAACACAGCCGAGAAAATATGTTGTGCCGGTCTCATGTCATCTCGTCGAAACGAGACCGAGAAAGTCACATATATTGTCTCGTGTCGTGTGATGCCCTAATTATAAAAAAAAATCTGGGTGCGTGTAAATCTCGCGCATATGAAGTGAAACTTTACGGGTAAACATTTGTATTAGGTATATGTGTAAACACCAATAAATTTATTAAACACTAGCCGTTACCCGTGGCTTCGCCCACGTATTTTACGATTTATAATTTTATTTATCGATCGAGATTGAGATTGCTTGGAATCGAGGGTTTTTTAAAAAAAATTATTATACAATACAATGTACCTACTTCAACCTATAAGAAAACAGAAAATATAACTAACTTAACTACAAATATCTGGGTGACCGAGCTTTGCTCGGATGAGATCAATAAAAATAGTACTTACTGTGAGATATTGATTTTGTATTATTTTCTCAGAATATTATTCCGAAACGATTAACTGTCAGAATATTTTGACACAAAGTAGTTTGTTTTTTTCAAAGCCTGCTCACCATACGACACTGTTTTATAACGTCAAAAAACTGTTTTTTAAAATTTTATTAACACCTACATTACTCACTCGCTTCGCTCGTTCGTTTGAATATTATTAATTCCTTCTTCGCTCGTTCGCTCGAATTTTATTAATACATTCCTCACTCGCTTCGCTCGAATATTAATAATACATTACATTTGTTATCCCCCGCGAAAATCTCCCCCCCTAATTTGTTATCCCCCCGCGAGAATGTCCCCACCTAATTTGTTATCCCCCTGCGAGAATCACCCCCCTAATTTGTTTTCCTCCCGCGAGAATCTTCCCCCCTAATTTGTTATCCCCCCGCGAGAATCTTCCCCCCTAATTTGTTATCCTTTGCTCGTAAGCTCGAATTTTATAAATACATTACTCACTCACTTCGCTCGTTCGCTCGAATATTAATAATACATTACTCACTCGCTTCGCTCGTTCTCTTGAATATTATTAATATATTACTCACTCGCTTCGCTCGTTCGCTCGAATTTTATTAATACATTATTGCTCATCTACGATACCTATATAAGGAACTCCTGTGCAAAATTTGTTATCCCCCCGCGAGAACCTTCCCCCTAATTTGTTATCCAACCGCGAGAATCCCCCCTAACTTGTTATCCCCCCGCGAGAAACTTACCTCCTAATTTGTTACCCCCCGCGAGAAATTCCCCCCCTAATTTTTTATCCCCCCGCGAGAATCTTCCCCCCTAATTTGTTATCCCACCGCGAAAATCTCCCGACCTAATTTGTTATCCCACCGCGAGATTCTCCCCCCCCCTAATTTGTTATCCCAGCGCAAGAATCTCCCCCCCTAATTTTTTATCCCAGCGCGAGAATCTCCTCCCTTAATTTTTTATCCCGCCGCGAGAATCTCCCCCCTAATTTGTTATCCCCCGAGAGAATCTCCCCCCCCTAATTTGTTATCACCCCGCGAGAATCTCCCCCTAATTTGTTATCCCCCCGCGAGAATCACCACCCCTAATTTGTTATCCCCGCAAAAATCTTCCCCCCTAATTTATTATCCCCCCGCGAGAATCTTCCCCCCTAATTTGTTATCACCCCTCGAGATTCTCGCCCCCCCGCGTAGCTTTCTATTAGTGAAAGAATTTTTAGAAACGGTTTAGTAATTCCAGAGATAAAACAAAAACAAATCTATCCCACGGGAACCGTACATTTTTCCAGGATAAAAATTAGCCTCCCCCCCGCGTAGCTTTCTATTAGTGAAAGAATTTTTAGAAACGGTTTAATAGTTCCAGAGATAAAACAAAAACAAATCTATCCCACGGGAACCGTACATTTTTCCAGGATAAAAATTAGCCTATAACATTCTCTGACCCCTAAACTACCACTATGCAAAAAATCATGTCGATCCCTTGCTGAATGAAAAACAAAAACAAAACTATCCCACGGGAACCGTACATTTTTCCGGGATAAAAAGTAGCCTATGTGCTATTCCAGACTATAATCTATCTCTGTACCAAATTTCATCCAGATCCGTTCAGCCGTTCTGGCGTGATTGAGTAACAAACATCCATACATACATCCATCCATCCATCCATCCATCCAAACTTTCACATTTATAATATTAGTTAGATTAGATAGATTGAACAGTTTCACCTAATATATTTTGGTTTTGATCTTAGGCAATTTAATATATTAGTTAATTTAATAATTATCACAGATGACGATTTTTTGTTTTCAACCCTGGGTATTATTTTTAAGAACAGAAAGGGGCGTGTCGATCGAGTTACCTACACTACCCGCCAGTTAATCGGAGTTTCCCCCTCAACCACTGATCTCTCTATATTAATAATCTGGATAGGGCATAGCATATTGGCCGACACATTCTTAAGGTCTAAATCTAATCCAATATTGAAATTTGCAAAATAAACATTTATGAAAAGACATTTAATTTTCGTTTCCGTGGGTACTTTATTACATATTATTATAGTAATATAAAAAAAACGTGCAGTTGACACTGTATTGGGTTAGAATCAGACCTCACAATTAAGCTGCAAATTTTCAGATGGAAAAATATGACCTATCTAGATTACTACATTATTTATAGAGATCAGTGCCATCAATGCACTCATACCTACATATTCTATCAGTTCCCAGTTAGCAACTCATTTCCGTCACTCATGCGGCGGTGTCATTTTTTTCGTTACGCTTTTGTTACTCTCGTCGGGGCTAAATAACTTTCACTTCAATAGTTAATGAATGTTTTGATTTAATTATTAGTTTGTTTCGATTAAGATAAAACAATGTTCTGCACGACGTCAGAAACGATCTGTCTCTGTTTAGTGCTACTGCAGTCAGTAATATATGCGCAAGACTGGACCACATAACGACGTTACTGCCGGTATCACCACACTACGAAAATATTCTCTGTCACAAATTCGCGAGCGGACATACATTTTTTTAGCTTTAACGCTACGAAAAAGAATGGCCGTAAATTTTATGCTTGTTTTATAGTAGAAATAATACATTATACGAACCACTAAACTGCGAGAGAAAGGGGTGGCGGCAACGGGGTGATGATAATAGTTAACGTGTAATTTATTAAATCGTCTCCGTACGTCTGAGTGCTTATAAAGCTTCCTCTGATAAACAGTTTAACATGCATAATGTTTGCAACAGCACTGTAATTTTTCTCAATTTTTCTGTAGCCAGATAAATAATGATAATAATAATATATTTAACCTTTTAAATTACAATAATATTATGCTAATTATATGAAAACTTAGAAATTGTGATCAAGGAATTCAGATGTACTGTAGAAGGCATTCTTAAGCAGGGTGCGTTTATTAAGTTTTTTGTAAATCTGATTAACGATTCGATTGTTCTTATAATAGGCAGTAGTTTATTAAATAGTTTTTGGCAACATTACCTATAGTTAGCAATATTTTCGAACATAGAATATGCCTATGTGTTAAGGAATACATTGATTTTGAGTTATTCAGATGACATGAAGTAATTCGTTTCGTTTAAATAATGTCAAGGCTAATAAAAAGATTAAATTCGAGGTAAACTCCTCTTCTCCACTTCTTCAGATTTAAATGTGTATTAGGTAATTGTAACCCTAATTTGTCCACTATTTAGATATTCTGATATTCCGTCGAAACGTCAGTATAATAAATGTAAATGTAACACAACAAAATTGCTTTATTTGATCCTTAGACTTGGCGCAAAGTCAAAATAATATACAAACATTGGAAAAAATTCCTACAAGAAATTTTTTTACATGATTGTCCCTTAGGGTGTCCTCAATAAATCCTGAAATTTCCCCTCTCCAACGAAGTGTGCTACTCCCCTGGGGGGTTGGGGAAGGAACGAAAATCAAGTTTTACCGGATTCATAACTTTCTCTTAGCTCTACGACAAAAATAGTTCGACACAAAATTAAAGTTATCTAATAAATAAAACACACAAAAACTGGCTATAGCTGTCCAACTTTATTTTTAAATTTCAAACAAGTTTCAAAACATCAAATAATGGAAGAATAGCTTAAGTCGACCGTTTCTGAGATATTTCGAAAAAAGTAAAAACAGTGGTAAAAGTTCGTGGTTTTTCGGCCGCCAAAAGCTGCTTTTTGGAAATTACAGAGGGCTCCTAGGTTAAAATTTCTGAGTATACCCTAAGGTACCTTAATACCAAATTTGGTGCTTTTATCCGCCAGGTATCGGTAATTTCACTAAGCCACCTCACTATTATAACTAAAACATTATTCGTCAATCGTCACCAATACATAATCAAGGCAACTAAAAGCCATCTTATAGAGTATAGATTTGTTAACAATAAAAAAATGTATTGTGGTTTTAAGCAAAGAATTATTCTGTTAAGTTATATACACAGTATATTGCTAGTTTCAACGTTTTACTGGCAATATAAATCACTGGCCACATTATTAAAGCCTGGTGATAACAAGTTTCCACTTCGACATTAATCACAGATATGAGTTTGAGATACCTATAAAAATCCGGCTGGCACTAAAAAGTAAAGTGACAATAAGAAATCATCCATATCGTGTGTATGTTTTGGGGAGGCCGGGGACTTGTTATAGCCATAAAGAATCCCTTGGATGGCTGAAGTTTTGCGGTCGATCGGGGCACTATATAAGTTCTCTCTTCAAATGCGCAATACCCATCTTTCATCGCTCAAGTCAGAAACTGTTCACAAACTGCTGCCGCTAGCCGCCACCGTTATTTTTGGTTTGGTTCGGTTTCTGTGAGTTACTGTCTAACATTCAGCACGATTTCAACTTCACTATAATTCCAATTGCTTATTCAGTGCGATTTGATGTCATCAATCAATCAAAATTGAATTTCTAGAGCAACTTAATATTGTTTGGATAACACAATGATGGAGAACAGACGTCCCTTTTCCCATAGTACCTACTGATAAATTAAATTTTGAGCACAGCGCAATTCTGTATTTTTTAAAGCACTAATTTTAAAGAAAAAATAATTTACTTTATTCGTAGGTAATAACTAGGGAACCCCATGCAAGAATCATCTTGCAGTAGCCATAGATATAATTAGTGTTGCCAGATTTTTTTTAGCCTGTAAGGGACAAATGCTCAATTGGGAAAAAAAAACGGGATTTAATTTTTTTACCCGGGACAGATGAAAAACAAATTATTTTTTGTGATTTATAGGCTTATAGCTCTTTATGAGGCTCTTTATTATATTTTAAAGAAGAATGTGTAAGTTTGGACATGTTTTTGTTTGATTTTACATATTTAAAAAAATTAATGCAGTTATAATCATAGTTGAAAATGTTCATTACAGTAGTAAGTAGATACTTGCCAACTGTAGCGCGGTCGATTTCGCAATAATAATCGAACAAGGTTGAAATACGGGACATTTAAAATTATGCCTGAAATACGGGACGTCCCGGGAAATACGGGACGTCTGGCAACACTAGATATAATATATAGAGAGGAAATATATCGAACGTCAATATTATTGAATTCAAAATTTTTGTGCAAGTCTGCAATATACGATTTTTCATTAGAACATCCAATTGCTTTTCTAAATCCTTTTTTCAAAGAGCCCAGTATCTCAGATTATTGTAAATTATACATAGATTTTTAAAACATTGGATTCATCTTTGAATCAGTGGCAGCAGCCCTTTCTGTTATGTTTCCAAACATTTCTATATTGAACCTTTTGATCAATTTCTAAAGAATTAGGCTATAGCGATGTTGAGCGGCTCATTGAAATGGTATACAAAGTAAAGTTTGTATTTTAATTTTTTAAATGTGATTTTTTAAATTATTAATGAGATTTAAATAAAAATAAGTCTACAAAATCCTTACTGAGGACATTTTGAACCAGTTTGTATAATAAAAATAATAAAAACAATTAACGGGAAGCATATATTAATAAAATATCGTAACCCCATGTTAAAATACTATGTCTCAAATACGGTGGGACACACTGTATATTTTAAAGTTTATTGTATTAGAGAATTTTATCATCATTTTTAATTGGGTTAAGGTGAAGCAAACTGCCAAACCAAAAAATAACCGAAATTTTACTTTGTATAATATAAAAGTAGAAAGATTTCCAACTGAATTTCAAGACTCGATATA
Source organism: Mongoloraphidia duomilia (assembly GCA_039654895.1). Taxonomy (NCBI): domain Eukaryota; kingdom Metazoa; phylum Arthropoda; class Insecta; order Raphidioptera; family Raphidiidae; genus Mongoloraphidia; species Mongoloraphidia duomilia. The sequence continues at coordinate 40,396,997 of CM077517.1, read as the reverse complement.
ATTAATCTTGAAACTATAATTTCCATTACTTACTCGTTGTGTCCTGAACTAATGTCACTAAGAAAATATTAAATGGTTCTGTACCAGCAGTCAATAATAAAATTATTAGACCCAGCTTATATATAACAGTTTTGAAGTATTATATTAGAGTATTGAATAATGCTATTACCTACCATTAATTTTTAGTGTGAATCGCACTTTCAGGGCTATGTTCCAAGACGCTGTACGGCCTCATATTTTCTCACAATCGGCTGAAAGTGATGTCTTTAATCGGAGACCCAGCATCACAAATCAAACACAGCTTTGACAGTGTCGTTAAGAAATGGCGGCCTGTCAGCCGTAGCTCATGTTACAATATTACATCCGCAGCATAGGTAAGGTAGTTACCTAGCTACATGCTACCATAATATCCAAAACAGTTATTTTTACCTTCTACAGGATGTTCCTAATGACGTGCTTACTGATTATATTTCAGGGTATGATTCTTCAGGTCATTTAGTGAAGAAAAGTTCGTATAAACATTGCCGCAACGGCTTAAATGTTTTGCTACAGGGTGTTTCCATTAAAATTCAACCTAACAATCTTCTGTCAAAAATTCAAATGAAAATATTTATTTTACACGGCACTTTCTAATATTTGGGGCAATTTATACAGTGTGTGTCAACGGTATTACCTCATTGCTATCTTCTGAACATTACATAGAATTATCAAATTAGGGATGCGGTTATAAGAACTATAGATTCAAATAAAGATTAACTGTGAGAAATTTTACCTACGGAAAATTAATAACAATTAAATCAACAATCAATATGATTAGTCATCTATATGGTAAACAGATGACTAATCATATTGATTGTTGATTTAATAATACACTTTCTAAGAAATAACCAGTATATTAAAACCTACAAAAATAGCGCCCGGATGCATTTTACTCAAAATGGAGCATTGAATTATTTATGATGATACGTTCGAAAGATTTTCTTAATCTGAACATAATCGCAGAATTATAGAACATGTTTCTATCTACTAACACATAATGGTCACTCTTAATTTGTTTTATTGTCACAAACTACACTCAAATGCCACTTATGTGTTTCACAAGTAAAAATTTCGGAGGTTGGTAGAGTATGTACTTTTAAGCGAAAAGTGTCCACTATACCTACGAAATGGTTATAGACCGAGAGCTAGTGACAATTTTTTGGTTTATTCAAAGCCTTATTTTTGTGAAGATGTTGAGGGAGGCATATTAAAGTGCCCTGAGTAAGGGATTTTGCTAGATAGCGGTATGGGAGGGATGCAGACCGTCCCAACATACAACAAAAAAATGGTCACAATTATGATTGCTTCAAGGCTGAAATTGTTTGTATAGTTTGTAGGTGACTCAATAATGCCTTATAATATTTGCAGAGATCGATCGGTCAGGTATCCGGTCATAAAATCCCAGTAATTAATATCCCTGTAAATAATATCCCAGTAAAAATATCCCAAACAAAAATATCCCAAGACAAAATTAAACTATGACAAAAACGTCCCATGGAAAGAATATCCCATGTCAAAAACATCCCATAACAAAAAAATAAATTACAATTTTTAAGAATATAATTAATATACGGTGCGTTTGATTTCAACCAACAATATTGACTTTACATGTTAAATTTCTCCATTTGAATTACATTGAATTCAAGTTAAGTCAAAAAAAGCGTCTGCGGACAGCACGAATAGCCTGCATTGATATCTATCTCCAGTGTATTCCTTTTCATGTATTGTCTGCGAGGTGAAGAGGGGGGGGGGTGTTTGTGCGACGGTTTTGTCTGCGGGGTGAAGAGAGGAGAGGGGGTGGAGGCGGCGCGCGCCGCCTCCACCCCCTCTCCTCTCTTCACCCCGCAGACAAAACCGTCGCACAAACACCCCCCCCCCCTCTTCACCTCGCAGACAAAACCATCGCACGAACACCCCCCTCGCGGGAAACTCTGCCCCCGCAAGAATTGCACGGTCCTGATATTCAATTAATATTCCTATGTGAAAGAATAACTTGTTATTTTTTTCTGCGCCGCCTCCCCCCTCCCCCCTCTTCATCCCGCCGACAAAACCGTCGCATGTTATGTGTATGTGCTGATTGTGATATTACTGTCGCGGGAATATTTTGTCATGGGAGATTTATGTCGTGGGATATTTTTGTCAAGGGATATTTTTAGTTGGGATATTTTGGCATGGGATTTTTTTGCCTGGGATATATTGTCTGGGATTTTATGACCGGGATTCGATTGGTCAGTATTAAAGGGGTGACAGATCACCCTAACCATGTCAAGGCTCAAATTTTAATATGTTGTTACGGCGACTGTTTTAAGCATATATTTCAATTTGCAGAACAAAATGTCTACTAAGAAGAGAAAGTTGGCGACGCAAATGAACTGTCCAATTTTTTTGAAAATACTATAAAAATGAAGTGAAAAGTTATAGTGGGTATGGCAAGAAATATTATATATATCTAGTGCGTATAGTGATATTACGACTCGTGTGACTGTTAAAACTCGCTATCGCTCGTTTTTACCTACTTACACTACTTGTCAGTATACCTCATTACGCTACTAGATACCTATTATATACAATCTACTATTATACGTTTCTAGGATAATTTCATCCGCCAACGGCAGATGTGGACAGCAAACATATAAAATAGTGAACTGAAACTGTTTCATCCTATATAAATGTGAATTAAATATAAAGATCTTTTTGACGAGATTTAATAATATCGTAGATCCTTTTATAAAATTAATAATAAATAAATAAAACACAACAAAATTTGATTTAATCAAGACGAGTCTAAAATACGTCTGATCACAACGAAATTATAATTTGGAATTACTTGTTTGTTTCAAAAGCGTAGCTAATAGAAACTGCCAAAACAAAACAATGTTGTGTCGAAAATGTAGAGTATTATGTTGACTCAAAAAGACACAACATTACCTATACGTTAAAATTTTCAAAATATTGTGTAAATTTATTTAAAACTGATATTAGATCAAATGAAATTTAAGTTTATTTTCCTTAATATGTAACATTGATTTTCACTGTCCATTTGTGCTCGTACACATAGATAATGTAGAATTCCTGTACCTTATAAGTTATAGGTGATTTCTCGGTTATGCAATGATAAACGAGCCACATCTAGTTCGCGTCTACACATGACGGCTGCCAGTTTCTGTCCGCCGCGCCACCATCATCAGTACCAGCATGGCACCCTCTTCTGTACTGTATCCAAAATTATAACTCACTTCTTATAAAAAAAATAGTTTTAGTCCCATATTCTTTAATAGTAGATTGTATTTCTAGTGTCGTAATGAGATATATTACTGACGAGTCACACGAGTGATAATATTATTATGCACGAGAAATATATGGTATTTTTTGCTATACCCACTATAAAATAGCTGTTGTTCACTTCATTTTCAGTATTTTCAAAAAAATTTGACAGTTAATTTGCGTCGCCAACTTCACTTTTATAGTAGGCCGTGACCGGTCGCAGTGCGCACGCACAATAGCAATAAACATAAATCACTATAGAAATGGCTTTATTTTCCACACTAGTGTGTTATGAAAACATTTTCAACACACCTGCTTTTTAACTGACCCATTCCATACATATATACATGTATGAAAAATAGTTATTTTATAATGGGTATGGCAAAAAACATTTAAAATGTCTAAACTCGAAAACTAAACAGAGCTTTAAATTTAATCGCCGAGTAATAATTAATAATTGTGTTTTAAAGACCACCAACAGCTAAGGTTATTTGGGCCTAGCACCAATTCATATTTTCAATTCATTATTTTTTTTTAATAATAAATTGAAAATCCAATTGATACTTTTACCAGCTCTGGGGCTAGAACCCGGGAACTGGGGACTTGTAATAAAGGAACCATAGCAACGCCATGCAAACAACAGCATTGCTAAACGCTCGGCTATTCTCAAGCCCAATCGCCGAGTAACTACAGATGTTGATATTACATTTCAAAAAGAGAAATGTAAAACACAGAGTAGAAAATTTAGTTATTGCGTATATAATATTGAACGTCATTCGATACTATTCCCAGAAAGAAATATGTAGTAACTGCCGTGTTAATTCGAAAGGGCGTATTGGGATCCGTCATATAGGTGGAGCTTCAAAAACATGGCGCAGACGTGGGGAAATTTCATATACGGGGTATACTTTTGCGTGTAATTTTATGATTTTCAAAGTGATAAGAAATGATAAATATAAGTGCAATTTGTGATTGGGCCGGTACGAATCCTAAACAAAGGAATTTCGTTGAAGGAGAACGGATTCTCAAAGCCTGGCATATTATCAAATGTCGGAAATATAACGAGAAAAATCCATGCAAAATGAACTGTCAAAAGTAGTAATCTTTACGACATATTGCTTAAAAACATCAAAATTAAAAGAAAATCTCAACGAAATTAATCATCCGCGTTCAATGCGCTTTTAAGGCTGGGTTAGGTGAATAATGTAAACACATAACTGCAACATAATAAGTTATATTGTAATAAGTTGTCAAGTTACTAACCTCAAAATATTTGTATACGAAGTTAATCCTGTAAATTTGTCAATCATCAGGGATTCAACTATTCTAGTGCAGTATGATAACAAGTACATCTTATTATTAATATAAAATATTTTTTTAATTCATAAATACAGTTTTTCCACGTTTCATTAGAAAATAATTCGCTTTAAAGTAAGTTTTACAAGGCAATAACTGATAGTGTTTAATGCCACGATATTAGAAAACGTCGCGAATTCCATTTTCGATAAACTTTTTGTTTATTTTACTTGTTTTATTCTTGTAATAACCAATTTCACGATAAATTTGCACTGTTAGCATGTAAAATTTTCCCCCGTTTTGATACAATTTTCTGCCACCAGATGTCATATGCTCATTTGACGGACCCCAATATCTGCACAAAAATTGCATACTGCGTAAGACCGTACACTTTTCGCTGAAATACACAACTGAGTTATCATAATTGCGCGATTGTCGAAAATACACAGCACACTAAGTCGCAGGTTCGCGTTACTGTATTCCATAGAGTCTGATGAGGCTACACTCATCACGCGCAATCGCATAGATCACTAGATCGGACGATTTTCGATTGTTAAATCGCGCGATCGAACGATAAATTTCGAGTAGCTGAGTGATCGTCAAATCGCGATGCAGTTGCTAAATCGCGTTAGCCCTCATGTCGTGCACGCGATTCTTTTCTTTGTTGCGATCCGTCAAAGTGAGAATAGAGTACCTACAAGCTGGTGGTAGAACGTCAGCACTGATAAGTGGCGTCAATATTAAACATGATTTCTTGTTTCTTACATTTCGTAATATTGGAATCCATAAATCACTTTTATATACACCTTCTGCCATACTTTGTTTACACATATATGTATGTATCTGTAGAAACATTTTTCCGCTAAAGGAAATCGTTAGTTATACGTATATGATCCTTCTTTAAGAACATGAAATTTATTTACTGCAATTTTATAAGTTGATTTTGAAAAATGACACTATCATTCTTGAACATGTTCATTTTATAGTTGATAACTCGGTTGATAGTTTCTAGTTTGCAAAGTTTGCATTAAGCATTGCGATAGCTCTTGGAGTTCAAGGATGCAGAAGTCTCTAGTTCAAACATACAAAAGAAAACTTGCTAGAAGTGCATAAAACACATTGTAAACATAACATTTTTTGCTATTTATTATGTGTTTAGTTTTTACATGTTATAATATTGTGGAATACAACCTTAAGGAGAGTATTAGGAAAAACGAAAGAAATTAAATTACATTTAAAACGACCAATCAGTCCTGAAATCTCAATTGACTTTGAACGGAACTATTATCTGCAATCCCGGTCTTTTCGAAACTAAGAAATAATGATGATATAAATAATGTAGGTGCCTATCGTTTTTTATGTAATCTGTGAAATTTTTAATTAAAAACTTTAAAATTGCGAAGTAACTGAATGTATCATTGTGTATTTCAATGATTAATGAATATTTTTAATAAGCAAACTTTTTCAATTCAAAATCTAGATTGTTGGTGTCATTTGTTTTGAAATTTGTCATATAATAGTTGATTAATTTAAAGCAATTAACCGTAGGTAATACCGTTTTTATTCATTCGGGCGCACACATTGCATTGCCTTCACATCGATCTGTTTTCAATTGACACGCATTTCTCAGCTCAGCACCGGACTAAAAGATAATAGTAGATTGTATTTCTAGTGTCGTGATGAGGTATATTACTGACGGGGATACTGACAATGCTAAAACGAGTGATTTAGCGAGTTTTAACAGTCACACGAGTCATAATATCATTAGTCATTACGCACGAAAAATATGTGGTATTTTTGCCATACTCACTATAAAATAGCTGCTTTTCACTTCATTTTCAGTATTTTCAAAAAGTTTTGACAGTTCATTTGTGTCGCGAATTTCATTTCTATGGCAGGCCGAGATTAGCTGTCAATTAGTAATAGCGGGCGGATCAGGGCGAATAAACATAAATCACTTTGAAAAATGGTTTGCTTTCCCACACTAGTGTGGAAAAAATACGTTCCCGCACGCCGATCTGTCAAAAGTCACTTTGCATGCATACATAATATACACGTATGTAAAGCAGTTATTTTATAGTGGGTATGGCAAAATAGGTTTCACAAGACATAATAATATTATTAGCTAGTTACTGACACTGCACCGTTGAAGGTGGAAATTTGCATCAATGAATTCATATTAATATAAAAAATATAACGAACTCTGCAATTTAGTTTTCTCACAGATTTTTTGAGGCTTTTTGGTATTTTGTATAACATCTGGATGGAAAAAAGTATTTACAGAATTTTTGTCTGTCTTTTTATCTATTTGTACTAGTTTGACTCGAAAACGGCTGGGTCAATTTTGATGGAACAGTATAGGAAGGTACTATCTACGGACACTCAAACTTAAAATATAGGCGATTTTAGCAGGCTATTATAGCATTCAGTTAAGGTAAGGTTTTTCTCAAAACCGACATTTACGCGACAAAATCAGGCCACTAGCTAGTAGCTGAAATAAAGCTATAATACTTCAGTCAGTGATTATTAATTAACGCCAAGATGTTTATAATAAGTAGAATAGAATAGAATGGAATGGAATGGAATAGAACGGATTTATTTATTTATTGTAAATTATAGACGAATAGAACCGATTAATATTTATTTGCTGCGATCTAGAAGTATGCAAAACGTCAAAAAATACACAAAATATGTCTTACATTCATTAAAAGTATAAGAAACTGTATGCAATAATTTTTTTATTCAATTTAAATTTTGGTCTTCATTCATCTCTTTTAAGTTTTACACCAGTTTTTGGAACATTTTGTAATCAGTTTGGTCAGAACTTTTTTCATGGTCTATGTAATTATTTCTTTCTATCGAAAGATTGTACAATTTACATATCAGTAGTAATATCTAACATAATAATAATGGGCAAGTGCATCCTTATTTTAATTTGTTTAAATCTTGGAGAAATATTTGTATAGTTTTTAAGAAAAGTTCGATCTTCTTTTTAACGAGACACCTCTGTGTCAGTTATTCTCTTTTAATGATGCTACCCACCTCTCTACTTTAAATCCACTAAGCCTGCTGCAAGATATTAGTCAGCAGTTTCAGAAGATAATATTTCAACGGATTGAAGAAAATAAACACACTTTTTTCAATTAAACAAACTTTCAACTTGCCACCTTTATTTCAGTTAATTATCACATTTGTTTCAAACGCGCAATTTTCTTAAAAACTTTGAAACAATTTTAAAATAATTTCTTGTCGCTAAAGATTTTAATGCAATGCGTATATCGTTTTTTCTACATTTACCATTTAAAGTTGATGGTAATTAATCATATAATTTAAAAAATATATACAACAATGTGTGATATTTACCAGAACGGTATCGATGCTAATGACCTCTGTTGTCGAGCGTCTATAATCCACACACAATTCAATTCCAGAACGGTATCTTTGTATTGTTGTGATTTAATTTTTTATCATTTGAACTCAGCTAATCTTTACATCAATCAGTAACTTTTATGACACGTTGGATAAATCGCTGTTTGGTTGTAATGTCAATTTTACTGCTTCGTTGTATTTTTAATTTTTTTTTAATTAAAAATTTGTTTTATTTAAATTTGTCAAAACAGTAAAAGGTTACAATTGTTGTACAAGATTCCAGACCTAATAGGTCTATAACTCTTACAGGCTACTACGTAAGAAAGAATAATGAAATTAATATATTATAATTTGTTATGAGGGAAAAATATACAAAAAAAAACCCTACACTTTTTGCACTAACGCATTATTGACATATTGGGTGTATTTTATATTGTTATATGTTTTAATCTTTTATGTTTGTGTTTTACTTTTACATCATAATTAGCAATGTCAGATATTTTTTTATTTTTGTTATCTTTGATTTTATAAAAAAAGCTATTTGTTATATGTCGTATAAAATTATATATATATTCTACATTTAGCTGTTCATGCATCATATGGCACGGGGTATATCTAGGATAGTTTCCAATAATTCTTAAACATTTATTTTGTACAATTTGTAGTTTTTTAATATTTGAATTACAAGTAAAATTCCATACAGGACAAGCATAGGTTAATATTGATCTAATCATAGTGGTGTACAATATTAGTTTATTTCGTTTTGTTAACCTGGAGTTATTATTAAACATAGGAAAGAGTTTTGACATAATTCCTATTGCTTTGTCGCATATAGTATTTATATGATAAGTAAATGTTAATTTTTTATCTAAATTTAGTCCTAGATATTTTGCATGACTTGACCACTCTATATTTGTATTGTCGATACATACAGTTTTGTTGGTTATCGGTCTTCTTTTAGTAAATAAAATTGCTTCTGTTTTGTCGGTATTTAGTTGAATAATTTCGTTGTATTTGGTATCGTCTAAGCAATGACTATTTTGCATATCGCGTGTCCCATTAAAATTGATCCACCCATGTCTCGAAAACTGGTTGCAAAAATGCTGTAATCGGAAACTTCACAGCACACTTTGGAGTATGCACTTTCAACTCACTCTATTACTTCCTCGATCCAACTTCAAAATTTTAAATGGCACCTTTTTAATATTTTTAGTGTTTCGTACTAAAATTGGTAAAAATAGAATCAACTCGGCATCTGTTTTAGGAGTTACATTTTAAATTCGACTGGGAAGATTTTTTTTGAATGCAAAATGTTTGGAATATCAAACTTAATGTAAATAAAAACCGGCCAAGTGCAAGTCAGACTCGCGCATCGAGGGTTCCGTACTACAAAAAAAACTTTTTTACTTAGGTATAGGTATATTTTAATTTGTTCTTTTAAGTGTTTTAAAAAGTTTCCGTATCAAATTTAATTAAAATAATTTTTAAAGTAAAAAATTCCAAAATGTTTACCTTATAAAACAAATCACGTATCGTCAGTTGGATTTGAATCCAGGCCTGCGCACTGACACGCGAGTTCTTGTTTCACTACACCGGACACAATGGCATACGTGTGTATACTGTCTATCTATATTTGTCTACAGTCTATTAAAGGTAATAGTATCTATATTATAGTACACTAGCGGACCCGTCCCGGCTTCGCTCGGGTGGTATGAAATTATGATTTAATAGCGGTCACCCATTACTCCGCTCACGTATATTTAGTATAGCTGATCCGGCAAACGTTGTTAATAATTTCTAGGAATAATTACATTACTCACTCGCTTCGCTCGTTCGTTTGAATTTTATTAATACAGTACTCACTCGCTTCGCTCGTTCGCTTGAATATTATAAATACACTACTCACTCGCTTCGCTCGTTCGCTTGAATATTATAATTACATTACTCACTCGCTTCGCTCGTTCGTTTGAATTTTATTAATACACTACTCACTCGCTTCGCTCGTTCGCTTGAATATTTTCGCCTACTCACTCGCTTCGCTCGTTCGCTTGAATATTATAAATACACTACTCACTCGCTTCGCTCGTTCGCCATATAAGTATTTTTTAAAGCTTTATATAAAAATCGCGATTAAAAATCAGGGGTTGATCGTATAAGGGTGAAAATTTAGAGTTGTATGTATTTTTCAATGCTGAATCATGAAAAAATTAAAACAAAAAATTTTGTCAAAAAAATAAAAAAAAAATTTTTGGGGTGGAGCACCCTAACATTTAGGGGGATGAAAAATAGATGTTGTCCGATTCTTCACTCTACCCGATAAGCACACAAAATTTCATCAAAATCGGTCCAGCCGTTTCGGAGGAGTTCAATAACGTACACCGCGACACGAGAATTTTATATATAAGATTATACGATAGAGCAAAAATAAAAGAACGTTGAAAAAACAAGTTTTTTGTAATGGGACCCCCTTAAATTTTACTTTTTGTTTTTTTTATTATTTGTTAGCATATCCACCATATAATAACACATATTCTGTGAAAATTTTAACCTGCTACCTGTTATGGTTCAAAAGATACAGCCTTTTAAAGGTAGGACAGATAGACGGCGTAGGCTTAGTAATAGGACCTTTACTAAAGGGTGAACTTTTGACTTTGAAGCAATTTCGGTAATTTTTTCGCTGTTTTTGGGCCCAAATCCCAAATTCCTTTAAATTGTCTGATTGCGCCCATTTTATATAGAGTTTGTGCGGTGATGAATTCCAAATTTCATTTAAATCAATTGTCTTTCGAGAGTGATCGCGAACACAGACTCACGCACAAAATAATATGTTCCATTTAAAATTTAGCTGTATTTAAAGTATAGGTAGGTAACAGAATGATCCGCCTCGTGTCGTAAGAATTCCTGTTTAACTCGGGTAATTATTTCAAACTATTCTCTTTAGTGTAGATCTTTTTCTGTTCACACGGTATAATATTATCATATTTAAAGGTTGCACACATTTTGTTAACTAAATTGCGCATTTTTCATATCACACATACATTATTAGCGTCGATGGAAGGCGGGATCTAGAGGTGGAACCAAAAAATCTCAACGTTTTATTAAAATTTGACATTTATTCATTGGTTTATTAATTGGCACTAAAATTTATTTGTTTCTCCAAAACATTATAATATTCGTATATTTTTGTACGTAAATAAAACAAAGGTCTAGGCATTCACGACTGTACCTTGTTAACATACACATTTGCATTTTATAGTAAGGTTATATCACTGTGTCAGAGTCGCACAGAGTTAAAACTGTTTGATTTGTAGTTGCAGTTAATTGAAATTTGAGGGCAATTATATCGTTGGCATAAGCGGCAATAATATTACCGGCTGACACACGGAATATTATGATAGGAGAATTGGAGCGCTCGGTTGACGTCAGAATACCCTTACTGACACCTCGATGTCACCCGGTTCGTAACTATATTACACGAAAACTGATTTTTAACACGCTTATATTAGTTTTATTTACATGTTGTATGCATTGCGTTATATGTAAGTATACAAAAAAATCTTGCAACTCGATTTTCAACTTCTTCCAAATGTCCAATTGACGTGAAACCTTGCAACCGTATGTAGTTTTGAATTTTGATGACAATACAATATTCTGATATTTTGCCTATAATAATATCTATATAAAAAGTTAAAAAATGGAAATAAAAAATATATGGTGGAAGTGACGGTGTTCATATCGAGGAGCTGGACTGCTCAAAGCTAACGGGCAAGGCACCTTGTAAATAGTGACAAATAATTGTAGAAATGGAGGGAATGCACGCACAGATATCTAATGAAAGAGCTTACTCCTCTATATCGGATAATTAGACTGTTCTCTAGTACCGCAAAAAATTTATCAAAGACAAAAAAGTTAAAAAATAAAATTTATGGCTTCAAAAAAATCTAAAAACACGCTTATATCAACGCATTAAAAAGTAGAAAATACATTTCTTTCTCTTCTATAACGTTTAAAAGCGTGGGACACTCTATTAATTAAATGAAATATAGGTGCAGTGAGTGTCCGACGCTTTTAAACGTTATTCGAAGAGAAAGAAATTTATTTTCCACTTTTTACTGTGTCGATATAAGCGCGTTTTTTAGATTTTTTTGAAACTATATTTTTTTTTCTATATAAATTTAATAACTCATTCACCAGAAATTTCGTAATAATTTTTTTACAAGGTTGGCGACAGTTGTTAAAAAAAATCATTTTACAATAATCGTTAAGTGTGAATTCTGAAATTAGTAAGGATACTAAAGTGCAGGCACATATTATCGAAAATTAAGTACGCAAAAACAAGACATAGGTACTAAAATGAACAGTCCTTCTGGATTTCAAATTTGCAAATTTTATTGTTTCTTAAGTTTTTACCTCGGTTTTCACCCACATTGTCTGAGAATCTTTTGTTGCTGGTTATCAGGAATTACAGACACATTTAAAACGATTAGATAATTTTGATCATCTTTACTTATTGATATTTCAAAGTAAATTGGGTTTTCTTTGAAACGATGAATACAAAATCTTTTTCTAAGCAAATAGCTTCTTATTCGGCATCTGGAAAAATTAAAAATATGATCTCATTTAAAACATTTTTAGTTTTTTTTCTGAAAGAGATTTGAAGGGGAAATCCAGTTTTAAGTCATCTAAACATTTAGAAGTGAATTGCTTCTACGTCAGAACCTGAACTAGATTCTGAACAAGAAGTAATTTGTTTCGAAAACTTGATCAGTAGAGATGTAAAAGGAAAGTTTAAAGAAGTAATTTGTCTTGAAAATTTGATCATTGATGATGTTAGAAGAAAAATTAATTTGGAATATTTTTTACTAATCGTAGTTTTACAGTAAAATGTTTTTCTTTTTTATAAGCTTTTATTTAACTTCACCAGTTAGTTAGTTAGTATGTGGGTGTCAAATCTTGCAAGTCAATTTTGAACGACTTTCGGGTGTTCGATCGATTTGAAAATTTGTACACATATGTACTCCCGATGACAATACAGGAATAAATCGTTTTTAGAATTAAATTCAACCTCTAAGTCAAAGGGGTTCAAACGGGGGTGTAGAGTTTCTTTGACTAATCAACGCCCAGGTCAAATCGCTGAAGCTAGAAACTTGAAATTTAGACAGTAGGTTACTTTTCTCCCGTAAGCATCCACTAAGAAGGGATATTTTGAAATTCAACCCCTACGGGGGTCAAAAGGGGGTAAAATTTTGAAAGGCTAAAATTAACAAAATAAAATATTTGTAAAAAAATCTTTTTAGAGACAAGCTTTTATTGAAATGTACTTAAAAGGAAAAAATAATATTTAATAATTTAGGTTTATAATTATTATAAAAGCGGGTGCTGCGACTAATAAATAGAGTTTACAACCCACGCTTTTATAATAATTATGAACCTAAATTATTAAATATTATTTTTTTCCGTTTCAGTACATTTCAATAAAAGCTTGTCTCTGAAAAGTTTTTTTACTAATATTTTAAGATTGAAATTAGATTCTACGAAAAAACTATTTTCTCCAAAACTTTGATCAGAAACGACGTTACAGGAAAAATTAAAACGATTAACTCATTGAATGTAGTCACATTTGATCGTAAATTTCTAATTAATTTAGTGTATCTTTCAGAGGAAATTGGTTCTTTTTCAGAACAGATAATTACCGATAGCATCGACAGTATCTCTATTTTAGTTATCAGTCCGACAGACAGCTCGGGTTTGATTACATTCAAATAAGGTTGTAAGAGAGTTTGGCTTCAGACGTGTAAGTAACGCCGTGATTGTAGGTGTGAGGGTGTTAGTGTAGTTGAATGAAGGTACTGCATACATATAACAGAGTGCTGCGTCTGTATGCGTCTTTCTCTCTCTGTATGGCTGTGTGTGTGTGTAATGTGTAAGTGAATAGAATGCAAAGCCTGATTTACGTTTTTCCATAAGACAGATTTTAATGTTATTTCGAGTCACAAATTGTTTAAATAGCACCATGACTCAAGGCGATGTGACTCTAACTGGAACTCATTAAAATCCGACGCGATTGCCATCGCCGTCGAGACGCTAGTGGCGGATTTCGTAACTAACCATGTTCGCAACTGTATTTTTTTACTATACCTATGTTGTTATTTAGCTAAGAAGAGTGGTATATTTTGACAATAAATAATGTTCTATGTATTTGTTGATTGCTTTTTAGTCTAAATTAGCCTTTAAATTGTAACAAACAAATCCATAATTTATTAATTTCAATTAACTTACGGATTAGCATTCAATAAATGTATGGTAATTTTGTAAATAATATAGTAACGTCATATTAATATCAACCACCTGGTGAATAATTACTCTGCAGTACCTCTATAAATCGGATAACTTAGTGCAAGGAGCAGTTTGTTCGAATTACTGGATACGCCCGAAAGCAGAAATTTTCCTTTATATTGTTTTAATTTATAAAAAATAAAAAAAAAATAAATAAAAATAAGATAAAAAATATATTTAACAGAAAATAATACAAGTATAATTTACAAATTAATTATGTTTCTCTAGAAGCGTCTATTAACAGAATGATAATTTATTAACATTTTAAAACAATATTCATTCACTTTATATAAGAAGTTAAAGTTATGCAATATAATAAGGTCAATTTTAACTATATTTTAAATATACCACATCTATAAAGAAATATGTTTTTTGCTATACCCATTACAAAATAGCTACTTTCGATGTATGTATAGCGGCCTTTAATGAGTCATTTAACAGGCAGGTGTGTGGTAAGTCATAGCAATTTCTGTTTATTCGCTCTATACGCCTGCGTGCGCCAGCCTCACGAACTTCACGGCATACTGTAGAAGTAAAGATGGCGGCGCAAATAAACTGTCAACATTTTTTGAAAATGAAGTGAAAAGTAGGTATGTATTTTGTAGTAGGTATGGCAAAAAATACCATATATATCTCGTGCGTAATAGTATTACGACTCGTGTGACTGTAAAAACTCGCTATCGCTCGCTTTTACATACTGTCATCGCTCTTCGTAATATTGTCCATTACACATCTAGATATACAATCTATTATTTTTTTAAATATTGTCTACCAATTTTTTTATAAAAATGAATTATTTTTTTAAACAAGTATAGACTTCATAAATGCACAATAATGGTAGTTTTGATTCTAAAATCAATGATAAAATAAAAAAAATAGTAAACGTAACACCTTCCACCAGATTTTTCAGCGAAGAATTATGTTGAGCACTCGTTGAGTTTTCGAATACCATCTGAACAATCTATAACAGACCCTCTCTTAGCTCCGTGCTTTTCTTCAGCGAGCTATCAAGCTATGTATCGCTACGCCATCCCTTTACCTCATCCCCGTCACTGTCCTAACACTTGGTTCACTTGATATTTATTCATATTATTGAGATGAGCCCCAACCTTCTCCATCTCACTCTGTCATTCCTTCGCCACTTTCATGTACCTTGTTCACATATGGTTTAGCCTTACAAGTGAATACCTCAAAAAATTCTTATTTAGCTCCAAACTTATTTAATGGAAAAATAAGAATCAATGATAGGTAATATTACAAAAAAGGGGTATAACTAATCTTGAAATTAAGTTCAAAATACGTCATGTATTTATAATATTTTACAAGATGGAATGTAAAATAAAACTTCCGTAATTTCCTGCTTTTCTAATTATTTTAGGCAAAAAAAATTTATATAGTAGGTAGAAGCATATATGAAATATATAAAGCCACAAAATTCGACAATACCAACATTCTTAATGACAAACTAATATTAAAATCGAACACAATATATGACACAATAATTAACAACACACAAACACCCAATACTCAGTAATCGTCTACATACATACTGTAACAAAACTCGTTGGTAACTTTGGTAAATATTTTTATTTATCTATTCTTTCACAACAGTGACAACCGTTTACATGCTTTGGACAATTATTGTTCCTCACTTTATTCACTGTTCGCTTTTTGTCTATTTTTCCGTTGGTCAGTTTGCTTGACCGTTGGTCAGTTTTGCTTGACCGTTGGTCAATTTTTGTTGACCAACACTTCGTTACTACTTGACCACTGCTTGACCACTATGTGTCCACCATATGTCTGTGGCACGTATATTGTTCACTGGGTCCACTATATGTCTGTGGTGGTAGTATTTATTTGCCACCTGCAGATATCTTCCACACTGTCTGTCACTTTGCACCAGAAGATTATCTGCACTTAATCACTCGAAGATCTCGTCTGTCACTTTCAAATATCTTCCACACTGTTTGTCACTTGGTACTGGAAGATTATTTGCACTAGGTCACTCGAAGAACTTTTAACTCGCTGGTGGTCTATTTATTTCTTGTCGCACTTTTCACGTCTGCTCTCGTTGAGAATGTATACGTGACTCTCCGGTGTTTCATACTTGCTCTTGCCTATATGAACTTTCCTGGTCATTTTATATCCATGGTGGCGGGTTTTCTTATTGTTGTCAACCAGAATATTTCTTCGCGCTCAAGGCTGCGTGATCCATGTTAAGCCAACGAATCAAGGCTGCAACCAGCCTGCTTAGATTCGTTACATTGCCTCCCCCTTAGACCTGTCCTGTCCCAGGACAGATTACAAGCACGAAAGAAGGGGTCATGTCGATAGTGGCATCTCTCGCCTCGGATGCATGTTCCTCTTGGGTAGAAATAGCAGTCTACACTCTTCTGTTGGCTCATGTGCGTTTTCAGCCCGAAACTGCATACCAGGATGTTCACTTCAGTATCTTCAAAGATTACTTCCAGCATGTTTCGTACGACTCTCCAATCCAACTGATCGAGCCCACAGCCCAGCTTAGGGACCGCTAATTTCTTGACACCGTCATGAAGTAGGTTGGCCTTTAACTCCATTAGGGTGTTCCACAGATCCACGTATGTAGGTTTCTGGTAGACCAATCGTTTCGTTACCAAATAGTAGATAGGACGGCACTGTTCTAGCAGCCGTAGTACCCTACCGACCGCAGGGACTTGTCTCCATAGTTCCTCTTGGCAACCAAATCGTCGTCGGAACTCACCCGCAATCCCTCTGGACATGCGCAGGTCCGCAGAGACACAGTGAGCGAGTGAGTAGCTGTCGGGGACACCAAAAAGGTCCTGTCGTTCTTCCTTGGTTACACCAAAACGGGCCTTTCTGGTCCCAGAGAAGTCGGCCATGAAATTTTCAAACTTCTGTCGGTCGTCCTTGATCGTTGTTTGCTCGACGATTCTTCTGGCCTGGTGGTCTTGTTCAGTCGTCCTGGCATAGTCTCCTTCGTAAGGCGCCAGTCGATTGGAATGCACTACTCTTGGTTTCCCTTGTGGCAACTTCCGCACACGATAGACGACATCGTTTATTCGCTTCATTACTAGATATGGGCCTTTCCAATCTTGTTGCAGCTTTGGCGACAGGCCACGTCGTCTCCGTGGATCATACAACCAAACCAAATCTTCTGATTGAAATCCACCATCTTGCGCTCGCACGTCGTACCGACTCTTCATTCGATCACTGGCCAGTTGGCTGTTCTTGCGGACTCGTTGATGTATATCGTCCAGCTTCTGTTTCAGTTTTGCGGCGTAGCTGTCTCCTACGACTTCTTCTTCCACAGGTGGTCGTCCAAACTCTAAGTCGCAAGGCAGTCGCAGTTCACGTCCAAGCATCACGCTGGCCGGTGTTTGATCGGTAGTCTCGTGAACTGACGCGCGATAAGCCATCAGAAACAGATGCAAGTACCGGTCCCAGTCTCGTTGGTGATCGGAAACAACTTTAGCTAGGTACTTTCCCATCGTCCTATTCATGCGTTCCACCATTCCATCAGACTGTGGGTGCAGCGGCGTAGTTCGTGTTTTGCGAATTCCAAGCAACCGGCACACGTCACCAAAGAGGGCGGATTCAAAGTTTCGGCCCTGATCTGAATGCAGTTCCATTGGCACTCCAAACCGACTGAAGAATTCTTTGACAAGCACCTCTGCCACAGTCGTCGCTTCTTGGTTCGGGAGCGCATATGCTTCCACCCATTTAGTGAAGTAGTCCATCGCCACCAGGATGTATTTATTTCCATCGTCGCTCTCGGGGAATGGTCCGGCTACGTCCTCTTTGCAGTTGACCCAATAGAACCTCTCTCGGACTTTTTCCAGGGTCTTCTTCACGCCGAAATGGCCTCCCGAGGCCCCATCGTGAAGTTGTCGCAGCACATCCGGCACTCGGCTTCTCGGTATCACCAATTGAGACCTTACGCTCGTGCCGTCTTCATTTTCCAGTATTCTCTTCAAGAGACCGTCCTCCACCTCCAGCGAGTTCAATTGGGCCCAATATGCCTTCAGCACTCTACTGGACGAACTGACGGCCTCCCAGGCTGGTCTTCTCACGTTCCGTTTCCACTCTAGCACTATCTTCAGTTCCGCATCCGCTTCTTGTTCCCGCCTAACTTCATTGGGCAACCACTCGTCGTTTACCAGGGTGGTTCTTGAAATGCAGCAAGTCTTCACTTCTTGGCGAGAACAATGTTGACAATTTTCTGGACACGGTCTTCTTGAGAGGGCATCGGCATTCCGGTGGATGGTGCCCGCTCGATGTTCGGTGTCGAAGTCGTATCCCTGCAACCGCTCGATCCATCTGGCAACCTGTCCCTCGGGGTTTTTAAATTGCAGGAGCCACTTCAACGCAGCATGATCTGTTCTCAACAAGAATCTTCGGCCATATAAATACTTGTGGAAGTGTTCTACTGACTTGACTACTGCCAGCAACTCTTTCCTAGTTACGCAATAATTTCTTTCAGCCTTTGACAGGACTTTGCTGAAATAGCCAATGACTTTCTCGTGCCCGTCTTGAATCTGGGACAGCACACTACCAATAGCCAGATTACTTGCGTCGGTATCCAGTATGAACTTCTCTTCTGTGCGTGGATAGCTCAGTATCGGTGCCGTTACCAGAGCGCGTTGCAGGTGTCGGAAAGCTTCTTCGCACTCGTTGTTCCAGACGTATTCCCGTCCATCTTCAGTCAATCTTGTCAAGGGCTTTGCAATGTTCGCAAAGCCAGGGACGAAACGTCGGTAGTACGTGCATAGTCCAAGAAAGCTCCGAACTTGGTGCTTGTCTTTCGGTGTTGGCCACTCTTGCACGGCTTTAATCTTCTCAGGGTCGGCTTCCACTCCTTCTCGAGACACAACATGTCCAAGATATTTCACTTTCGTCCGGAATATGTGGCACTTCTTCGGACTCAACTTCAGGTTGGCTCCACGTAGTCTTCGGAACACCTCTTCCAAGTTCTTTAGGTGTTCTCCGAACGTGCGACCAACCACAATCACATCGTCGAGGTATACCAAACAGGTCTTCCATGACAGACCCCTCAAAATGGTCTCCATCAGGCGCTCAAAGGTAGCCGGTGCGTTACACAACCCGAAGGGCATGACCGTGAATTGCCATAACCCTGTGCCGATTGTGAACGCTGTCTTCTCGCGGTCTTGAGGGTCCATTTCGACCTGCCAGTAGCCGCTCTTCAGATCTAAGGTCGAGAACCACTGAGATCCTGACAACGTATCTAGTGTGTCATCGATACGGGGAAGTGGGTAGCTGTCTTTCTTGGTCACGTCGTTAAGGCGCCGATAGTCCACACAAAATCGGGTTGAGCCGTCCTTCTTGCCGACCAGAACCACCGGTGATGCCCATGGGCTGCTTGATGGCTCTATGACTCCCTGCTTCTCCATGTCCGTGACGATCGTCTCAGCTTCATCTCGTCTCGTCAATGGAAGACGTCTCGGTCGTTGTCGTATCGGCCTGGCATCTCCCGTGTCAATTTTATGACGTACCACATCGGTTCGCCCTTGTTGCTCATCGTCGAGTGCGAAAACGTCCGAATAGCTGTGGATTAATCTTCGCACTTCTCTTGACTGTGCAATGTCAAGGTTCTCACACGAGCCGATAATCATGGTCGCCAATTTTTCAATGTTTCTTGCGACGGTTGGCCGTGGTACGTCCTCTACACATCTGGAAATTCGGGAGGCTTGCACACACTGTCCCAGCAGGGTGTTCTTCTTCAGGGTCACCGGTGTCGAGTTAACGTTCATAATTCTCACCGGTACCGTCTCTCCAACCCTGACTAGTGTTTTTCCCACTAGCACGCCGTTACGAACCGACTTGTCGTAGACAGGTTCAACTACTCGCACACTTCCTGCCCGAAGATCTCCATCCAGACCGGCTCGTATCATCATATCGCTTCGTTCTGGCAGTGTGACGTCTTCCTGGAGCCAGACTCTGGCCACCGAGTCCTCCCCGGGATGTAGGGGAAGTTCCTCGTCACCAACTCTCAGGACACCTTCTTTCAGGTCTAGTGCAAAACCAAATTTCCGCAGGAGATCCATACCTAGGATGAAATCGTCGGAGATGTCAGCCACCAGTACTTCATGGTCGAGCTTCTGGTTTCCACTGGTTTTCGGGCAGTTGCGCCGTATGTGGCCTCGTTCACCGCAGTTCCAACAACGGGGTCGCCACGGTTCTTGGGGATTCTTTTGGCGGCCGGTCTCCCGGAGAATTCTTCGCACCAACTCTGTCATGCGATCTTCGGAGCTCTCGGTTTCTTCCGCCACAGTCCGGACACGTTCGTGACCTCGTGATGCTTGCTTGGCGGCTTCAAATTCCATGGCATGGGCAAGCGCGTCATCTATGGTCTTCGATCGCGCCAGCCTCAAGCCCTGCTGAGTTTCGCCGTCTCGTAAACCATCAATGAACGTTTGTACCGCCAATTGCTCTAGGAACGACTCAGGTGCTGTCGGATACGCCAATCGTATTAAGCGCGCAACATCGGCTTGGAACTGTTGAAGCGTTTCTCCGTTCTTCTGGTTACGGTTCCGCAGCTGTGCGTGGTATACTTGCTGGAGGTGAGCATCACCGTACCGTAACTCCAATCGGGAGACCAACAGGTGGTAGTCGTTTTGTTGACTTGCTGGGATTGCCTGCAGAATGTTTAAGGCATCCCCGCGCAAGGCTACCACCAGAGAGATGACTTTGTCGCTCTCAGACCATCCATTGGCTCTTGCAGCCGCCTCAAATTGTTTGTAGTAGGTCGACCAGGCCACGTTTCCGTCAAACGTCGGAGGTTTGACTCTCATGCTGGAGGTGGTTGTCTCTCTCTCTATCTCGGTTGCGCTTCTGACTTCAACAACCGGAACAGAACGTCTTCCTTCTAGCATTTCCATTCGTTCTTCCATCCTTCTGGCGTTTTCTTCTAGGGTGTCGAGTCGTCCATCGAGCACCCCCATCTTTTCTTCTATTATACTAGAAGTTCCGCATAGTATCGTCTCTTCCATCTTTCTGGTATTTTCTTCTTGCTTTTTGGCGTTTTCTTCTTGCTTTTCTTCCATCCTCTGCATCATTGTCATCATCAGCGTGAATGCATTATCATCGACTCCGCTGTCCGACACCGCGAACAGAAAGCTTTCTGGGTCTTCGTCCTCCGCCACTAGCGCCTCTCTGAGCCGCTTTCGCAATACATCGTTCGTTCCTGATGTTTCCATGCTTCTTTTCTCCAGCTCGCGTTTGAGGTCCGCCTTTACCAAATCCTTCAACAGTTTTGTCGTCATCGTTACACCCCACACCTGACACCAGTGTAACAAAACTCGTTGGTAACTTTGGTAAATATTTTTATTTATCTATTCTTTCACAACAGTGACAACCGTTTACATGCTTTGGACAATTATTGTTCCTCACTTTATTCACTGTTCGCTTTTTGTCTATTTTTCCGTTGGTCAGTTTTGCTTGACCGTTGGTCAATTTTTGTTGACCAACACTTCGTTACTACTTGACCACTGCTTGACCACTATGTGTCCACCATATGTCTGTGGCACGTATATTGTTCACTGGGTCCACTATATGTCTGTGGTGGTAGTATTTATTTGCCACCTGCAGATATCTTCCACACTGTCTGTCACTTTGCACCAGAAGATTATCTGCACTTAATCACTCGAAGATCTCGTCTGTCACTTTCAAATATCTTCCACACTGTTTGTCACTTGGTACTGGAAGATTATTTGCACTAGGTCACTCGAAGAACTTTTAACTCGCTGGTGGTCTATTTATTTCTTGTCGCACTTTTCACGTCTGCTCTCGTTGAGAATGTATACGTGACTCTCCGGTGTTTCATACTTGCTCTTGCCTATATGAACTTTCCTGGTCATTTTATATCCATGGTGGCGGGTTTTCTTATTGTTGTCAACCAGAATATTTCTTCGCGCTCAAGGCTGCGTGATCCATGTTAAGCCAACGAATCAAGGCTGCAACCAGCCTGCTTAGATTCGTTACAATACACACAGATACTCACATTTCCATTTCATCTACCTACTATATAAATCATAAAATCTCGAAAATTAAATCAGTACTTTACAATTCACGACATAATACACAGTGCTTACCATCATAATATTATATAGTGTTACGAATACTCAATGTGTGTTTTTAAAAAAATAATTAACCACACCTGAAGATGGAAACTCGTTGCTGAAACGCGTAGTGATAAATCACAAGAAGTCACAAGACGGACATAATACAGGGTATTTCTAATACTTCATAATATTCATATAGTGACTTGGAGACCCTGCACTCTACAAAATATGTATCAGATTTTACAAGCTTTTAATTTAATACACATCCTAAATTATTATTCAATAACTATGTTCTGCATGTTGTGATTAGGATCTATGGTCTGGCTCTGAATTTTTGTAAGGCGATAGATTTGACTGTGTAAAAAATATATACTTTTTAGTAAATGAAGTCCGCATCTGATGGACCGATTGATAATTCTGTGTTGTAATGCATATTATAGTATTATCCATAGTTAAATGTTGTACAAAGTTATAATATTTAGTTCAGCGTTCCATTCGATATTTATTCGGTGGTTGAATATTGCCTGCGGTTATGGATTCTCAAATACGTCGTCTTCGAATTGACTTCCAGTTTTAACTACATTAACTTTATCAGATGACGTAATATATCAGAACGAAATGGGTTGTTAATATTCAGAAATTACGTAGAAAATAAGCATTGTAAATGCAAAATTTTCGCTCTGCATAATTAGTATTCTGAAACATTGTAGCATTTGTCAGTAGATACAGACAGATTAAAAAAATGTATTGTTTATTGTTTTTTTAGAGACTGTAGGTACCAAGAATTCATTGTTTTTATTTATTTTTTTACTGCCTACATGTTTTTAAGGTTAAAAAAATAATGTGCTTGAATTTTGTAAACTTGTTTTAATACACCGTGTAACGAAACAGTAGGTATACCAAAGAATATTGCGATTTCCATATGTTTTTTTAATTAAGAATTTATAGTCTAGTGAAACGGAAAGTAAACAATAAGTCGATTCAGTTTCAAATGAATAATTAGTAATATGAAATCATTTTTGAAGATTACTAACAAATAAGTTAGATGTCCGTTTAAGGAAAAATAAATGATAAATTCACATCAGTATAAAAAATGTTCAGTATAAAATAGTTGAGCTCAGGGATAATAATCTGTAAAAAGGAAGAAAAGAAAACATGTCAATAAGCGTATACAGTCTAATGAGGAATTATTTATATAATAACAATTTGATAAGAACCTGATTAATTATTGTTCGTTGATCGTTATGTTAATTATAACAAGTTTTATTTTCGACAGATAAGATAATGTTTCCACGTAATAATAACAGATGAACTGTCAAAGTAAATAGTATATTTCATTACAAGTGTCGAAATAGCGTTTGCAACCAGTGTGAAGTTTGCTGCTTGAGGTACGAAGGCAACTATCACACGCGTTGCAAAAGCAATGTTTCGTTTCGAGTAATATTCGTTTCGAGTAATATTATATTTGCATATTATTTTTCATAACAACTCTCTTGACAACTCGATTTGAGGTACTTACAATTTGGGCGCGCAAAAAAGCCGCAAAAATATTAGATCTGTTAGATTCATGTCAAAATTCAAATGTACGATTTACACCCGGACGAAAGCCTAGCCGGTCAGCTATTTATCATAATATTGTATTGTCATCGAAGCTACACATGCGTGCAAAATTTCAACTCAATAGGATCACGGGAAGTGGGTGAAAATTCAAAAGTACGATTTACACCCGGACGAAAGCCGGGCCGATCAGATAGTTACCATAATATTGTATTGTTACTGGAGCTACACATGTGTGCAAAATTTCAACTCAATCGGATAACGGGAAGTGGGTGAAAAATCGATCGCAAGATTTGAAGATATAAACAAACAAGCAAAGAAAGAAACAAACACATATACGGGGTCAAGCTAAATAAAACCGTTTAAAAAAACCACGTTATCTCCCGACACTAGCAAACAATGAAAACACAGCAGTCTTTGTGCAATAACTAATTAATAGTAATAATTAATTAGTAAAAATCTTAGTAGCTAGGTAAAAGTAGATAGTTTCTAAATACTATAAAAGAAATACGGCAGGCTGTTTTTAATTATTACTGTTCCAACTTTGTTGCATGTGAGACTAGAAATTATTATTGATACTGAATAATTAAATTAACTTCAAATTCATTCAGACATCTGTTTGAATTTACTTAGAACATATCTTGTTAATTTACGAAAGGAGAAAAAAGGGAAAATATATTAATCTATGTTTGCGATAAGTCATTAATATTTCAGCCTAGGAAACTATTGTGCTTTAAAAATAGAGGAATTGAAGATGCGTTATTAATTATTAATGTATTGATACAGTTGTATTTAATACAACATATTAGTTGTTATTTTCGATATTAAAATTAAGCAAAATCGCAGGATAGTGGACAAAATAATTTGATTTATTAAATTAAATGTACGACGTTTCGTCTATAGATTTAGACTTTTTCAAGTACATACATAAAAATAACAATATTTATGAAAATTAATATTAATTACTAACCATAGAAATTAACATAAGATAGCGTACATAAGACAAAAACATGGTAACATGTAACAAATTATGTTGACTATAAATTTTAACAATCAATAATAATACTAATAATACAAATGTTAGCATAATTTCATAATATAATTGTACTGACTACTTAAATTTTGAGTGTCTGTTCTATAATTTATTGAATTGTTTTTTCTAATAAAACACATTTCACTGATATTGCGTTTCTTCCAATTTGACTCTTTATCTAATATTTGAACTTCATTGAAAAGAAATTTATGCCCAGTGTCGAAATGATGAGATGACAACGCCGTCTTATTATCACTTAATAAGTTTATGTTTCTACAGTTCATTTTGTGCTGATAAATTCTATTTTTTAATAACTGTTTTGTTTGTCCCACATAGCACTTATTACATTCACAAGGTATTTTATAAATAATATTAGATTGATGTCGTATCTTTAAGTCTTGTGAATAGCTTATCCAATTTATTTAAGTTATAAAACACCAACTTAATATTCAAAAAACTTAAAGATAATTATATTATAATCACGATGGACACGATTTCTAATATAAATTTTCAATATTATTTTTGTTCAAGGAATTTTTTCAGAGATTACATGCAATAATTAATGAATTAATTAATTAAGAACAGTTGATAGAGTCGCGCTGCTATAAATACATTTTAATCATGAAGTGCGTTTTATACGGAATTACGATAGCGCAACTTCCCATATTTGATATTCGATCATAGATCAAAAGGTATTTAAGGCAAGAAATTGCTGTATTCCCTGGGACCGGATACTTGAGATTGAGACCGAAGTTTCTCACGGAGACTCAATCGGTCACCTCAAAATAAAATCAAATTGACCACACATTAAAAATCTATACGTCCACCGGAAAGCATTCACCCGTGGATTTGTATTTGTCCGGTTTCCACAGTCCGTGTGATCCAACATAGACGCCTGTTCATGGAAAAAAAACCCTCTACATAAAGAATCACATTACACTGTTTAGATTATCGTAAATTTCGAATCAACGATTTACACTATATAACAATAAGATTAACATTTTCACCGGAAGCATAGACCCGAGGATTTGAATTCGTTCCCCAGTCCGCGTGATTCAACATTCACGTCTGTTCACGGAAACAAACCACTACATAAAGAATCACTGCGTGACCAACATTTTTACGCTGAGGTTCACGGAAGCAAATCGTCTTCCTGAAATCGGCAACATTGCCGATATAACAACCGCATTACACCTTTTTGTTTCGCAAGCTTTAAGTAATTAAAGATAAATAAGTCGATATAAAAGAAACGTCTAAGAAATATTGGTGATAAAAAAAATAAGCGAGCCGTCGACTTCAAGCTCGTGAGAACTTATCGATATAGTTTTATTAATTTCCATAAGTTTGGAGAGGGTTCATTTTCATATCTGTTCTCAAATGTTTTATACTTCTGAACCTAGTAAATGGGATTCTGGAAGAATCAGATAAATTGATCAACAGGACAGAGAAGTACAGTGAGGCTGGTTTTTCACCCATTATAGTTATATAAAGAAACGCGGTTGGTAAAAAGCAGGCACGCGACAACCGTTTCATTTTGGTCGCGTTAAGTGGGGCCTGATAGATAGATTATAGTTTCTCGAAAGCTAAGATTGTCAGCGTCTAATGCTAAGGGGAAGGTTGGTAGATATTCGACATCGCTAGTCTCGCTTTGATGTTTTTGCCAATTAATTATTCTATTTGTTGACCCATAGTCCGAATAGAAAAACATTATATTAAGGATTATCTGCTTATTTTCTTATCGTTTTCTACAGCGAGTTTAAACTTTCAAACTTTTTTTAAGCTTCTGGTGAGTACTGCATTTTGTATTACCCATGCTTTCTGAAAATTATAAATAAAACTGCATGTTAAACAGTAATTTTGGCACCACAAGTGTTATATATGAAATGAACAGACACACACACTCACACTTATGGGTAGGTGTTGCCAGCTAACGGTAAATATCGGAAAGAGCGAGCCCCACAAGAGGTGCGCTCAACTAACTTAACAATTGCATCGAACAACGGCGGTACAATATAGAACTTCAGATTGTAGGTGCGCCCTCTCTTTCTATACGGGTAGAAGGTGGAAGGGCGGGTTACGAGACGATAAGCTTTTGTTTGCGGATGAAATGGCCATTCGTCATCGGACGGATTGTTTTAGTGTGGCTTCGTCCATTGAGCATTGCTGTAAATGAGCCAGAACAAATCATGTTTAATTGCATCAAAAGTCTTGAATCGTTCTTTGTGCAAAGGCACCTATACTATAACTCTGTATATAGGTCGATCGGTAAAGTTAATCATAAAAGCAGTTTAACAATCTATATCAAAGATCACAATAAAAAGTTAATAAAATAAGCATATACAACACATATTATACAATAATATTGTCAGTCATTTTTATCATATTATAATGAAGCCAAACTACGATATTAAAAGTATAGATATTCTACAAGAGGCACTATTCAAGCATGATATCTGGAAAGGATAATCACAACTAATTTAATTAAAGTCTATAGTAGATTTTCGGCTATATACCTGGCGCATTTTATTCGGACGAAATTAGCGTTTCTTCCAATGATTATTCTTACTAATTGACTACCGCTATTAATATTACTGTGAAATGTAAAATTTTTTCACTGCACGTTTTGTTATTTATTTAAAAGGTATTTTGAAAAGAGACTTAGATACTACCATAAGTAAACGTCGCCCGGTTTTTGTATTTTTAACTTCCCGCCGACTTCTTGCTATTGAAAATGAGAGATTTTCAAAAATTCAGGAAGTTACTGGTTTCAGTCCGATTTTCGAAAATATAGTTTTCAACAGATCTCGACGTTTTTAGGTCCTAGGAAGCTATTCTGAAAAATTTTGGGATAGACGTCCCCCCGCGCGCGCTCGTGTGTGTGTGTGTATAAATATAAGATATCTTTGGAAGGAAACCATCGATTTGGACTTTCAATACGGCGATAGAAAGGGTTTATCAAGACTTGGACCTGATTAAATTTTGAGTCCTATCGCACAAGTGGTTTAAAAGGTATACGTCAAAAACGTAAAAAATATTTTTTTTATTTTTATATTTGAATAACTTGAAAACTACTACAGCTTTATTTTAACCAATTTAGAGAAACTGAACAATTCAAGGTTGTTGAAACTTGCTCAAACTGAGGTAATTTTGACAAAATAGTAAATACCCATATCTATTCTTTTTAAACAAAATATAATATTTCCGTTTAACTGAAAACAAATGACATTCTTAAATCTAAATTTAATCCTGAAAGTCGTATCCGAAACGCACCATTAGTACTTATTATGATTAAATCGAATGATTTTTTTAAACAATTTATACTTTAGTATTTTTTATATTTTTTGAAGTGAAACTTCTTTAGCCACGATGAGAGTTATTTTGTTCAACAGCGTAACGAAAACGAAAAACAACACCGTCAAGGGTGAGGGAAATAAGCTGCTTGTTGGGAACCAGATCAGATTGACTAGCGGGTAGGCGCGTTGAGGGGGAAACTCGATCGGCACACCCCTTTCTGTTTGTTTAGTGTTTACTTGGTTACAAATGTTTCACTTCGAACTCGTAAGGTTTACACGCACCCATTTTTTTATTAGTAAATTTGTTGACTATAACGTTGACACGTACTATGTCTGCATAAAAACACGTTTATTAAAAGGCAAATTTGCTTTTACATTTCATATTAGGTACCTATCTATTATTATTTTTAACTGATGTGTCAAATAGATTGCATCTCGACTGCTAAAATAAATATTTATTTTTATAGATTCTACAAATTCAGTAAAGTCAACAAAATAATATAATACGTAATAATATTATGTTGACAAACTTATCGAACACCTGTGCTTGAACATTTGCTTATTAACCGTACCGTTATTTGCCCCCCTGTGCATAGTTCGCCTTAGACTTGAGGTACGTTTTACTTCTATGAGTTTGAGAGCGTATAATTTTCTTATTTGAGTTCACTTGCGTTTACTGAAATTTATGGATAAACTTAATATTATTCCAATGACAAATATACATTAAGTTCGGCCGCGGTTATCTGTTTATATTGTTTTAGACTCTGACTAAATTAAATTTTTGATTTACATTTAATTAACAATGCAACTTCTGTAATATAAGCCGTATCTTTTCAAGTAGGTACTTGAAGAAATTTACTTTATAAAAAAATAAAAATGTTTAGAAACAAGTAAACAAAAACGTGATATTTGATGGGATATACTTAAATACCTTATTTTGAGTTTTGTGATTAGTTGGTTGACTTATAGGTTTAATAAATAAAAAGGGGACAGTAAATTATCGAAACTAATTTTGTTTCGCAGCTAATGATTAAAAAAAAATTTAACTGTAAAATCTTGTTAAATAAACTAGTTAAGGTGGTAAATGTAACAGCTATGTATACTAAATAAAGCGGTAAAAAACATTTTTAAAACAAGCATTTCCTAAAGTGTATTAGAAATAAAAATAATATTTAAGATAGGTTCATAATTATTACATTATAAAAGCCTGGTTGTATATTATGTATAATGATAATTTATTAGTCACGACTCACGCTTTTACAATTACCTAAATCAAATATTTTTAGTACATTTCAATGACAGCTTGTTTTACAAAAAATACCTATTTTATTTTTTAATTTTTAGTTATTATAATATATTATACAAAAAAAGCGTGTAAAAATAACTGAGAATACGTCCTCCCACCACCAAGACCAAGACTTCCACCACATTAGGGTAGATCGAAAAAATGAAAGTTAGAATTTGCACTTGGCTTTGTGGGGGGTAGGTGTTCTATGAATATTATATGATATTGCCAAAATTTCAGATTTTTAGTTCACCATTTTGTACTGCCTCAAGGATGATCAAATATGCGATAAAAGGAAAAAAAGGATTTGAAAATAGAACAAAAGATCTATTTATTATTGGTATACTTTATACTTAATTACCATTCCAATTCCACTAGTCAGGGTACTAATTTTGATCAAAATTCACTTTTCGCAATTTTACAATATTTTTCGTTTCGAGGTCACCGGACTTCAAAAAACATATTTTTGGAGAAAGTCTGTTCGTCTCTATGACCTGTGAGCACGATACATAGGTCAAACGGTTGAGCGGATCGAAACCAAATTTTAGTAGAATGTTTGACATGTAAAAAGGAAGAGTCCTGTTGTTTTTTTGTAAAATCGGCGCATTCGCAGAAGAGATATGCGCTATAACGTTGTTTACCTAAATCAAATATTTTTAGTACATTTCAATGACAGCTTGTTTTATAAAAAATACCTATTTTATTTTTTAATTTTTAGTAATTATAATATAATATTATGCAAAAAAAGCTTGTAAAAATAACTGGGAACACGTCCTCCCACCATCAAGACCAGGACTTCCACCACATGTTGATTTTTTCTATTTGTTTAACTTGTTATTTAAATATTATTAAAGCCGGACTATTGTATTGTTATTTGTACTAGATAAGTGGAAGTAGATAAAAAACGCGTTACAAAATTTCGCTCTTACAGAACCTAATTTCTATGTTGAACGAATACAGTCGAGTATTGATAATAAAAATCGGTCAAGTGTGTGTCGGACACACATAAGTTAGGTACCCGTAATTGTGATTTTCATAAAATATTTTCAGGTTTTTTTTCAAAAAAAAAAAAAACATTATTAAATTAGTGGATTTTCAAATTAACTACAGTTTTTATTGTATTTCTCCAAAACTTATTACCCAAGTAGCACAGAAAGTTGTAAATTGGTTCTCACAAGCTTGTGGCAACTAATTTTCTACAACCATTTGGTTCTGCGAACCGCTCAAAAAATTTATCACAACCACTCTCACAAGCTTGTCACAACTAAAGTGGCGTAATTTTTCGGTTGCGACAAGCTTGTGGCAAGCTTGTGAGAAGGTTGTGGTTGTGGCCACAACCAGAGAAATATTTGTTTGCGAATGACGATTACAACCGAATTGCAAATTTTTATTTGTAAAAGAATTTATACATATTCTATAATTATTACGTAGGTACTTTACATTATTTGCACTTTATAAATCGTTTTTTTTCATCTGGATATTGTAAAAAGTTAAGAGAAATACAAATTTTCTGTGAAAATGGATGAGATAGGTCGAAAAATAGCGATT
This sequence comes from Mongoloraphidia duomilia, assembly GCA_039654895.1. NCBI lineage: Eukaryota > Metazoa > Arthropoda > Insecta > Raphidioptera > Raphidiidae > Mongoloraphidia > Mongoloraphidia duomilia. Next base: position 40,365,899 of record CM077517.1, on the reverse strand, counting down.
CGCCTCACAAAAATCGAGTTATTTAAAAAAAATTATTTAAACGTCAAAATTTTGGAAATTTAATTTCACTTAAACAAAACAGTGAAATTGCTCGGATTGCCTAGAAAATATTTATAAATGTGCTAATAATTATTTTTCAAACAAAAAAAATCACTCCTTTTAGCGAAAATGAATTTTTAAATATTACTGATTTTTTGACGAACACTTTTTTCAATATGGCGATTGCTTTTTCCTCAATAAATATGGCGTTTAAAAAGTATACAAGCTTTTATTTGTGATGCGAAACATTCTATGACCGTTTGGTTATAGATTGGTTCTGTGAACAACCCGTCAAGAACCACAACTAAACAGTTCGCAAACGGAGTTGTGAGAACCTTGTTACAACTAAGACGAAAACCAACCAAGAACCACAACCAAATAGTTCGATAGGTCAGTTGTGAGAAGTTTCGCACAACTAAATTACGAAATATTTGGTTTAGACAGCTAAATACTTGTGAAAACAACTGTTTCACAACTTCAGTTTTAAGCTAAAAATTTGCTAACCGAATTACAACCAAATGACGGTTGCGACAAAGCTGTGACAACCCCGATTTTGGTTGTGGCAACTAATAATTTTGCTTGTGCTAGTTGGGTAGCTATAGATTCCATGAACCGATATATAGCAATAAAACTGCGTGATTAGCATCTGATTGGTTGCTTGAAACCCAACACAGCAGAAGGCACTGTAGGGATGTACTAAAATATTTTCAATTCACAGCAAATAAAAATTTATTTAAGGTTTTGTTAACATTGTATACAATAGACTAAATTAAAACTTTGAAGCTTTTGTTTGCCTCGTGGACAACCGAACAACCGACAGCCGGTAACAATACCTCACACTTAAAAATGATTTTCAAACAACCAATCACATACTTTGTGCATCCTTTGCCAGACAGTAGCTGCACATAACAGAGAATGTGTTGTTCACGTGATAACTATATCTGTTGGTGGGAAAGACTATAGTGAGATCACATATCAACTCCATTAAACGAGCGCGCGCGCGTAGCAAATGAGATCTCGTAAGAGCCATCTAAAATTTGCACGGGCAAAAGCAAGGCGAAAAACTTATAAAACTTGAAAGATAATAATATTAAATTACGATCATCTTATTTTATGACAATATTCAGCAATGTGGTCAATATCAATAAATATTATAACATTTTCAATAGCTACAAAAATCATTTACTGAAATCTGCGATATAATAAAATTAAGTTTTATTTAGAAGCTAATAATACAATATACCTGAATGACCTAATAAATCGGCTATTTATCGTGCAATAGCGGTGAATTGTAGCTTTAATAGCTTATATAGTGCAATAACCATAGTTTCAGACGGAGCAGCAAAACAACATTAAAGGAGGCAATGGCCAAGCGGACACATATCAATCGGGGAATGGCAGAGTTACGATAATTCACATGCAGGCACGATATTGAACTACCATTCACCTAAACTTACTTAAACTTTTACTTAGGTGTGATCTGCATGATGTTCGTGTTGCAGCAGCAGCAGGCTAAAGGTACGTGCAGTACGCAGCTGGGATTCTAGATAATGGTAGCATGTATGGTAGATGGTGGCTGAAATTATAAGCGCTTATAGGTTTGCACAAGGAAGCTTTGATACTAGCATTGATACAAGCTTAAATCGCGTTTGAAATGTCAGATAGCGAAGACGAATATTTGTGTTCTTATGCTACAAAGTAGTATATTTTAAATACAAATTTGGGTAGGAGGTATCATGTCCACCCTATTCATAAAAAACGATCTAAACATGGCGAATTTCATCATTTATACCAAGAATTACAATTTTACCCAAACCGGTTTTTTTGAATTTTTACAGATGGAACCTAACACTTTTAAATACGTCTTAGAAAAATCTCAAAACAAATTAAATATAAACTGGCAAAATTTCACTTATTAAACTAATCACATCCATTGCGAAACTTGTAACGGCCATTTGACAGTTGTCACACGTTGATTGTAGTAGTCAGCGCACTGAAAGAATGGTGAGATACATTCTTGAATCTACCAGCTCTTGTAACAGCGCTTATACCTGCTACACTCACTGCTTCGTTGTGTACGCGCTACAGCTTCTTGAATATCACGCGTTTTTTGTAACCTTGCTAACCAAAGCTTAAAATGTATTGTCCTTTTCAATAGATTTATTTATTGTGTTCTTCATCAAATTTTAAATTGAAAATACATAAGTTCATAAAGCAAGGAACGCCCTAAATTGTGCTTTTTGTCCCATATCGGTATCTTTAAAAAGTGAGAAGTTATAGGCAGTCAAAGTTGAAATCATCACAGAGTTTTTTCACAGTGTTTTTTTAATACGCGTTACGAGTACCTTCCATAGCGATTAAAAAAAATCCGTTCAGGAGTCCATAGGAAATGTAATGCTCTAAACGATGTTTTTGTTCTATCTGGATAACTTAAAAAATGTTCAAGCAAGACGCATTCAAGTTCATTTAAAAAATAGTTTTTTTCTTCTATTTAGCAATTTTTCATTCAATTCGCTTGGACTTAAATGCCTATAATTTAAGAATGTCTGAAGTTATAGAGATAGGATAAAGAACATCGTTTAGGGCATTAAATTTTCTATGGACTCCAAGACGGATTTTTCTTTATTCAATATGAAAGGTACTCGTAACGTATGTTAAAAAAACACGTAAAATTCTGTGATGATTTCAATTAAACCGTTTACACACTGAATGAATTAGCTTAAAAGGGCCCATTGCGTTCGTTGTAAATAGATTCCTCCTTTTTGTAGCATTATACTTCTAGCGTACAGCTTACCAACAAACTTTGTTTAATTTGGTCATAAGCAAGTCCAGTTGAACTCGGAAAACGCGGGTACACTGAGTCTCCGAAACAGTCTGAAGTCTGAACACAGACTGATGATTATTGTGTTGGCTCCCAACACATTTCCTTCACCGCTCACCAAAGTGGTGGCGATAAAGCTTTATGTATATTACACTGGATTGTGTGCTTTCGTTTGCTGGAACTTTACAACGCAGGCGCGCATTTTGCCAAATGAAAACTAGAATTAATCGTATTTTATTATTTCAAACATTTTTTTATTGCTGAACATATCAACCGATTTTTAAAGAAATTTTATGGTTGGAATTCTCTAATTATGCACTATAGGGAATAAGATCTTTTTGTCATTAAGAACTGACATTTTTAACCCCCGACGAAAAAAGAGGGGTGTTATAAGTTTGAAACCTTTGTCTGGCTGTCTGTGACATTGTACCTCCCAAACGGATGGACCGATTTCTTTTTTCTTTGTGTGAAACCTGGTATTTGCGAGATGGTTCTTAGCCATGGTTGATTGAAATTGATTCAGCTGTTTCCAAATTCTTCAGCTCTCATCACAGTTTGTAATCTCTCTGTGGCATTGTAGCTCCTAAATGGATGGACCAATTTCAATGTTGTTTTGTTTTGTTTGAATGCAGTTAAATTTACAATTTATGTGAGGATGACATGTTTTCACACAATGCTACATAGAAATTAAAGACAGAAAATTTGAATAAAAGTTCAACATAATTTTTTGTTTTATCATTGGACCTCAGAATTTTTTAACTTTCATTTTATTTTTAACTTCCCATTGGAAGTTATTGTAATGGGTTCGATTTTGCGAATGAAAAATTTGGACATATCTGCACATTTTGAGGTCCCTAAAGTCAGAATTTACTGTTTTTAGAGAGATGTCTGTGTGTGTGTACGTACGTACGTTCGTTCGTACGCTGGTGAACTTTTTTTCGGCTCGAATATCTCAAGAACAAATAATGATATTGACTCCGGACCAATTTCATTCGACACATAATTACATAATGAACACCTGATTAGGTTTGCAGGAAATTTCAATCAGCGGTACATATACAATGTACATGTATCTAACATCCGCAATTGTGCTATATTAGGTGAGTACGATCCTGGTTTTGGTAGGCCTGTCTATCGTATGAGATGTGCCCCAATGTATATTCTGGTTTGGCCGGCCACAGGAGGTGACATTTCTCCCAACACATTTATTCCCGCATGTCATAGCGGTATATGTTGTATCATAAAATAATATCAATGCATTGGATGTAATAAGGTCAGATCGGATTGCTGTAAAGTTGGATGACATGTCCCTTTTTATACCAGTTCAGTAGGTGTAAACTTTCATTCGTTCGATGTTTATTCCTCTATTTTGTGGCATTTTTTCGGACGGTTCTAAATGTTACGTTTTCTTTAGGAAAACATCAGAATCTTATCGTCTGCATTAATTTAGACTGCTCAATAATTATAATTGATTAATTTTTTTTAGAAATAATAACTCTAACTGAAAAAGAAGAGTTTTTAAAAGTATTTCGAATTTTAAAAAGTATTTTCAAATTGAAATTTTGGGAATATTTTGGTGTGTCGAGTTTAAAATACAACATTAATCATTTTTTTAGCCTTAGATGAATTTCAACAGTAAATACTCGCTTTCAGTTTATTTCTATGAAAATGTTTTCTCGATATTTGCTAGAATAATCCAAATCGAAATAATTCAAATAAAGTAAAAGTTTTCATAAAATGTACCTACTTTATATAATTACCGTATTTTTACTTATTGTTATAATCCTATAGAGTTAGGGTGTAGGCTTTACAGCTTTATCAATAAGTAAGAGCCATTCAATTAGGAAGGTTCCATTGGGCGAAAATACTAATTATGATACTGTCACATCATTATAATAAAGATAACTTTAAAAATTCTGAAAGAATTATTTTGATATCTTTAATTTCAACGGAGATATTCAATTTCTTGTACGTGTAGCTTAAGCAACGAATAATTGTGGATGGAAAAGTCGAAAGCAGAACGTTTGACTTAGGAACTTTGTTTGGACTAGTTAGGAGATAAACATACTAAAAGTCCTTACCCCTCCGAGGTACGCCCGAGGGTGGGGGGCACAAAGAAGGTCCCGTTTTTTGGTTTTTTGCTTTTATCTCGAAAACGGTGCGTCGTACGAAATTTTGTTGTACTACATAATGAAAGCTGATAAAATTCTCTACAGCTTTAACTTTCACACTTTTTATCTATCTCCATTCTTTGCCTAGCTATGAGCTTCGAAAAACGGCCGATTTTCAAAAATGTGTTAAATTCTCTGTAGCACATTGTAATAATACGAATTTGCCAAAATCATTTCTTATTGCACATCCACACTATTAAAAACACCCACACACTATTAAAAAATAACAAGCTGGGAGTACCTCCACGCGGTGAAGGCGGAAACAGTTTATTTTTAAACTGGATAAAACTCCCAATAATATCAATGAATAAAATTCTCGACCAATTTTTCAGACAATGTATTAACAAAAAATTACAACAAATAATTCAAATAATTGACGTTTCGATCCGGATTTGGATTTTCTTCAGAATCGAGCTAAAAAAATAATAATATAAAAATTAATTATTAATTATTAATTAGTTTATATCTAAGAAATTAAGCCGTAGATTCGACAGATGAGGAGAAAGAAGAAGAGGCAAACGCTGAGGAACCACAACCAGGCCCGTCACGCCCAAAGAGGCAGCGAATTAAATAATTCATTTTTTAAAAAGGTGGATGAGCAATAAGAAATGATTTTGGCAAATTCGTATTGTTACAGTGTGCTACAGAGAATTTAACACATTTTTGAAAATCGGTCGTTTTTCGAAGCTCATAGCTAGGCAAAGAATGGAGATAGATAAAAAGTGTGAAAGTTAAAGCTGTAGAGAATTTTATCAGCTTTCATTATGTACTACAACAAAATTTCGTACGACGCACCATTTTCGAGATAAAAGCAAAAAATCAAAAAACGGGACCTTCTTTGTGCCCCCCCCCCCTCGGGCGTACTTCGGAGGGGTAAGGACTTTTAGTATGTTTATCTCCTAACTAGTCCAAACAAAGTTCCTAAGTCAAATTTTCTGCTTTCGACTTTTCCATCCACATCCCCTTGTGAGCACTCATTGACTAAACTAGTGGGGTCGCAAACAAAATTGATTTTTGAATATGACGTCACGCGGTACAAGTTTGCTGTTTTTTAGCTTTGTGAGTAATTAGAACCTAAGTTACTTAGTAACTATTTTGTTGTAATACAGACTTTTCTATTTATATTAAATTAAAATTAACTGTCAAAAATTTAAATATGTCAATATTTTCCGTCATCAACTGATTTGTTTTTAGTGTTTCCATAACAATTTACGAGTTTATAGAAAGAGATTTATCGGAAGTTACCATGTTAAATTACCACACATACGAACTGAAAATAACTTTTAAAAATATCGTGCCGCGTGACGTCACCCGGACTGAAAACGGAATTTCTTGGAGAATTGTCAATTCAAACTTTGAAGTAGCATAACTTTGTTGTTTTTAAAGATATTTCAAAAATTCTTGCGCCATTAATTTTATAATTTTTTGAACTATGATTTAGACCAAAAAAATAAAAAAGGGAAACTTCCTAATTGTACCAATTAGCAGATTTTACTGCATTAAGATTGGTTTTTCCATTTTCAACTAATACTTCATCTGGAATAATTTCACCACTTTTTCGTTATTTTGTACATTTTTAAACTTTAGCTTATTTAATAGCAATGTGGGAGAAATTAATTATAGAACTTAGAAGGTAATTCGTTTCATAAAGAACCATCTCGATTCAAAATCATGAAAACTTTCATATTAGGTTTTCTCATAACCAAGATTTCTGACATGTGTTTGCTTATGAAGACACGATAATGTATTTAATTCAACGCTCAGTTCTGAAAACTAATTACACAAATCATCAAAAAAACGTCCATCATAAATTGCCAGTTTCATTAAAGCGCAACAAAACAGACCTAACCTAATCAGGATTAAGTCCAAAGACAAGACATTTAATCCGCATAGTACACAAAGCACATAACATACATATTATGTACATATTGTGTTAGATAGTGTTACGGTTACAATGTTTGTTCTCTTAATTCGGCCTCAAATCTGTACAACATCCAAGCTCAACGTCGTGTGACATCATGTTTGATGAAGTCACCCTACAACATAATTAACACACAACTCTCAATATAAACCCGTGATGGTCCTACAGACTGCTACACTACCACTGAACTTTACTGCCAGTACCATACCATATTATACCATATGTACTCGCTAGCGGCGCTGCTACAGTGCATTAACTAAAACTTTCAACGTCCTGCAATAGGAAATTACGTTCAAGGGCTGTAGCTAAACTTAGAAAAGTCCGCTAAGCTAAATAAATCTGCAATGCGCAAAATATACTATCGAACAGAATAAAAGCTTATTTCAGTAAAGATACCAAGAACATGAAATATATTAGAAATATAGAAATTGATAGAACTGTTATTTCAAACCTTCCTTGGCTTTAAGGAATCAACCTATGTGCTAGACATAAAATGGAAAGGACATAAGGGAACAAATACAAAATTTATAGAATTAAAATTTGATAAAACAAAAAAACTCATCTATTGAATTTAAAAAAATGATCTGAAAGATATCCTTTTAAAGACTTTTTAAAGTCTCAAAGTTATGCTGTTTTTACTTCCCACCTCTACTATGGTAGGGAAGTAATGGATTTAGTCCGAAAAAAATATTTCGAGATTTTAACAGATTTCACGTTTTGAGACCCTAGCAATCGTTTAAGATCATTTTCTGACTGATGTCTGTCTGTATTTCTGTGTGTGTGTGTGTGTGTATGTGGTCAATTTTTCGCCTTCAATATCTTAAGAACGGAACAACATACGGGCATTCCGATTGTTCTATTGTGTTTATCAGCCTTTAACTTAGATCTGATTAGATTTTGAGTCAAATCGGTTCAGTGGATCCCGAGATATTCAAAAAAACGTTCTCAATGTCACGTATTAACATAGGTAAAAAAAATATAAATGAACTCGAGATGTTATAATATGAAAAAAATGTAAATATTTTTTTTCTCTAAAATGTATAGTTTTCGAGAAAAAAAATATTTTACTAAAAAAAGAAAATTGTACGTAAATCAAGGTAACCATGATTTTTGCTATATTAAGCTAGCCATCAGTATAGATCATCAAACAAAGAAGAGGGCCATGCTTTTTTCAAAGAATAAAAATTAAATTGTGTTTTAAAGACCACCAACAGATAAGGTTATTTGGGCCTAGTCAAAGAATAAAAAAAGAGTGTTTATTTTTTGCAAATATTTACTAGGTGGAAAGTATAGGACTGGTCATTAGTCGAATTTTTATGATTGTATTGTGGGCCTCAATAGCCAGGGCTGTACTGATAATACATCAAAGATATCTTCGGAAATATTAAATTTATTATTCTTTTCCTGGTTAAATAGTGATTTATCTCATTTAGTGATCAGATGACTAAAAAATAGTAGCTACGGTAATTCTGTACGTAGATAGCTATAGTAATTAACAATAATTATTATATTACAGTAAACTACAGGCAATATCTCATTTAAAAGCATTTCAGAACCTAAAAGTGACGTTGTATCAATGAAAATGATCATACTTTAATATAGCCAATATTGTTTCTCATTTTTTATCTTAGTTAAACCTATTTTATGGTTTTAGATAGTGGCTGAATATACAAAAGTGTAAAGGCCAAACAATTTATAAAAAAAAAATAGATAAATGTTTTTTAAGAAATTGTTTATTTTCTCTTTTAGGGCCAACGCACACCTACTGTATACTTTTTGTATCAAAAATGCGCGATTTATACGGCACTAATTCGCGATTTGATGATTATTCGGCAAAATTTATGTTGGAATATTGGCATGCCTTAATAATTCACCATTACCTACATGACTTCCACTTTATTTGTGCGTTGTCACTATTATAATATTATTAGTTTTTACGGTTCTAGAACAGTTTTCAAAAAGTTCTTTGAGTAATGTATTGTAGCGCTACACACCTGGTACGTCACGTGGGGTCGCCAGTACCGACTACTACGGTCGGTACATTGGACAGACATAGCGGCTGTAATCGTAAGTGACGATGACAGAATCTGTCGTTTAGTTGCTGCGTGTCTCATGACGATGGAGTGACCATTTCACTGTTCTGAAGACGCTGTAACCTATACTATCTACCGTCGCGTCGTGTGTATTATGCTCGTATATTGAATTATACAATTATTACTTTGCTGGCTGAAAGCTATAGTCTGTTTCTGAACTTACAAATAAAAGTTTGAACAAAATTACGCTTTCTCGGCACTCCAGTAATGTCCAGATAAATACTATTTGTGATACTGACAGAATTATTATTAAATAAAAACACACAATTAGAGTTGTTAAAAAAATCAGTAATGTAATAGGTATTATATACGTTTATAAATTCCAAAAAATGTATAATTATTTTTTTCGAAATGAAATATTTCAACATATAAGTATTATAAGTACTACGTAGTTTAGAATTCAAAAATCTAGCACATAATCAACCTATATGAGTAGCACAGTTTTTTTTTCACGATTGGCGTTGATACATTTACAATGATTTTAAACATTTAATGCAGAGTGCGGTATGGGAAAACTTGGCGTTTTAAATCTGATTTGTCGGTCATTCTTGTAATAATTGGATCAGTAAAGCAATGGTCAGCAGCTGTTAGGATATCTCTTTCTACTTGAGTAGACATGTGGCTTAGTCGTGAAAACGTATTTTGATTTTTGTTGAACATTGTGATTGCGTTAAAGCGGCGTTACACATGTGACATTTGTCAAATACCAAAAATCAAATGTTTGATATTTAGCATACTATAATATTATTTTATATTGTAAATCTGAAAAAATTGGCAAATATTTGCTATTTGCCAAACATCAAAATATGTTTCCCGTCTGTTGTCTGTAAGATATCACACATCAAAGTGTGGCATTGTTTGTAAAACAAAGAATTCGTACCAAATATACAAAAGTTTGCCAAATTTTAACAGATGATAACTCATCTAGTTGAAAAAAAAATGTGTTTGCTATTAATAAGTAAAAACAACTAATGTTTACATGTTTAATTCCATAAATGGGGAGGACAGTATGGCTCAGTTGGTAGCGTCGCGGCCTCTGAATTAGACTGTCGTGGGTTCTAATCCCACCTCTGCTCATGGATGTTTTGTGATGTAATTTAGTTTTTAAGTGATATATTATAATATTTGTTGTATTTAAGACGCTAATGACCTAAGATGTCGACGCGTCTATAATCCACAATAAATAAATAAAATCCATAAATGGGTCATATTTTGTTGATATAGAATTATTATGTTCTTAAAATTAGATGATCTTTTCATCTGTCAAAGTCTGTCGAAGAGCTAATAAATCGACCTGTATATATCTAGCAATGCGCTTTTTATTGGATTTAAATAAGTTCTTCAGTTTATTGTATTAGTGAAAGTTCTAGAATTAAAATCTTTTACAGACACCCTTCTATGAACTTACTGCTTCTAAACAACAGTATAGCATTTCACTGAGAATAAAATGGCGCAGGCTTCTTGCTAATATCACCTCAAACCCGAACGTGATGTGATGAAGCAAACTGTCTCCTGCTAGTTCCACAAGACAAAATCACGGTCATTCCTAAGCCAAGCAGGTCTCGAACTGAAGACCTTTCCTGTGAATAGATAGTAGGGCAACAGAACTATGTGTGTTGTATGAACAAAATATACATTGTCGAAACAAGGATGCTCTAATATTAGAAACAATGTATTTAAATAAACTGTTAAAAAAATAACAAAAATGCTAGATAATTATCTAGCATTTTTGTTATTTTTTTTGAACTGAATTAATTATAATTAGTTCAGTTTCAACTGTCAAATTTTAATAATTTTTATAGTATTTTATGCTTTCATTAATACACTTATAAAAAAACTAGCGGTCGCCGTCCGGATTCGCGTGGGTGCTTGAATTTATGATTTATTATCTCCCCCCGCAAGAAATTCTCCCCTGCGAAGCAAAGTCGGGCTGGTGGTGTTTATAATATTAGTAGGATTCCGCCTATATACGCTAAAATGCTAAAGAATTTCAGAGTTACGTTTTGTCACTATCCCACAAGAACTCCCCCCCCCCCCGCGGCAAATTTATCAAAATAAAATACAGTCTATATTAGGGTGTCCCAAAAAAATCGAAGTTGTTTTTTTTTAACGCATACCCTCTTATTTTATTTGTGTTATGTTAAAACAATTGCAAATAAAATTTTATGCAATTTAAACAACGGCAACCCGTGCCGACTCACGTCTAAACATATCAATGCTTGCTTACTTGAGCGAGCGCACGCCTTCTTAATGTGCTTGTAATTTTTAAATGTTATGTTGGTTAAAAGTATTGTTATTTATCAGTAAATATGTCAGTGGAATTACGTAGTTCTAAAAAAAGTATATACTTAATAGGTGACACAAAACATCAAATAACGGGTTCAAAACTTCCCTCAAATGGACAAGTTCTCGCAGTATTGTTTTATAATATTCGTGAAGTGAATTTAACTGTCAATGAAAGCGCTAATCTCACTGTTTGCGAGTGTATTATCTTTTGGGAAAAGGCACGAATACCCACCAAATCGTTGCCGAATTGTGTGAAGAAACTTGTAACAAGCTTGGAGGGACTTACAAAAAAATGCAAAGAAATCACAAGACGTGTTTAAGCGGCGTCAAGAAGAATTTCTAAGTAATCTAGGCAATTTATTTGATATTGCGCATGTCGATGCACTTCAATTAATGAAAATAGAAGAAGAATAAGATCTTTTTGCAGCGCCAGAGAGAGCCAGGTCGACCTGGTCATTTAGGTGGAGTAGATAAAAAACTGACTGACAAAGAGGAAAGGGCGCAACTTCGAGCTATCGCAGAAGAAAATTGGCGAATCAAATATGTTTCTGCGTCAACTTCATCGGTAGCTTGATAGAGAAATGCTTATTTTCGCTTGCCGCCATCACATAATATGTGATCTGGTGTTAAAAGGCGTATTCGAGGTGAAAATCAAACCAGTGACAACAAGCACTAAGAAAGAAGTGATGTTCCTTCTTCATGGGCAAGTAATGCTTCATTTCTACTTGCCAAAAAGATGGTTTCAATGCTTAGAGCAGTAAATTATACAGCTGAAAGAGCGGTCGAGTTAATGCAGGACTTTCATGGTTTAATTACAGTTGATGAGGAACAAAAACAATTTTTGTTACGCTGCGTACAAGAACACAGGAAGCTATATCCTGACTGTAATAAGCAAACATTGAAAAGAAAATATCCACAGTAATATTTATTTTAATGTAAAATGATAATAAATATCTTTTTTGAATACAGCGGAGTCTTATTTAGCCAAAGAAATATAAATTCAAAAATCATTCCATAGTAATCCTAGTACAAGCTCTCAAGTTATAGTTTAACCGCAAGTCGGCACGGGTTATCGTTATCCTACTGCAATAATATTTTTTATTTATGTAATTAAGGTCAAATAGAAAAAAATTAGAGGGTATGCGTGTCAGATTTTGCAAAAAAAAATTTGTGCCCTATGTCTTGGGACACCCTAGTCTATATTACTCAGGGATAGTGTAGTTTTCTATTAGTGAAAAATTTTTTAGAATCGGTTCAGTAGTTCCAGAGATAAAAATGTATGATTTGTTATCCCCCCCCGCGAGAAATTCTCGCAAATTAAAGTTGCCCGTCGTTCTCGCTTCGCGTACTTGGCTAAAGTTTATAATATTAGTATAGTATAATAGTATAGATAGTCAAAATCTCCTACATTCCCGTTTTATCCCCTTTGGGGTTGAATAAGAAACTCGAATGGTCATTCTTATCATGTCTTTAGACTTATTTATAATTAAAAAAATAAACACTCTTTTTTTATTCTTTGAAAAAAAGCATAGCCCTCTTTTTTGTTTGGTGATCTACTGATGACTAGTAATATAGCAAAAATCATGGTTACCTTGATTTGCGTATAATTTTCTTTTTTTAGTAAAATATTTTTTTTCTCGAACACTATACATTTTAGAGAAAAAAATTCGACTGATGACTAGTCCTATACTTCCCACCTAGTAAATATTTGCAAAAAATAAACACTTTTTTTTTTTATTCTTTGACTTGGCCCAAATAACCTTAGCTGTTGGTGGTCTTTAAAACACAATTTAATTTTTATTCTTTGAAAAAAGCATGGCCCTCTTTTTTGGTTGGTGATCTACAGATGGCTAACTTAATATAGGAAAAATCATGGTTACCTTGATTTACGTACAATTTTTATTTTTTTTAGTAAAATATTTTTTTTCTCGAAAACTATACATTTTAGAGAAAAAAAATATTTACATTTTTTTCATATTATAGCATCTAGAATTCATTTATATTTTTTTATCTATGTTAATACGTGACATTGAGGACGTTTTTTTGAATATCTCAGGATCCACTGAACCGATTTGACTCAAAATCTAATCAGATCTAAGTTAAAGGCTGATAAACACAATAGAACAATCGGCATGCCCGTATGTTGTTCTGTTCTTAAGATATCGAAGGCGAAAAATTGACCACATACACACACACACACACTACATACATACACACACACACACACACACACACACACGAGAGAGAGACAGACATCAGTCAGAAAATGATCTTAAACGATTGCTAGGGTCTCAAAACGCAGATACAAGCTAATAAGTAGTTAATAAGAGGCTTATGTCGGGTTTATCGTACATTTTAATCACGCTGATGTGTGAATTCTCTGTTATTTCTATGCTTACATCGTATGTTTTATTTGTTATTCGGTGTAAAAATTTAACAGCGATTAACAAAACAGCGTGTTAAATGTACGATAAACCCGACATAAACGTGACAAATATGTTTTATTCATTTCGATCGGTATAAAAATAAATATTATGAAGTATTAGAAATACCTTGTATTATGTCCGTCTTGTGACTTCTTGTGATTTAACACTACGCGTTTCAGCAACGAGTTGCCATCTTCTGGTGTGATTAATTGTTTTTTTAAAAACACACTTTGAGTATTCGTAATACTATATAATATTATGATGCTAAGCACTGTGTATTATGTCGTGGTTTTTTAAGAAACTTGTTAAATGCTAAATCAAATTACGCCCAACATATAATTTCACAAAATCACGAATATCACGATTTTGAAACAAATTTTATTCCATTACATATTTGCAGTAAAGGTAAACACATGGACATTCTGGAAAAATATGAAATATATAAAGCCACAAAATTCGACAATACCAACATTCTTAATGACAAACTAACACTAAAATCGAACATAATATACGACACAATAATTAACAACACACAAACACCCAATACTCAGTAATCGTGTACACACTATAACGACGTTTTCTTTGGCCCAAGCCAAAGGTAACGCTACCGGCTAGCTAAGCTCAGCGGCGCTAGGTCGTGGTTCAACAGCTAGTAAAGAAGTAAAAAACCACGAAAAATGCCTACAAGAGGGCTTAATAACCCACCACCTACCACTTGACACAAAAGACAATACACAAGTAGCCTAAAAAGCCATAAATAAATAAATAAATAAAAAATAAATATCAAAATAAATAACACAATAAATAACACAATAAATAACAAAATAAATAACTAAATAACAAAATAGTCCCAACAAGGGCTCAAAAAAAACCCAACCACTAAAATATTATCACCTAAAACAAACAATAAAACCGTACCGCAAGAAACAAACAACCTAACTCAAACTGACTGACAAAGAGGAAAGGGCGCAACTTCGAGCTATCGCAGAAGAAAATTGGCGAATCAAATATGTTTCTGCGTCAACTTCATCGGTAGCTTGATAGAGAAATGCTTATTTTCGCTTGCCGCCATCACATAATATGTGATCTGGTGTTAAAAGGCGTATTCGAGGTGAAAATCAAACCAGTGACAACAAGCACTAAGAAAGAAGTGATGTTCCTTCTTCATGGGCAAGTAATGCTTCATTTCTACTTGCCAAAAAGATGGTTTCAATGCTTAGAGCAGTAAATTATACAGCTGAAAGAGCGGTCGAGTTAATGCAGGACTTTCATGGTTTAATTACAGTTGATGAGGAACAAAAACAATTTTTGTTACGCTGCGTACAAGAACACAGGAAGCTATATCCTGACTGTAATAAGCAAACATTGAAAAGAAAATATCCACAGTAATATTTATTTTAATGTAAAATGATAATAAATATCTTTTTTGAATACAGCGGAGTCTTATTTAGCCAAAGAAATATAAATTCAAAAATCATTCCATAGTAATCCTAGTACAAGCTCTCAAGTTATAGTTTAACCGCAAGTCGGCACGGGTTATCGTTATCCTACTGCAATAATATTTTTTATTTATGTAATTAAGGTCAAATAGAAAAAAATTAGAGGGTATGCGTGTCAGATTTTGCAAAAAAAAATTTGTGCCCTATGTCTTGGGACACCCTAGTCTATATTACTCAGGGATAGTGTAGTTTTCTATTAGTGAAAAATTTTTTAGAATCGGTTCAGTAGTTCCAGAGATAAAAATGTATGATTTGTTATCCCCCCCCGCGAGAAATTCTCGCAAATTAAAGTTGCCCGTCGTTCTCGCTTCGCGTACTTGGCTAAAGTTTATAATATTAGTATAGTATAATAGTATAGATAGTCAAAATCTCCTACATTCCCGTTTTATCCCCTTTGGGGTTGAATAAGAAACTCGAATGGTCATTCTTATCATGTCTTTAGACTTATTTATAATTAAAAAAATAAACACTCTTTTTTTATTCTTTGAAAAAAAGCATAGCCCTCTTTTTTGTTTGGTGATCTACTGATGACTAGTAATATAGCAAAAATCATGGTTACCTTGATTTGCGTATAATTTTCTTTTTTTAGTAAAATATTTTTTTTCTCGAACACTATACATTTTAGAGAAAAAAATTCGACTGATGACTAGTCCTATACTTCCCACCTAGTAAATATTTGCAAAAAATAAACACTTTTTTTTTTTATTCTTTGACTTGGCCCAAATAACCTTAGCTGTTGGTGGTCTTTAAAACACAATTTAATTTTTATTCTTTGAAAAAAGCATGGCCCTCTTTTTTGGTTGGTGATCTACAGATGGCTAACTTAATATAGGAAAAATCATGGTTACCTTGATTTACGTACAATTTTTATTTTTTTTAGTAAAATATTTTTTTTCTCGAAAACTATACATTTTAGAGAAAAAAAATATTTACATTTTTTTCATATTATAGCATCTAGAATTCATTTATATTTTTTTATCTATGTTAATACGTGACATTGAGGACGTTTTTTTGAATATCTCAGGATCCACTGAACCGATTTGACTCAAAATCTAATCAGATCTAAGTTAAAGGCTGATAAACACAATAGAACAATCGGCATGCCCGTATGTTGTTCTGTTCTTAAGATATCGAAGGCGAAAAATTGACCACATACACACACACACACACATACATACATACATACACACACACACACACACACACACACAGAGAGAGACAGACATCAGTCAGAAAATGATCTTAAACGATTGCTAGGGTCTCAAAACGCAGATACAAGCTAATAAGTAGTTAATAAGAGGCTTATGTCGGGTTTATCGTACATTTTAATCACGCTGATGTGTGAATTCTCTGTTATTTCTATGCTTACATCGTATGTTTTATTTGTTATTCGGTGTAAAAATTTAACAGCGATTAACAAAACAGCGTGTTAAATGTACGATAAACCCGACATAAACGTGACAAATATGTTTTATTCATTTCGATCGGTATAAAAATAAATATTATGAAGTATTAGAAATACCTTGTATTATGTCCGTCTTGTGACTTCTTGTGATTTAACACTACGCGTTTCAGCAACGAGTTGCCATCTTCTGGTGTGATTAATTGTTTTTTTAAAAACACACTTTGAGTATTCGTAATACTATATAATATTATGATGCTAAGCACTGTGTATTATGTCGTGGTTTTTTAAGAAACTTGTTAAATGCTAAATCAAATTACGCCCAACATATAATTTCACAAAATCACGAATATCACGATTTTGAAACAAATTTTATTCCATTACATATTTGCAGTAAAGGTAAACACATGGACATTCTGGAAAAATATGAAATATATAAAGCCACAAAATTCGACAATACCAACATTCTTAATGACAAACTAACACTAAAATCGAACATAATATACGACACAATAATTAACAACACACAAACACCCAATACTCAGTAATCGTGTACACACTATAACGACGTTTTCTTTGGCCCAAGCCAAAGGTAACGCTACCGGCTAGCTAAGCTCAGCGGCGCTAGGTCGTGGTTCAACAGCTAGTAAAGAAGTAAAAAACCACGAAAAATGCCTACAAGAGGGCTTAATAACCCACCACCTACCACTTGACACAAAAGACAATACACAAGTAGCCTAAAAAGCCATAAATAAATAAATAAATAAAAAATAAATATCAAAATAAATAACACAATAAATAACACAATAAATAACAAAATAAATAACTAAATAACAAAATAGTCCCAACAAGGGCTCAAAAAAAACCCAACCACTAAAATATTATCACCTAAAACAAACAATAAAACCGTACCGCAAGAAACAAACAACCTAACTCAATAGCCAAAACTCTAGACGGACTTCTCACTCCGAACTGACAGTATTGCTCGTTGTCAAAAAATACAACAGTGTCCAGACAATAACCGACCGAAGGTCTAAGGGCGCCAGGACAACCGGACACTGACGAGTCTCACAGGTCGTCCGAACCTGGAGGAGCAGGTCAATTAGGGGAGATAACAACAGATGAAATGTCGCTAGCCAGTCTAGAGAGGAAAAAATCTTCCAGCAAAAATAAACCAGAAACACAATCCAGAACTATTGAGGGTTAACACAAAACATGCACCACCACATGCAGTACCAAAAAAAACTGTACATGAAAAGAACCAGGACGTCCTTAATCCGAAATTTTTGAACTATATCCAACGACAAACACAATGACCAACACAATGACCAACACATTAAAATAAGAAATAACAAAGAGTCGAGGACGATCGCCAATTGCACTGCAATTTTTGGAGTAACAAATACGCCACTTTGTGGCGAAATGCCGTTCTTGCGGCGTAACTAATTTTATTTTGCAAAATATTTCTGCAAAGTTTATACAGTACTGTACAACGGAATCCAAAACTCAGTCCAAGTAGCAATTACTTTCCGCAGCCAAATTCGCAGTGACGTCACACTCTAGTCATAAAATTACGGAATTGCTCAATGACAACTGACTGCGCTATTCTGGTATTTTGCCTTTGCCTAGCACGTCGATTATTATCCCACAGGTAGACCGGGATAGCAAGGTACTCGCAGAGAATCCCATTGGGATAATCTGGTGAACTAATCCAATTAAAAAAGTTCGACGGCCACCACAAACTCGAATCAAATGATATTTGTTCACAATTGTCAACGTTATTCCAGAAAAATCCAGGAACCCGCTATTCGTGAAATTCCACAAAAATTCCTAATAAGAGATACTGTTTGGACACACGGTTTTCTAATCCCTAATCCAACAAGAAATCCTAAATCCAGGTAATTTATGGGGACACACGGTAAGCTTATTCCCTACAACAACTGATAATCTCCAACAATCAACCATCAAAATAGCGAGAATCCAGAATCTTTTGAGACGACAATAATAGTTCATCAGCGCATCGGCAATCCTCTTCACTTGGCGGTCCGATCTCGACTGCTTACGCGACCAAAATCTACCTATCAAAACCAAAATGCTCAGTCTTTTTACTTTAGCGTCTCTGTTCCACTCGCAATAAAAAATAGTGCCTGTCTCACCGACACATTATCTAGTATCCGTCCCTCTGTGTCGGCCAGAATCGCGACCTGTTCAAATCCCGCCACATTTCGTCAAATACTGTCGCTATAGTTTACAATATATTTTGATTTCGATTGAATATTACACCATAGGCTCGAAATCAAATATTATTTTGGGGCTACAAAATTATGAAATGCTACAACACATACACGCACATACTCACATTTCCATTTCATCTACCTACTATATAAATCATAAAATCTCGAAATTTAAATCAGTACTTCACAAACCACGACATAATAGTATTATGTCATGGTTTGTGAAGTACTGATTGTGCAGATTTATAATTGGGGCGAATTCAATAAAATTGAAATAAACGGGTGTACATTATTTTGTATTAGTTAGATATTATAAAAGTATAAATACAAGTGTTAAAAAATAATAAAACGAAAATTATTTAGAAATATTTTTAATAAAACCCATTTTTACCCACTTTTAGCGGGTTTTATCAAGTGGGTTTTACCCAAAAAAATCCACCCGGGTTTTTTTGGGTCGGGCAAAATTAGCCAACCCTGCATAATACAAGGTGCTTAGCATCATAATGTTATAAAGTGTTACGAATACTCAATGTGTGTTTTTTAAAGATAATTAACCATACCTGAAGATGGCAACTCGTTGCTGAAACGCGTAGTGTTAAATCACAAGACGGACATGTAATACAAGGTACCTATTTCTAATACTTCATAATATTCATATAGTGACTTGGAGACCCAACACTTCAAAAATGTATCATAAAAATTAACTTTAGCCCCAGAAGAGTGGGAGTGGTTTCCATATTTAGTACTAATTGTATAAGTGATATTTTTCTGTGGATATATTAACCAAAAACATTCACATTCTACACTTACCTATGCAAACACAACTAAATTTTTCTTCTAACAATGGTGGCTAGAGCCTTATTCGTCACTTTGAAAGTAGCGGAATATTTCATCCGGAATGTAAGATTACAATATTAAAACAAAGGATTGACAATGTGGCGGACAAATTATAATCTGGCTAGCGGAATTATAACATCGCTGAATTTACATTCTAGCTACGATATGTATACCAATTCTGTGTACGTACGTTATATAATGATCTATTTAGAGATATTTAATTGTTGATCTTTATATAAAATAATTTTAATATTAACTAAAGTATAAACTAAATATAATATATTAGATATCTAGTACGGAACATAAAAATAAAATAAAAAGTGGATCGTGTAGTTAACACTACACACTAGAGAAGTGAAACTTTTAAACGCAAATAAAACCTTCAATGCAAAATGATAAAATATGACATTTACTTAAGTAACCATTTGTGATTCGGTCTTTTCGTTAGCTATACTTATGTGTTACACATTATATGAACCAATTCAATCTATACTTACAGTGTGTAAAAAAGTTCCACTTCAATATAATCTAATTGGTATATGATAAAATCAATCGATTTAAAACCCCTTATATCCACACCATATTATTCACGTAACAATTAGAGGTGAAAATAATAAATATCTCAGACAGCTAGGCTGCCATGATTTTTGAGCTATATCTAAGAAAAAATCAAATGACCACTGTCGGGACTCGAACCCGAAACCCCCAGTTTCCGGCTAGGTGAGTTACCGATTTCTCCACAGTGCCCGAGAGTGGAAACCGATCTCTTCTTATATATAGCAATTTCACGTTGAAAACACACTACATGCGAGAGTCGACTATTTAAATAAACTTTTGCAGTTTATTTAAATAGTCGACTCTCGCATGTAGTGTGTTTTCAACGTGAAATTGCTATATATAAGAAGAGATCGGTTTCCACTCTCGGGCACTGTGGAGAAATCGGTAACTCACCTAGCCGGAAACTGGGGGTTCGAGTCCCGACAGTGGTCATTTGATTTTTTCTTAGATATAGCTCAAAAATCATGGCAGCCTAGCTGTCTGAGATATTTATTATTTTCACCTCTAATTGTTACGTGAATAATATGGTGTGGATATAAGGGGTTTTAAATCGATTGATTTTATCATATACCAATTAATTACTGTCCACAGAAACTCAAAACGTTGTTTATCTATAGGTCAATATAATCTATCTAAAGATATGAAAAATTCGACATACGTAGTTTTGCCTTTTAGTCACAGCTTGTACATACTACATATACACATACATATATAGTCGCCGACATATCAGACTTGAACTTAATTACAACTTACGAGCCTAATCTCTGTTTGTGATGATTTAATGGACTCGGCACGTCCTTGATGTGATACGGCGTAGCGCGCGGAGGTTCTTCACCACTAAGTTCAGATGAAACTGCCGAAATTGTACGGTGCCTCCATTCAAAACGTATACGTGGGCACGATAAAGCTGCAAACCGCTAAATTACTGTACGATAAATATACGATTTATATATCAAATCTGTTTAATCATAGTTTTATTACTTTGGAACTAGTTTAACCAACGAGAATTTAGCTATCTCGAAAACGGATCGGTTTATTATTATCCTTGATTACAGCGGCGTAGACGACTATTCTTTTTATCCGACTATGGAGGGTAATGTGTTCATCGATCTTAGTGCGGGTATGTTTGTACCACTGAAGCACTCAAATGGCTGTATGGATTCACAAATGAATCTCACTAATGAATCTCGGGTATACAATATACATATATACATATTATAACAGGTTAAAAACTAACGTTAAAAAGTACTACATTATACGCGGATACGGCTAGTAGCAAATATTTTTGAATAAAAGATTTTTCTAAAACGATACTTAGAAAAGACACTCCATGTGTCGGAGAGAGAAGTTTTCGTTTTCAAATGCCATGCGTTAGAGCGAGATCGGCAAATACTGTCAACGTGACGTAAGACTGGTGTGTCAAGCCGTCCGCGGCCTAGTGCGATAGACTATGTAGAATGCAGGCGTATGAGAGAGACGAGACTACCGCCGCACTTTTGGATGTCGACTGACTAGTGAATCAAGAGAGGTGACGATCGCGCGGGGGATAACGGGAGAGGCCTAGCTGGCTTAAACAACTGCAGGCGGACGATTTTTGATATGAAGTAACTATGAATTTTGACGTTGTTTTCGCGAACTCTGAATAATAACGATGAATTAATATTCCTGGAGTGTAGTGAATTTTTCTGGATGTGCGTTAGGGATTGACAGGTTGTCGTATAACAAACAGTTTTTACTGTACAGTGAAAATAAAACCCTACCCAGTCTAACCAAAATTCCCTATTATAAACAGATGCTGTCCTGGACTCTTGGCTCATTGCTGTGGATTTGTTAGGCACCTCGCTAGCTGATTAGTGTAGGATGGATTGTTTCATGGAATAATTACGGATTATTACGTAATTTATCGTTTCGCCAGTGACTGTTGAGTTCAATAGAGTTGCGTTTATATTGCAGTCGCTACGATTTTAAATGACAATGTTACGTCCACAACTAACAATTTTACGTTCCCGAATTGCGATCTAATGTAAATACAAATTTTTTGTAACGCTTTAGCGCTTACCGTCTCGAAAATTAACGTATTGATTTAGTATTTAACGTCCCGAAAATTAATGTACCGATTTATTGTTTAACGTACTGATATTTAACGTACCGATTTATCGTTTAACTTACCGAAAATTTTGCGTATCGATTTAGTGGCGTCAACTAAAATAATTAAAGACTACCTATTTTGGGTTTCGATTTGTGAAACTGTTGATACGAGATCTCCTGTTCTCAAACTTTTTATCTTTTATGTTTAAGTGTGAATTATTTGCGATGTCGCATTACTATATAGAAATGTCGTCCCGATTTTAGTGTTTTTTTGCTCTTTTTTGGTAATTCCGTTCCCTTGAGCGAACGTATTGATTTTTCGTATTGCCGTATGTGTTTTCGTTTTAGCGTTCCGTGATCGATCTACGTTGTATGTTTTTATTGTGTAGGCTTTTATGGGTAATTTTGGACTGCTGGTTTTGGCTGGGTTTACTCCCCGGATATTGTTTCTGGACTTTGACCCGGAAGAAATCATCCTTTATTACTAGTCTCAGTAGTCAACGGCTTTTAGGCCTTTTGGATATTTTATTGCTTATTTCCACAGGTTCGAACGACCTATGAATACGTGTGTGTCCAGTTGTCCTGGCGCCCTTTTCTCTTTTTAGTCGGTTTAATTCTGGATACTGACAATTTTCTCCAAGTGATTTTTGTATCCAAAGGTTTAGTGTATTTCCCCGTGCTGTCCGTTGCCGTTTTGAATTGTGAGTTTATCTAAATTAACGGCTCGTGCTTCCTAGAGTACGTTACCCTTCAATTTTCGTAATTTTTTTGTGTTTGTTTACGTGTCGAGTGGTAGGTGGTGGAGTTTTTTAAATACAAAATATTTTTTAGTGGTCGGTGGTCGGATTTTTAAGCACAATCTGGGGCATTTTTAAATAACGTCAATTCAATACTGGTGAACCGTGGACTCACGTCCCAGCGCCGCGTGAGATAGCCGCGCGCTGAATTTATTCAGGTTATTATAACCGTTCACCAAAAGAGTTTAAACTCTAACAACATATCAAGTTATAATATATATACATCCGGTATACAATATATATAATATGGCGGACTAATAATAGACGTAATATTGTCAAAACGCAGAAATCAAAAGGCAGCAAACCATTTGTGTGGAGTATTAAACGAAAGGGCTTCACGGCCTTGAGAATACCCGAGCGTGTAGCAATTCCGTTGTTTATAGTATGGCGTTTCCATGGCTCCTCCATTACAAGCTCTCAGTTCCCTGGTCTTAGCCCGGAAAACTGATAAAAGTGTGAATTGGATTTTCAATTTATTATTAGAAAAATAAATAATATAATTGGAGGTGCTATAGACCCAAATAAACCTAGCTGTTGCTAACCTTTAAAAAAAAGTGGGTGTGTGCTTATGACCACACGACAGATAAGTGAAAACTTTTGATTTTCTAATTTTAAAATATATATACAGGGTGGACCAGGTTATAGTAGCAATAATTCACCATTCGATGGTCCATCGAAAAATAAGTCGACATGCATAATTTTATTTTTTTCCAAAACGCTTCCTAAGGGAGATACACCCCTTCAAAGTTCAGTTTTAAAATTCTTTTTTTTCCTAACTCTCAGGTCATTAATGCGTTTTGGACCAAATTTGGTACAAGTATTTATACAATAGATACTCACTACTTGACGTAAGTAACTTTTGTCAAAACTGTCAAGTGGCGTAGATACAGGGGGGTTGTTTCACTTTTCCCGCCCTATTTTCTGCGCCACTGGATATTTTTAAAGAATAACATTTTTTTCGAATTCCCTGTTCAATTTAGAAAAAAAGAGTCACTCTTGCGAAATTTCGATTTGAGGCTTCGTTTACGAGATAATTAGAGTTGAAAGTTTAGAACACTTCTAAAATAGCCACCTATGAAAATAATAGTCTGGAATCTTGTACAACAATTGTAAACTTTTTACTGTTTGACGAATTTAAATAAATAATTTATTAATTAAATTAAAAACAACAAATAAATAACTTATGAAAATAACCAACAAAGTAGGCGATACTTGGTTTTGAGATAATTTATGGCACTTGTCAGTATTGATTTTTAAAACTGGACTTTGAAGGGCTGTATCTCCCTTAGGAAGCGTTTTGGAAAAAAATAAAATTATGCATGTCTACTTATTTTTCGATAGACCATCGAATGGTGAATTATTGCTACTATAACTTGGTCCACCCTGTATAAGTTTTCACGTCTGTCGTGTGATCATAAGCACGCACCCACTTTTTTTTATTTTTTTAGTAATTTTGAACAACTAAGTTAAATACCACAAAAATGACATGACACAAATGGAGAATAAATAATGTCTGTACTCCCAACAAGTGCTGCCTCGTGGATAATTGAATGAACTACTCTCAGGAAAATGGCTCATTAAGTTTTAGTGTCATCTAATGCGCACTTGTAAACTATAAATAACTTATTACCAACATACCACAAATAACTTTTCAATTAAGTTTTAATGTCATCTATTAGCGCACCTATGAGCTACAAATAACTTATTACCAACATACCACAAATACCTTTTCGTGTTTGAGCCGAGTAAACCGGATTTAGCGTCACCGACCCGAAGCGCGACGGTTCACTTTCGTTCACAACTCAGGCAAAGTGCGCCTAAGGAAGTTTTCACTTTAAAAAGAAAAGACTTCACGAGAAAAGTCCAAAATCTATACTAATCTACGAGTATATACGTATTATAATAAAACTGTAACGGAGCCTTGTCTGTACATGAAATATTTTTTCAAAATTATAATCGCGGTAGACATTATTATCGATATGAAGGTCAAAAAAGCAATTTTTACAATTTTTGTCTGTCTGTCTGTGCATGCATTACGCGGAAACTACTGAACGAATTTAAATGAAACTTGACTTGTTCATAGCTTACATCCTGGATCAACATATAGGTTTATCCCTGCAACAAGCCGTGAGGTGGGTCGTTTATTAGGACTAAAGTGCGACCCTTGAGGTCCACACGACGAACTTCCCAGTTTGATAAATATTTAATAATAATAATTAAATTAGATATTACACAGAAAAGTAATCATTTCAATCATTAAAACATCAATAATTTAAAAAAAAAAAAAAAAAAAAAACGGCTGAACCGATTTTTATAAAATTTATGTCGGATCAAAATGACGTTAACATGCCTCGATTGACACCCTTACGAAGTCGATATAATTTTTTATTCGCGAGATATTGTGTAAAATCTACTTTTTTGGAGGTTATTTGGTTAAGAAAAAAGAACGGCTGAACCGATTTTGAAAAAATTTCTTTCAGATCATATTTACGTTAATGCGCGTCGATTGGCACCCTAACGTAGTCGATATCATTTTTCGTTCTCGAGATTTCGTCTTTGAAAGAAATGTACACATACGTACGTCCCCCCCCCACACACACACACACAGACATCTTTCTAAAAGTAGTGTAAAAATAGTGTAGTGACCTTGAAACATAAAAATTTTTTTTCCTTTTTGATTTCGATTTTCGGACCCATTACAATAACTTCCAGTGGGAAGTTAAAAAAGGAGTTCCCGCAGGATAGTCAAAAAACTATACCTCTGGATGGCTCATGGAATGATAGAATAAAACAAAACCTTATGGAATAAAATAGAATCCCCATGTTTCTGTTACTGACCAATATATTATGTCGCAAACAATAATATTTCTGCTACTCACCAATTGATGTCGCCTCGAGTATTTCATAACGCGTTAACGTTGTAGTTCACCTATGAAACATTTAAAATATTTTTAGGTTATACACCATTAAAATTTTACAACTTTTGTATTTAAACTTTTTTTCTATCTTCACCCAAAATCAATATATCGGCCGACAACGCAAGTCTTGGACACCCTGTATAGATAAAAAAAGCAAGAAAGTAGAGTTGAAACAAGCTGTTTGAAATCTCCTATGCGCAAAAAATCGTGTTTTGGTCAGAATAATGGCTATTAACCTCAAAACACGAGGCGAACCCAAAAAAACATTATAATGCTATGAAACCTGAATAGCCAATGCATATTAGAAATAACGTCACAATATCACTAACATAATATACGTAACGCATAATGAGCTATCGAAATATTGGTAAAAACTTAGTTTTGGCAGTTTTTTTCGTGCAGATGTTGTATGTACTCACTACTCAATCACTTCTCGTAGACCCCTGGCGGTAGGTAAGTAGGTAACTGCATCAATTATGGAGCGTCGAATTAACAATACGTACGCGTAGTAGTAGTTGCGTTTTCTAACGGTCATAAATTCCGAGAAATCGACTTTATTTCAATCCCTCTCTATTACAACGTTCATAGATCTCCCCTAATTCGATAATAATTTTTATTTTGAAAGCGTACAAAATCATTCTGTGTTTAGTTTATCTGACAACAAAATAAATCATTAAAATACGTCATAATATTTCATTAATCTGTTTGTGAAACAAAATAATAATTAATAATACATTTCAAGTTTTTAATAAATAATATTTTAACCTAAACAAAGAGAAACTATATTTCATTTTTTTTGCAATATTGAAATTTTTTATTATTCATTAAAATTTTGACAATAATCCATTGTTGGTGGTTGGCATCCACCAACAATGGATTGCATATTATAAAATAAAAAAAATCATCCTAGTATTTATAGACAAACAAATTATTCAAAGATTCTAAATTTTTCGGTGCCCACATTCACTTACATCGTTTGGTTAAAAATATAATCCAAATTTTAAGGTAACAAATTTTCACTTTAATTTTACATTTTTCTTTGAATAAGTTTTAAATATAGATGGTTAAAGTATAATATCTCGTAAGTTATTTTAAATAAATTTAATTTACCAGAAGATGAAATATCCACTTTTTTATTTTTAAACGTTTTCAAAATCCCGTAAAAGCAACGATGTCTTGAGAATAATGTTAGTGACACGGCTAGAAAAATTTTATCTTTTAAATATTAGATTTGATAGATTTTGACAAATATTAAAAGACGTTTTCGAATTTAATAAGTGTGACTTTAGTATAGATAAAATAAGGTCTAAAAAGTAAAAAAAATCCTCCAACTCATGGAATTTTAGCCCTTTTTGGCATAGGAATGAAGAAACCGCAGAGTCCATAAAAATACAAGGTGGGGAAAAATTTTTTGGCGGGGCGTGAGACGCAAACCAAATTTACATAATTTTTTCAAGTGGGGTTTCGTTATCTTTGTTGCTGAAAAATTAAACGTAACAATAGTGGAGTTGAATTAAACTCAAAAAATCAAAAATTTCGAAACCCAGTTCTAGTGGATGAATTTAATGATTTTTTCCATTGAGTTTCTAATAGTGAGTATAAAAAATATTACCTTTTAAAATTGCCGGGACGTTAATGAGCACATAATTCTGCACTACTTTGCCCATTTAACCGACTTTCTATCTCCACTAATATCAAAGATACCCATGTTAGCCAACGTCGCTAGGGACTGCGCCCTGTATACAAGTATAAAATATAAAAAAATCTTCTGCCCCACTTTTTGCAAGCTACAATGTATCTTCTAACTGGATTAAATCTGGTTTTAGCATAAACTATCTTATTAATAGAAATCGGAGTTAACTGGCCGCTAAGGATTTTTGTCAACGTTTTGACAAATTCAGTAAAATATACTAACCGGAAAAAACCGGCTATTTTTTTTAAATCACCCTAACCGCATATTTTATTTCCACAAAGGCTAGCTGTTTTTTCTTCGTTATTAATGTTTTTACATGTGTAGGTATTTCATTTCATAATACCGTTAGTTTTAATTTGAACAGGTTAAAATCATTTTCAACCATATTATGATATATATTGATTATAGCTCACAACAGCTCAACGATGTAATTCGAGTTCGAAGATGACATACGTCATACGCGTTATTAAAAATTACTGGAGTCTATTAAAAACAGCCTACCTTAATTTTTTACAACTAAGACAAAAATAGTATTTGCATTGTTTCTTTGAATTAAATTTTTGTGTTTTCAGTTAATTTAATCATTCCGTATTAATAACGCATGGTTGTTTAACCTAGTATCAACTTTTGTGAAATATTTCAGGGTGGCCAGATTTTTTGCCGATTAGTGTATGTATCTGAATTTAAAAAAAAATTAAATTTTCCATTTTTTTTAAATAATTTATCGTAAATAATAGATTAGTCCAATCAAATAGTCGAAAAAGTAGGTCTGAAATTGCGTTAATTAGAAGTTTGATGAAATTTTAATGATAGATAGGAGGTGCCAGTAGAACACTCCAGCTAAGTTTCCCCCCTCGAATTCCGCAAGGGGTGGCCGCCGTCTTGAATTTAAGGGATGAAATCATGTATCTTGTAAATACTACTTGTACGTGAAAAATTACTAATATAAAAATTGTTAAGGAGGATGTATCCAACAGCTCTTGTTTGGAAATTTTTTTGAAATTTCTTATTCAAAAGTTATAAATTCTCAAAAATGACACTGTTAGTGTTGGATTTTACAACAAAACGGTTAATCGGAGGCGAAAAATGGTGATGACAAAAGTTGTAGCTTTTCAGTTTCTCTACTCTATATTCGTACCAAGCAAGCAAAAAAAAATGTTGAACACATGTATATTGTAGAGAAACTCAAAAGCTACAACTTTTGTCATAACAATTTTTCGCCCCCGATTGACCGTTTTGTTGTAAAATCGGAAAAATCGCTTCCACCCCCAACAGTGTCATTTTTGAGAATTTATAACTTTTGAATAATAAGAAATTTCAAAAAATTTTCCAAACAAAAGTTTTTGGATAGATCCTCCTCAACAATTTTTGTAATAATAATTTTTCACATACAAGCAGTATTTTCCAAGATACATGTTTTCATCCCTTAAATTCAAGATAGTGGCCACCTCTTGCGGAATCCGAGAGGGGAAACTTGGCTGGAGTATTCTAGTGGCTCCCCCTAACTACCATTTAAATTTCATGAAACTTCTAATTAACGCAATTTAAAAGTACTATTTGACTGGATTAGATATCTATTGAAAAACGAAAAAAAAAATTTTTAAAGCCATAGATAATTAATAACAAATTAATTAAAATTTATAAAAATTTTAAAAAAATCACGCGATTACAAAACGCGCCAGGAATGTTTGTGACGTCGTAAAGTTCGAATTCACACACTATCAGAAATAATAAATTTTTAACGTAGTAGTACCATGGACACAATGACTATCGAGACGTCATACACGTTCGAATTCTTTCGACGCGTCAGTTTAAAAATTAATTTTAAATTAAGTATGACTATATAATTATTAAATCAAAAAATAGTTTTGCAATAAAACTTGTATGTGGTCTTTCCATTTATGTAAAAAAAAATCATTCAAAAACTCATTACTCAATTTAAACGTTTAAAATGCGTAGGTAATTCGCGTTCACTCTTTTTACCTTTATATTATAAGAAACTTATATGTTTTTTATATTAGTTATCACACTTACCTACTTTCCAAAATGACTGACAAGTTGGCATCATCACTGGGATTCTTGGTTGGTAAGTAAATACATTTACTCCGGTATAAAGTTTAAGATAACCCTAGATAGGCCGTGTATTCTTATCTTAGCCTGAATAGAGATTTATTACTGCACATACCGCTACATTACTAGCAGATGTGCTCTATTATCGCTTTGCGCGTCAGAGCTGAGCTTCGTTCGGGACGCTAATGACCTCTGTTGTCGAGCGTCTATAATCTAAAATTAATTCATTCATGAGCTTCGTTCATACAAGAGGTTATATTATCTAGGTTAATTTCGCACGAAATCCACTCAAATTGTAGCTTTTTGAAAAGGGGAGATTCTATTCTATAAAATTGAACCATTTTTAGATTGATTCCAGTTCATAATTACTCCTAAAATTGTACCTGAAAATCGCGAACAGCAGTTGTCGGTTGGTCTATACGTACGTACGTACGTCCGAGTTCTACAGATTGCAATTTTTGACGAATCGCTTTGGTTTATATTTTATTCGCTTTGTTTACTATCAGACTAGAACCCTATTTAAATTTCCTGAAATTTTTATAAACAATTTTATTTTATTATTTTTGATAACTAATAATAATATAATATTATTGTACAGTATAATTATCGTAGAACAACTAAATGCTACACTGCTATACCATAAAAGTAGCTAAACACCCGTCGAGCTCGTGGAGTATTGGGTAAATCTGTTGCTTCATACGGACACGTTCGTCGGTTCGATCCCGGCCGATATCATACATTTTTTTATATCTATTCCATATTATTATTCCACTTGATATTTACTTATTTATTTATTTATATACGGGTGATTTACACCAGGAGGCGAAAAATGAAAATTGAAATTAGTGTTCGGGATTGGATCGTAAGCATATAATGTAAAATTATTTTTTCCGATCGGTCTTTGTTTTGGAGATATCGAGGTTCAAACTTTTTAGAAATGCAAGTTCAATTTTCATTAAAAAAACTAATACTATGTCATATAAAACTTTATTTTATCTCCATAACGGTTACACATAAATAAAAAAGGCTTACTTTAACTTACAAACGTCAAAAACATGTTCAAAAAATCTATTGCCAGCCCTCGATGCAAGCCTGAATTATAAATTGCATTATTATTAAGGCCGAACTGAGTTCTTGGCAAAAAAACTCTTTTTTACACTAAGAATTAAGAGCAACATGCGTATGTGACAATTATCAACAATTAGTAAATGTGCCTTTTGCTTCCAATCAATTTTCACGGCTTGCTATTAATTTTATAGACAATTTAAAGTTAAACAAGTTCAGAAAACTCCATGCATCGATATCTCCAAAACAAACACCGATCGAAAAAAAATTATTATACATTTTATGCTTACAATCCAATCCCGAACATGAATTTTCATTTTTCGCCACCTGGTATAAATCACCATGTATAGGTACAGTCGAACTTCGATAATTCGACCTTCGATAACTCGAAGTCTTGATAACTCGAATTTTTTGTGGCAAGTCATGGTTCGAGATATTGAAGTTCGACTATACATACTTACCTACATTTTTTAAAATTTTTTCAATCTTTGTTTTTTTTTATCATACAGTGGAAAACTTAGCGAGATGTGCACTTTTGGTTTTGCCAACTATTTGTAATAACTATATTTTTTTAGGGTTCCGTACCTTATAAGGAAAAACGTAACCATTATAAGATCACTCATGTGGGGTATTGTTGGAAAGAGCTACTTCTGTGCATTCCAAACATATTTTTTCAAATTTTTTGGTGAATTGGTTATAAAGATAAGCGTAAAATGTTCGAAAAAAACACTATTGTAATTGTATTTTAAAGACCACCAACAGCTAAGGTTATTTGGGCCTAGCACCAATTCATATTTTCAAAAAAAAAAAAAAAAACACTATTCCCCCCAGATCTTCTAGGTTGCTAAAGTCAAAAATTTGAAATTATTAGGGTTAGTACAGGTAATAAGTTATAGATTAGGTACAGAGTGGTGAACTGCTCAGGTGTAATAATAAGTATAGGGATTTAATATGTAAAATCATAAATTTGCAGTTTCCTGGTCTCCTGATTTTTTTAAGAGAAAAAATGCATTGAACTAAAAATGATCACTGTTAAATTATCTACATGATAGGTCACTTAGTTATAACGAAAATAATTTTTATACTGCGTGGTTACAAAAAATTCATATTTTTGACCTTTTGATTATTATTAACTTGTCAGAAAATATCATTCTTGATAAAAGTTTGTTGATGATCTAAAACATAAAAGGAAATAATTAGAATCGATATAACTCTTCTCGTGTACAGGGAGGATCTGAAAATTTGATTTGGTCCAAGAATAGAAAGACCTAGTTGACACCCCTTTAAACAGATCCAAACCAAATTTTAAACTTAAGGTTTTTAGGGGATTTCTCAAGTATATTTTTCTTATTTCCTCCCTATTCCCCTAAATAGGGGTAGTTTATTGATGTACAAAAATAGAAAATTGCGATATTCTCCCATTCTGAATTTTTACGAAACATATGAATGGAGGCATATTGTACAGTTATTAATGACATATCGATTTATGAAATATGATAGAAATCGTTTCAGCCGTTTTCGAGAATATTGCAATCTTCTATTTTTGTGCGTCAATAAACTACCCTTATTTAGGGGAGTAGGAAAGAAATAAGAAAAACAAACTTGAGGAATGCCCTAAAATCCTTAAGTTTAAAATTTGGTTTCGATCCGTTTAAAGGTGTGTCAACTAGATCTCTACTCTTGGACCAAATCAAACATTCAGATCCTCCCTGTACACGAGAACAGTTATATCGATTCTAATTATCTCCTTTTAGGTTTTTTAGAGCATTAGCAAACTTTTATCAAGAATATTTTTTTCTGACAAATTAATAATAATCAAAAGGTCAAAAATATGCATTTCTTGTAACCACGCTGTATACAAATTATTTTCGTTATAACTAAGTAACCTATCATGTTGATAATTTAACAGTGATCATTTTTTGTTAAATGAATTTTTGCTCTACAAAAATCAGAAGAGCAGGAAACTACATATTTATGATTTTACATGTTAAATCTCTATATACACCTGAGCAGTTCACCACCCGGTATAAGTGTAATATTTTGTGAAAAAAAAATGTTTTCTGTAAATTATAAGACCGTACTATCGGAAGACGACGAAAGCAACGACAAATCACGCAATCATACATAGCCGGTTCGAATCCCAGGCGGCCCGAAGTTTTTTTTTATAATGTAAATATTTTGGAATTTTTACAATAAGAAATTTAATATAGAAACGTTTTTAAAAAAATTAATTTAATTTAATGAAGTGTATTTTAATTTAATATTTTCTTAGTTGTACGGAACCCTTTGTGCGCGAGTCGAACTAGCACTCTATCGGTTTTTTAAACAAAAAATCCGTTTGAAATTTAACTTAAAATCATTGATTTTAAGTATCTTTCATAACAAATCTATTTTCAAATTATAACGAGAAATCTATATACGGTTTTTAATATAAACATAAGAAATACAATCAATATGATTAGACACCTATACCGTAACTAAATTCACTATATTAGTGAAATTAACATAAGAATATCAGACGAATTATCGCCATGATATTTATATAGAAGGCTATATAGGAAAAATGTAAATGCACCGCCGGGAATCGAACCCAGAACTCCCAATTTCGCGTCGGGAAAGTTTCCAGTTACTACACAGTGCCCAACAGCATACATTTAATTCTTCCTATATATGCAACGATGACCACAGATCCATTAACTGCGAGAGCTATTATTTTATAACAACATTCAAATGAATGCTGGCTTTCTCATGGCTCGGACGCGCCTTATAAATCAAATTATAACGAGAAATCTATATACGGTTTTTAATATAAACATAAGAAATACAATCAATATGATTAGACACCTATACCGTAACTATTGTATTTCTTTTGTTTATATTAAAAACCGTATATAGATTTCTCGTTATAATTTGATTTATAAGGCGCGTCCGGGCCATTAGAAAGCCAGCATTCATTTGAATGTTGTTATAAAATAATAGCTCTCGCAGTTAATGGATCTGTGGTCATCGTTGCATATATAGGAAGAATTAAATGTATGCTGTTGGGCACTGTGTAGTAACTGGAAACTTTCCCGACGCGAAATTGGGAGTTCTGGGTTCGATTCCCGGCGGTGCATTTACATTTTTCCTATATAGCCTTCTATATAAATATCATGGCGATAATTCGTCTGATATTCTTATGTTAATTTCACTAATATAGTGAATTTAGTTACGGTATAGGTGTCTAATCATATTGATTGTATTTCTTATGTTTAAATCTATTTTCGTTTTTCAGGTAATCGAGACAAATTGTTAATATTGAACAGTCGTAAGTAGTTGAAATACATATTTTATATTAATTCGAGCCGTTTAACAAATAAATCTGGAATGGAATAACTTCAATTACTTTTAATACAGGGAAATTAGACAAAAAGAATGCCCAACTTTGGAAAAATTAGGAGAAAGCTGAATTTTGGTATGAACGTTGATATTGTGGTTCTAAAGAAAATGTCAAAAGTCTCCATCGATCCGAGTGCCGCTAAAAATTTTAGGGGAGTCAACGGTCACGAGAAATGGTTTTTTGCGAAATTCTCGGTTCCTTTCCATTTTTAGTAAAAAATGAGTAGTGTTAATCTTGTAGAGGATAAAATTCTCTACAACTTTTGCATACACATTTTTTTTCTACGATTCATAGTTTTATTTATTTAAGTACCCGCGGCTTCCTTCCCATCAATTCGTACATAACGGAATTATGCTGCGTCCTGATGACCTAACATAATGATTTGTACATTTATTTTTAAGTTGGACTTTAAGCTAACGATTGATAATAACTTAGTCGAAATGAATGCACTAGTTCTCTAGTTATAAGCAAACAAACATGCAAACAGGCAGGCAGTTAAACAGACAGACATTTTTTTTTCGAAAAAAAGTCATTTTACGTTTTCCTCGTTGGTCACACGGTTTTCAAGATAATTCACAGTAAGAACCCAAGTTCAAATTTTAAAATGAATTATTAGAAAACTTGGGTTCTTACTGTGAATTATCTTGAAAACCGTGTGTCCTACGACGAAAACGTAAGATGACTTTTTTTCTAAATAAAACGAGGTATCTACAAAAAATGTCCCATTTTCATTAATGTCAGTGGCGTAGAAATTATCAAATAAGAAAGGGGTAACAACATACCCAGATCCGCCACTGGATTAAAAATTTTTTTGTTGGGAGTATCAAATCATGTACTTCAATTAGTACAACAACTGTCAAAAATTTCGAGTTATTCTGATTAGCCAATTTTTAGATATTAAAAAAATATTAAATTTTTCGAAGAACTTTAACACCCTGTATCTCGAAAACTAAAGCTCCAACGACCCATGTCTATAGAAAATTGTCCGTCTATTTTTGCATTTCCTACATGTCCTTTAAGTTTGTAACACGTATTCATTAACACCCTGTATAGCTGAGAGTATATTTTTGTATATAATTTTTCAGAACACTCGCAAAATGATCTACAAACTGTAGAAAAACAAATAACAGGTGAGTTAAATATATATCGATAAAAATAATAGACGCTGATGACCTCAGCTGTCGAGCGTCTATAATTTACAACATTGATAAAAATATTGTAAAAGATATAAATGTTAAAAATACACATTTCTCTATTATAGCAATAAAATACAGTGTGACCTTAATATAACGAGCCTCAATATAACGATTTCCTCGATTTAACAAATTTTTCGAATTCCCCTAGAACTGCCCGTAAGAGCGAATGCAAAATATACCTTTACATTACGAATACATTTGTCATAAACCTCTTTATAACGAATTTTCAATCATTGCAAAATATAAATAGAAAATATTATTTACCTCTATTTTGTCAACTTATAACCTTTACATAACGTATCCTATCAATTATTCACACTCAATTCCAAAATAATTCATGTCTCGACAGGTTCAGACGTTAAATTTTTCGTAAGACAATCATTGTTGTTTGATGCTAAGTAATGTAAACACTGCTGTTTGTCACTGTTGTTAGTTTTAAAGTTGCAATGGCTGAGAAACCTTGTTAAAACGAATCGTAGTCCAACCTAACCTTTATAAAACAAATCTCATTGTAACAAATTACTTGGTATAACGAATATTTTCTAATTCCCTTCAGTTTTGTAATATCGAGGTTGCACTGTATATGAAAAAAATAAAGAATGTTCGTAATGATAGTTTTTTTTATTTAACTAAGCGGTCAAATTGACCACGTGGTCAAAAATTATTTTGTGTGCGATAGTCCTTTTCATAGTCCAAGCAAATTACCTATATCAAAAAACGGTCTAATCATGCAATAAATTGATAAATATGTAGTCTTCACGATTACAACTAACGACAAATAAGTTTAATAAAATCGGTTCAGTAGTTTTTGAGATAAACGCCACAAAAATCATGCGATATAATAGCTGCTAGTATGGAACACTATGTAGTATGTGTATGAAGTTACTGCGTAACCTATTTTTAGTGTATTTGCCATATGGCACATACACTATTGGCGTCGGTCGGATGGCGGGACCTAGGGGTCGGACCAAAATTTCTCGACATTTCATAGCCTCCTGAACACTTTGGCACCATTTTTGGAAATGTCTATTTATACAGGGTGTCCAAGACTTGCGTTGTCGGCCGATATATTGATTTTGGGTGAAGATAGAAGAAAAGTTTAAATACAAAAGTTGTATAAATTTTAATGGTGTATAACACAAAAATATTTTCAATTATACAGCCTGTTCCATTTAAGCGTGGCAGATCAAAGTTAAGTTTTTTTTAAACTAGCACCCTGTTTTTATTTGTTTTTTCAATTCTGCACCTAAATGTGAATAGAAATTGTAAGATAAGCTATGCTCGAAAATTCAGTAATTTTTCAGTTATTCAAATTTTTTAGAAATTTTTGACATGTGCAGAGCTTTACCTAAAATTCGACATAGCCAAAGTAGAAATCTTTATCAAACTGAAATTTTGAGGATCACTAGATAATAGACGGACAAATCAACGTCTGTCCTAAAAAATTGAATTTATTATACAGGGTGTTCAAAATAATGTAATTGTTTTACCTAACTTCAATCACGTGTAACTTTAGATTGTTAAATACAACGAGGTTATTTTTTTGCTGGAATTGTATTCCTTAGGACATTTACAAACACTTTTATGAGGGTTGTCCAAACCTAAATTTAATATTTTCGTACTAAAATATTAGGTTGAGGTTTGGACTGCCCTTAATAAAAGTGTTAGTAAATATCCTAAAGAATTCAATTCCGTCAAAAAAATAACCTCGTTGTATTTAACAATCTAAAGTTACACGTGATTGAAGTTAGGTAAAAGAATTACATTATTTTGAACACCCTGTATAATAAATTCAATTTTTTAGGACAGACGTTGATTTGTCCGTCCATTATCTAGTGATCCTCAAAATTTCAGTTTGATAAAGATTTCTATTTTGGCTATGTCGAATTTTAGGTAAAGGTCTGCACATGTCAAAAATTTCTAAAAAATTTGAATAACTCGAAAATTACTGAATTTTCGAGCATAGCTTCCCTTACAATTTTTATTCACATTTAGGTACAGAATTGAAAAAACAAATAAAAACAGGGTACTAGGTTAAAAAAAAAACATAACTTTGATCTGCCACGCTTAAATGGGATAGGCTGTATAATTGAAAATATTTTTAGGTTATACACCATTAAAATTTATACAACTTTTGTATTTAAAGTCTTTTCTATCTTCACCCAAAATCAATATATCGGCCGACAACACAAGTCTTGGACACCCTGTATATGTATATACAGGGTGTCCTCAAAGACACTAAACACACGCTTACCACATGTTCCTGAGACCAAAATAAGTCGATTTAAGCAAACTTACCTTCTTACAAAATTGCTTAGTTTGGGCGCTATACGGCCCTGAAGTTACAATTTTGAAATCGTTTTTTTGTTATAAATTTAAAACGGCTTGTGCGATTTTGCTAAAATTTGGCACGTTGACATAGTTTTATGGAACAAAAAAACCCATGTTAAAATAATGATTAATATTAATCCATAGGCGTAGAAATCGGGTTTTTTAATATTTGAACGTTTCAAATTTCTACGCCAATGGAAGAAAAGGGGTTTAAGTATAAAATTTAGAATCAGTAACTTATTTGCTACAAAAAAGCTACTCTTATTAAGACTCAATTACTCTCATGGTTTTTGAGAAATTTGTATTTTAATAAGAAGCTAATCAATAATAATACGTTGATAATAATAAGTTGATCAGTAAACAAATAAGATGGCCATGCTTTTTTCTAAGTATAAAACTGGAGATAATGAAGAAGTTAGGCAAAGAGTAAATTAATTTTCTTCGTCGTATAAATCTTTGTATGCGTGAAAATGGTGGACACTTTGACCACTTTTTATGACATATTTATTTATTTCTATTCATGTTTTAGTAACTTTACTTCATTTTGTAAAAATTACTGCGAATTATTAAAATACAAATTTCTCAAAAACCATGAGAGTAATCGAGTCTTATTAAGAGTAGCTTTTTAGTAGCAAATAAATTGCTGAATCTAAATTTTATACTTAAACCGCTTTTCTTCCATTGGCGTAGAAATTTGAAACGTTCAAATATTAAAAAATTTGAGTTCTACGCCTATGTATTAATATTAATCATAATTTTGATATGGGTTTTTTTGTTCCATAAAACTATGTCAACGTGCCAAATTTTAGCAAAATCGCACAAGCCGTTTTAAATTTATAACAAAAAAACGATTTCAAAATTGTAACTTCAGGGCCGTATAGCGCCTAAACTAAGAAATTTTGTAAGAAGGTAAAATCGGTAAATCGGCTTATTTTGGTCTCAGGAACATGTGGTAGGCGTGTGTTTAGTGTCTTTGAGGAAACCCTGTATATATATATTTATATAGTACAGGGTGAGTTCGACCACCCGTATCAGTCGTTTTTTTCGAAAACGCTTAGTCGTAGAGAGTTGTATCAAAAATTTGTATTATAAAAGCCCTAATAAAGAATCGAATGGTGATAAATTTTTTTTCCGGGAAGGTCGGCTTCCCTATTAGTTTGCTCCAGAATGTCCAGAACTCCGGAATTATAAATGTAACGATAGATCGAAAGTGGTATTGTTGAAAAGATCTTTAAAAAATAAGCAAGTTTTGTAGGAAATTTTTTTTTATTACTGCCACCCCTGTTAAGTAATATTTGTTTGAAATTACTAAATTAAAATGTCATAATAACGAACTTTTTAAAAGTACGCATTTAAAATCTAGTTACCTATCTATCGATCATTAAACACTGAAGAAGTACACTCACAGTATAACCAGAAGAGCTCAGTAGTATGAATTAAAGAGTAAATGGAAGACAGTTTCAACACTTGTGACAATGTCTAAGGTTGCTAGATTTTTAATGCCGACTTCGATCGTTATTATGAAATTTTAATTTAGAAATTTCAAACGATTGTTACTTAACAGGGGTGGCAGTAATTAAATAATTTTTCCTACAAAACTTGCCTATTTTTTAAAGAGCTTTTCAACAGCACTACTTTCAACCTTTCGTGCTTTCTAAAATTCCGGAGTTTTGAACATATAATAATTTATATTTATACTTATAGAAATTTACAGGGGTGGTAGTAATAAAAAAAAATTTCCTACAAAACTTGCTTATTTTTTAAAAATCTTTTCAACAATACCACTTTCGACCTATCGTTACATTTATAATTCCGGAGTTCTGGACATTCTGGAGCAAACTAATAGGGAAGCCGACCTTCCCGGAAAAAAAATTTATCACCATTCGATTCTTTATTAGGGGTTTTATAATACAAATTTTTGACACAACTCTCTACGACTAACCGTTTTCGAAAAAAAACGACTGATACGGGTGGTCGAACTCACCCTGTATATATGTGTACGAGCTATAACTTTCGAAAGAGTTAATTGATTTTGACGAAATTTGGTAGGCACGTTGAAATTCATCACCGCACGAAGCCTATTTAAAATGGGCCTAATCGGACTACTTTAAAGGTAGTTTTTAGGGGTTGAAAAATGTTTTTGGGCCCAAAAATGCCGAAAAAATTCTCAGAATTGTTTCAAAATTTAAATTTAACCTTTTAGTAAAGATCAAAACGTGCTGCTAAAATTTTAATAAAATCGGCCCGACAGGACCGGACTTACAAATTTTATGAAAACACTAGTTGGCGGATAGTGCTTTACTTACTGAAAGGTGTATTTAGTTTGATACCGAGGTTGCATTGATAAAAATATTGAAATTAAGAAAAAAAATATTATTTTAAGGGATGTATTAAGGGGTTAAATTTTTTGTTTTGTCCAAAAACAAACTTAAGTTCACATAATAAAGCCACAATGCCAGTATTAGCAAATACACTATATTGTCGGCAGGGTTTTGGCACTGCGACCCGAGTTTTTTGATAATTATTATTTAAAAATAAATATTAAATGATTTTATTACAGAAAATCCCGACGAGTTTATAAAGGCATTAAAAGAGGCTGTTTCTATTCAATTAGTTCCAACGACAAGACGTAAGTTCAACCACAACCTTTTCATACTTAATTCAAGGTTAAAATTTCTATCGATGTTGCAGTTAATGTAATTTAATTTTTAATCTATCTTTCAGATGGTTATAGGCCGCAACCACTTGTAGTGTCGATAATTTGTAAGTAAACCGATCAAAATAACATCGCGATTAAAATGTAGATACGAAAAACCGGCCATAAGAAATTTACTCCACACCAAACATTACCAAATATTATTTTTTTTTTTCAGCAAATCCTGATGAAATCATAAACGCAACTAAAAATTTAGAAAAATATCTGCATTTTACAACAGGTTAGTTTTTAAAAATTATACAGTTACAACGCTTTTTAGCGGTCTGGAAACAAACGCACTATAAACGGGATAGCGTAATAAGCGGAAAATAAAATGAATACATTTTTAGATATACATATAAAAAACTTAATATATTAATAATTCAAGTAATGTACTTTTAGTGGGGTAGTAAACTTACTCATAGACGCCGGATTCCTGATTGTCAGTGGGGGAGAATACTAAAGAAATATATATTATATAGGTGCATATTCGATGATTTCTTTGTCATTATAATCCATACAATGATTATAATGGGAATTAAATTATATTTTAATAATTTTAAACAGAGTATAAAAACAAACTTGTTTCGAGTATTATTATATACTGACGTGCTAAACATAAAAATCGTAACTAAAAATTTCCGATGTTGAGAAAATTCACATTTTGTTAAAATTTTGAATGCAATCAAAATCAATGTAGTGAAATATTTCCACTTATGTATGCAATAGAAGTCACTTATCGTCCATTTTATAAAAGAAAAATGCTTAGGAGATTGTGTGTAAGGAAGTTCGTAATTTTTGAAGTTAGAAGCATGACATTTTGCACAGGAGTTCCTTACATAACGTAGGTGAGCAATAAGAAATAATGTATCAATAAAATTCGACTGTTTAAAATCGCTATGTTCCACATCAGAATTTATTTTTTTAGTACTGAACTTGTTTTTTCTTTTTAGTTTTTTTTACGCAGTCGGGTTTTTTGATTTTTTAATTTACTTTTTTGTTTGTTTGTTTTTGCAAAATTATTAATTTAAATATTTATATCTGAATTCTTAGTTAATAAAATTTAATTAAATATTTTATATTCGTGTAATTCTAAAAATTTAAAATAAGTAAATGTTAGACGAACAATACAATTTTTAACAACCGCTCAAAAACATCACGAGTACAAATTAATAATTTGCATATTTTTTATTTCAAAAAAATTGTAGCTAGCAATTATACCAAAAAATGTTTTTAACAGTTAAAATATTTAGTACGTTTATTTATTTATATTATTCTTACGACTAGCCATCAAATAAGTTATTCATTTTCAAAATGTTTTTAACAACAAATAAAAGCCTGAAATGAGGAATTTACATTTGACAAATGACAATTGATATATTTTGATCATATGCATGGTTATAGAGGCCACAAAACGGTCACAAAAACGTTCCAGCCAATGTCTACGTTTGTACCGTCACAGAACTGTGCAAGGTTGACGCATGCGCACAAAATCGATAAAAACAGTTTCGTTACCGTTTCAAAACGATCCATTAATAGCAGGTTGGAACATTGCTATTATAATCTTATAACGTCAAAAATCTGTAATTTCTTCGAAACATACTAAACTTTGCAAAATTGTCTATACTTTTTGGCAATGTCGACGTTATGATACACTTGCTAAATTTATTTCAGAATTTTCCGATTGATGCTTTAGAAATAAATGGGGTGGAACAAGCGATTTTCGTGGTTTTTCATTTTTTTTTTAAGCAAATTTAACTGTTTTTATCGGTCAGTAGCTATCATTAGACACCCCACTCGATGGGGCTGAATTTTTGTCATTTTTTCATAACCTGTTTGAGCCCCCATTATAGCCCGTAATTACTAATTATCCGAATTATTTATCCATATCTAAACCACAGCATTGAACCATAACAGGCTTTAACTATAATGCCAAATTTTGAGTCTCTAGCTTATACTGTTTGGCTCTTCGAGCTTGTGAGAGACAGATGGACGGACAAACACCGGAATTAGGCCATTAGTGTTCCGTTTTTCTAATTTTGGTACAGAACACTAAAAATAGTGTTACATTATTACATGAAAAATTTGTCTAATTTCTACCTGCCATCTAAAACTAAGAAAAAAAGACTGCCAGACTTACAGATTTTCACATGGGGAACACTTATACATGGATTGTTAAGATTACTTTGCCTTCAATAGTCATTTAAGAAATTCCCTAGCTGCCTCTTAGACAAATAATATATGTGTTAATAAATATTATTAATAAGCATTTTTGTTTCAGTCAATAATAGAAGCGCCAATTCGCAATATGATGGATATCGTCAGTTCGGTTCGTTTTTATAATTGATACTAAATATTGTGATTACACATTTTTAATATTGACATATAATAAAAGATCAACTTATCTACCAAAATTCACACAATATTCAAATAGTAGACAGAAACTTGTGACTGACAAACAAACGAATGGACAGACACTGAAGTGAGGCCATAAGTGCTCCGCTCTTCAAATTTTCTTACGGAAGTCTAATAACTGTGGGTGTATACTATATATTATAACCTTTTAAAGGAAACCACTGTATTTGTATATTATATTCTTTTTTTGTTATATAGATTACTCATCCGGTAAAGTAGAATATCCCCACATGGAAGGACCTCTATTTTTTTCAACTCATCATCCCTATAGATCAGAAGAGCTTGACAGATCAGTATTTAATTCTCCTGGAGGTAAGTATCTTCTGAA
Source organism: Mongoloraphidia duomilia (assembly GCA_039654895.1). Lineage (NCBI taxonomy): Eukaryota > Metazoa > Arthropoda > Insecta > Raphidioptera > Raphidiidae > Mongoloraphidia > Mongoloraphidia duomilia. The sequence continues at coordinate 40,322,637 of CM077517.1, read as the reverse complement.
AAATCTAGACACACGGTAGTGTGTCAGCCAAGTTCGGCAAACATTAACTATAATATTTACACGAACCATTTCGAGCTACTTCGACCCTTCCATACTCAAAAAATATTAGACCTACACACTTGCAATTTTGCATGTCTAATAAGACTCTCTTCAATAACTTAATTAAAGTTATTAAAGTCTGAAAAGTGCCATTTTTATCACTCACTCACTCGTACACTAACTGAATCACTCAGTCACTCACCCACTGACTAACTGACACACTCATCAAGAACCTAGACCACTTCTAGCCTCTAGGTGACTTATAGAAGCCTGAAATTTGGCATCAAGGTAGATCATTAGGCGTCTACAAAGGAAAAAATCTTAAAACTAGAAATTTCAGCCCCAAAGGGGGTAAAACGTGGGTGTAGGAGATTTTGACTATCTATACCAATAATACTAATATACTACACTAATATTAGAGAAAACCGGAAATATTACTTTAGAGTTTAGACTATATTGGCCGCAAAATAGTTTTATTCGGATTCATTTTTAAACTGTTTTTATGAGCCCAGTACTCCAAATACAAATATTGTTGATAAACACACAGAGGAAGAGTTTATTTTTCGGACAAGATATGAGCAATTGCATGTCATCATTACTATATAAGAAGGCAGTAGAGAATATCGCAGGTTCATAAGGATCGCATACACGAGTACTAATTAATAATATCGGCTCAAGTATTCAACCTTATGGAACAGCCTTCAGTGACTGATTCTGAGACTCATATAGCACCTTCATTAGAAATTTTGGTTTTTGCGCATTCTGTTACATAAATAATTACTGAAACAGCGCAAATTTAAGAGAGACAAGTTGGAATTTGTCATACTAGCTAACAAAAGTTGATAATTAAATAAATCAAACGCTTCAGAAAATCTAACAAGTTTATAGCCAAGTTCCATTTCTTCTTTTGTCTAGCGACTTATTGATACTACAATCTACAGTGTTGTTGAATTATTAGGTGTGTTTGGTAGATTAGTGTTAGTGTAGATGCCTCAGTGAAATTTGCACCGAAAAGTGTACCTAAGGTTTACCAAAAGTGCAAACTGTTGGTACACTTATAACAAATGGACTTGTGATTCTGAATAGATTGTACATGCGCATTACAAAGTAGATAAATGACAGACAGATACCTGATAGATGGACGAACACAATATAGGCTAAGTTAGAATAGAAAGAGACGTTGTTTTTGAATGGTGAACGCGTTTTTTTTATGCGAGCCATTTTTCGAGTTTTTCATGTACCAGTGCAAAATTTTAATATTTTTTAATTTTTATATTTTCTTTGGTCGTTAAAATGTTAAACTCACTGCCACATTTATCTTGTACCATTATATTTTGAAGCTCATTCATTTTTAAAAGAGAGAAAAAAATGTAAAACGGGTAACGAAAAAAGTATTAGATTAGATTTACTCGGGGTGATAAGACACTAGATATCTCACAATCACTGCGACCTATAAGATCTTTTGTGAGTCCCCTAATAGTTTATTCCCAGTCGGGTAAAATGCTTTTTATGAACCTTATAACCTTTCTGGGGGCTTCTCTCCATATGTCTTCAGGCTTTAGAAAAGGCCTGTTAAGATGTTGCAGCCTTTTGGAGAACACTGCTTCACATTCACATAGAATGTGTTCGGCAGTTTCTTTTGCTTCTTTACAGAAGCGACAGTTGTCATCCTGAACTTTACCCATATTTGAGAGATGGTATCTCAAAGGGCAGTGGCCTGTGAGGAGTCCTGTCATTATTCTCAGTTCTGCTTTGCTGAGAACAAGGAGTTCTTTGGTCCTTGTGGTGCTATGAGAGATAAATCTCTTTGATTGTTTCAGTCCTGGAGTGGACTTCCAACGAGAGATTTTCTTTTCTTCCTCCCATTTGCGAACCTCTAATTTGATGTGGCTTTTGGAATAGCCACAGAAAGGTTCTGGGCCTATAAAGGTTTTAGTTCCTCCTTCTTTAGCGAGGGAGTCTGCTATTTCATTGCCTTCGATGCATGTATGCTCTGGAACCCACATTAGGGTTACTCTGTTGTATACACCCAGTTTATCAACAGTATCTAGGCATTCCCAGACCAGTCTTGACTCAATTTTGTGTGAACATAGAGCCATAATAGCTGCTCTGCTATCCGATAGGATAAATATTTTTGTGTTTCTGTAGCCTTTATCCAGACAATTCAGAGCGCAAAGTTGTATGGCATATATTTCTGCCTGGAATACAGTGGCTTTGGAGCCCATGGGAGCTGATATCCTTGTTTTAGGACCAAAAACACCTGCTCCTACTCTGTTGTCCATCTTGGATCCGTCTGTATAATATATCAGTGATCCTCTGGGGAATTTTATTTCACCTTCTTTCCAGAATTTGCGACTTTCTATAGTAGCATTGAACCTTCTGTCAAATTTGAATCTGACATCCATCAGATCCACTACTGTACAGGTCAAAAAGTATGGTAAAGTATTTGTCAAATTCAGATATTTACACTACACTACGTGGCCCTGCCCCCTGCTCAAGAGTCGGGACTGCTAGTGTTAACACTTTCAGTCCAACACTAAAATACCCACAGGTCAGTGTATCTTACAGTTTTGTGAAACAAACGCGATACCGAACACGATACCAAACACACCTATAATCGAGCCTATAATTAAAAGGAAACTAATGTTTTTTTTTAATTGTCGATGTTTACTTTCAGGATATCGAAGTGGCTACGGTAAGAGTTAAATACAATAAATGTGTTATAATATTTATTAAATAACATTAATAATTTTAAAGTTTTTTTGCAACACTTCCATCAAAAGTAGAATTTTAAATGGCTGTTTACCGTTCGTTAAGTGGTTCTTTATGGAAGCTTCTGATGTGTTCGAACTGTAGTGCGTGAAGTTAATTTTAACACACTCCGTGCTATAAAGTAATACTGTTTTGTGTTACTTTAAAACACACGTGCGTAAAATAGTACTTTATAGATTACTTTGCCATAATGTCACTAATAAAATATTTATCTAAATTGTGTTTTATTTGCTTAAAATTAAACTTTTGAAGCATTTATTGCAAAAAATATTGTATATAACGCGTGGCTAAAGTGAGGAATCTGACAGTTGCGATTTTACCATACTATCTTTCGGCTCGCGCGGTAAACACACTCGTTCTGGTATAAATGCATCATAACCTTAGGCTTGTATCGCAAAATGGCAACTATAATTCGTCACTTAAGCCACTTGTTGCATAAATATCTATTATATTATTATTATAAAAACTCGGGTCGCAGTGCCAAAACCCTGCCGACATAGTGTATTTGCTAATACAGGCCTTGTGACTTTATTATGTGAACTTAAGTTTGTTTTTGGACAAAATGAAAATTTTAACCTCTTAATACAGCCCTTAAAATAATATTTTTTTTCCTAATTTCAATATTATTATCAATGCAACCTCTGTACCAAATTAAACACACCCGTCAGCAAATAAATCACTATCCGTAAGCTAGTGTTTTCATATAATTTGTAAATCCGGTCCTGTCGTGCCGATTTTGTTAAAATTTTAGCAACATATTTTAATCTCTACTAAAGGGTTAAATTCTAATTTTGAAACAATTCTGGGATTTTTTTCGGTATTTTCGGGCCCAAAAACTTTTTTCAACCCCTAAAAACTACCCTTAAAATAGTCCGATTAGGCCATATTTAAATAGGTTCCGTGCGGTGATGGATTCCAACGTGTTTTAACACACTCCGTGCTATAAAGTAATACTGTTTTGTGTTACTTTAAAACACACGTGCGTAAAATAGTACTTTATAGATTACTTTGCCATAATGTCACTAATAAAATATTTATCTAAATTGTGTTTTATTTGCTTAAAATTAAACTTTTGAAGCATTTATTGCAAAAAATATTGTATATAACGCGTGGCTAAAGTGAGGAATCTGACAGTTGCGATTTTACCATACTATCTTTCGGCTCGCGCGGTAAACACACTCGTTCTGGTATAAATGCATCATAACTTTAGGCTTGTATTGCAAAATGGCAACTATAATTCGTCACTTAAGCCACTTGTTGCATAAATATCTATTATATTATTATTATAATAATCATAAATTTCACAACTAATGTTAATATATAGATATTCAATAATAATTTATTCCCAGGAACTTTACAGATTCATTTTGTAAATCAACGGTACCGATGTTATTAACATTTAGCGTTGAGTTTTTGAGCATTGAAACATATTAGGTATAGCATTGGACATACTGATATTTGGTTTCAGTCCACTAAGTGAGAACCAAGAGACTAGGCTTTGAGAATGTCAGAGACAACATTGATCCAACATTGTAAAATTACCGACGTGTCGTATTGACGAGTAAAGGCCCTAAGATGACTCAAGGAGCCCTTAGGAACTCCTTTAGTGATTTCAAGCCACGATGATAGAGGATTCCGAGCACAGTGGCGGACTAAGCCCGTCGGAGGCCCGGGGCGGCAGAACTAAATGAGGTCCCGGTCTGCTTAGAAATTGATTTATTTGTAGTGTTAATTTCGTAAAAAATGAATAATATAGATGCAATGGCTGACAAAAAAAATCAAATATTTATAATAAACGACCTACCTATGTTTATATTTTGTATACGTACAGAGCCTCCAACTTCAAACTGCCTCTTACTTATACTAAACATATTTTAGCCTTATTTGGGATTTGATTAAGAAGGACTTCTCGAGATTTGGAGGCCCCCCAGGATCAGAGGCCCGGGGCGGCCGCCCGCCCCCTCCGCCCCCGCCCCCCCTAGCCCGCCACTGCTCTAAGATTGAATTACAGAAACATTTACGTCATATTGCTGATAAAAAATTTAAGTTGCATGTGAAAGTTCAACCTTTGTAGATTACAAAAACAACCGTCTGCCATTGCAAAGCGGCTACTATCGCCGTCTGCCAGGGTGTCAAAATTGCACAAATTACGTATTTTCATCGTCATATTGGGAGAAGGGTTTTGGTTATGACCTTCAATTTTGGAACTTGTTCGTTACTATTGAAAATCTATAATCCTACGAAATTTGGAGAAAAACGGCACACTGGAAATAGATCAATCACGGCAGATGGCGATAACAACCGCTTTGGCATGGCAGACGGTTATTTTATAATCTACATAGGTTAAACTTCCATAAGCAATTTAAATTTTTTTATCAGCAATATGACGATGACAATCTGTAATTTGTGCAACTTTAACACTCTGACATACGGCGATAGCAACCGCTTTAACATGGCTGTTTTTGTAATCTACAGAGGTTAAACTTTCATATGCAATTAAAAAATTTTATCCGCAATATGACGTAAATGATTCTGAAATTCGATCATTTTTAGACATCGATAGGGGCGGAACGCAACCACTTAGAGCCAAATTACCAGATTTACATTATGTGCTCGGTATCATCTATTGAGTGAGTCTATTTTCACTCAAACTGTGAATCAGCACTATGACGTACGAAAATCATCAGTGGCTCTCGTACTATTAATTACACTATTATATTATATTTAGAAAGGGTAAATTCTCAAGTTTTTTTTAAATGTTTAGTACACTTCGATGTGTGCATCATTTGTTGTCCTGCACACGTTCAAACTGTAATCCAGCTGTTTTCACGTTTTTTCCAGCATTCCGGGTAAAACGGAAGCTACTGCCGCAACAATCCTTTCTCGTAGATGGTTGATTTCATGTTTTTTTTCTGAATAAACAATGTTTTTCACATATCGCCACACAAAATTTAGTGGAATCATGTCTGGGGTCCTTGGTGGCCATGCGGTCGATTCTGCTTGTCCGATCCACCTGTTTGGGAAACGAATGTCTAAAGCTTCACGGATACGGTTGCTGTAATGCGGCGGAGCGCCGTCTTGCTGAAAGAAAATTAATCCTTTTTATTTTAATTTTTTTTCAGCAAGACGGCGCTCCGCCGCATTAGAGACCGTGTCCACTGTCCGTGAAGCTTTAGACATACGTTTCCCAAATAGGTGGATCGGACAAGCAGGGCCGATCGCATTGTAGGGACATGTGAAAAACATTGTTTATTCAGAGAAAATTCATAACATCAACCATCTACAAGAAAAGAATATTGCTTGCAAATACGTGGGAACAGCCGGATCATCGTTTGGACGTGTGCACATATCGAAGTGTACTAAACATTAAAAAACTTGATAATTTACCCTTTCAGAATATATTATAATCATGTAATAAATATTTTAAATATAATGCTATTTAAATAAGAGTTGAAACCTCAGTTGAAACCGAGGAGTTATTTTATATGCACCTATATATAAATAAAATTTGATAATCAGTGTATGTTTATAATATTATTACATTATTTTGTTCAATGAATAACGTCATTCATTTTTTTATTTTAAGTTGGTCGGAGTACTGCAATCTCAGAAGAAAAATACGACGGACCTCAACGCGGCTTTAGCGAAGCAAAAGGTACTGAATAAAAATATGTCCTTAAGTATCAGAAAATGCCTGACAGATTAATATGCAGAAGATTAGCGTTAACATCATAATATAATATACAGGAGGGAGTTCTATTTTTTTCCCATATTTTTTAATCAGAAAAAAATTACATGGACTTCTTAACACATTGAAATAATATCGAAACAATAAATCAGTTAACTTAGAAAAAAGTTACGCTTGCATTTGAACCCTTATGTGCTTTATTTAGAAACATAATGACATTTGTGTCAAAATAATTTACGAGTACATACCTATTATAAAAAAAAACTGCCAATATCTATAATTTTATTTTTTCGATATTATTTCAATATTTAAAAAAACTCTTAAGAAGTCAAAAAAAAATGTCAATATAATCAGAATATTTTGATCAGAATATTTCTTATCCAAAAATTGCTAAAAAAATCAGGAAAGCCTCTATATCATACAGGGTGTTAATTAAGTGTGTGCAGTGTGCACAAACTTTAAAGAATTAATCTATGATTGATTTTAAGACAAAATCTTCATATAAGTATGGGTCCGAAATGGCTCTGTTTCCAAATACAGGGCGTTAAAATTTGAAAAAAAATTAAGATTTTTTAATTTATTTTTTTAATAGTGTCAGCTAATTAATTAAAACTTTATCAGTGAGTACATTTTACAAGTATTATAAATAAAAAATTCTTAAATCTTTTTCAAATTTTAACATCCTGTATCTAGAAAACAGAGCCGTTGAGGATCCATACTTATATGAAGATTTTGTCTTAAAATAAATAATAGATTAATTCCTTAAAGTTTGTGCACATACTCAATTAGCACTCTGTATATAAAGAAATAAACCAATTAATATTGTTTCAAATTATGTTTAGTAGGTTTACTGCATTTAATAAAATTTACGTAATTTTACAGAAATAGAAGCCTTCAAGGCTCTTGCAGAATGTAAGTGCACTTCTGATTTCTATCTAGAATAATATATTTGCACAGAACTTTTTTCATGTTTATTGTTCCCTACACTAACTACAAGCCAAGCGTCTGTAAGTATTCAAAATCGGAAGTAATTTTCAAACAGTTAGATTTTGTTTTGATCTCTTTACTTTGGCTGTTCAATTTTTTCCTTTGTGCCAAGTCTGTGATTGGCATCATATTGGAAAGAACACATAATTTTTATCCTTATCGGTTAGTTTTACCATAAAGATAGTTTCTTATCAATTTTAACCAGAATTAAAATTCCTGCTTGTCTTGCAATATTTAATCTTAATATATTATTAACCCCCCATTGGAAGTTATTGTAATGGGTCTGGAAATCGAAATCAAAATGTATATCAAATTTTTATGTTTCAAGGTCACTACACTATATTTACACTATTTTTAGAAAGATGTCTGTGTGTGTATATGTGTGTGTGTGTGTACGTACGTACGTATTAGAAAGAAATGACCACATACGTACGTATGTACGTACGTACGTATGTGGTCATTTCTTTCTAAGACGAAATCTCGAGAATGAAAAATGATATCGACTACGTTAGGATGCCAATCGACGCGTATTAACGTAAATATAATCTGAAATAAATTTTTTCAAAATCGGTTCTTCCGTTCTTTTTTCTTAACCAAATAGACTCCAAAAAGTAGATTTTACACAATATCTCGCGAATAAAAAATTATATCAACTTCGTAAGGGAGGCGTGTTCACGTCATTTTGATCCGAAAGAAATTTTATCAAAATCGGCCGAACCGTTTTTTTATTTAAAGAAAAAGATCGCTAAAAGTAGATTTTACACGAAATCTCGCGAATAAAAAATGATATCGACTTTATTAGGGTGCAAATAGAAGCATATAAACATCAACAAAATCCGAAAGAAATTTTATCAAAATCGGTCAAGCCGTTTTTTTTTTTTTTTTGTTTAAATAGAACAACTGCAAAAAAGTAGATTTTATACGAAATCTCGCCCAAAAAAATGTTAATCAACATCATTAAGGTGTCTACCAAAGCATGTTAACGTCACTATGATCCGGCATAAATTTTATAAAAATTGGTCCAGTCGTTTTTTGTTTTTTTTTTATTTATTGTTAAGCGTGTTATCTACCATTTACAACAAAAATCATTTTTGTTACTATTAGTTCCACCTCAAGGTTTTTTTAGGGTTCTGTTTCTCAATAAGAAAAAACGGAACCATTATAGGATCACTCGTTTGTCCGGCTCGCTGGCTGGGTGTCCGTCAGTCAAGACCCATCTTTTCAGAAACGGATAGATATCAAGTTGAAATTTATACGAAATACTAAGGTCTACGGTTCTTAAAGGTGTAAAGAATTTAAGTTTCTAGGTCAACGCTATCAAAAGATAAGCCCGCATTTTATCATCTCATCAAAAATCTATAGGGTACTTCCCGTTGACCTAGAATCATGAAATTTGGCAAAAAGTAAGGTCTCGTAGCAGAAGTAAAGGTAAAAATCCAAAAATCACAAAAAGTAAAAATTAAAGGGGGTCCTCACACATAAAACGGAAAAACCTTTTAAACGTTCTATCTTTGGAACCGTAACATGTAGCTCGTTGAAATTTTCACAGAATATGTCTACCTAATAATATAATTGTTGCAACGGTACGGAACCGTCGTAGCGCGAGTTCCACACGCATTTGACCGCTTTTTTTACTTATTTCTACTGCACTACTGGTGAAATCAGACATCTCTGTATTTGAACGATTTTTGTTTAGGAAAAAACAGATTCCACTTTCCGGCTGTAGAGTAACTGGTAACTCATCCAGCCAGAGACTGGAGTTTCGGGTTCAAGTCCCGACAGCGGCATTTGATTTTTTCTTAGATATAGCCAACCAATCAGGGTAGCCGCAGCGCTGCCTGATATTTATTCACTACTTAATTGTTGTGGATATGACGTGAACAAAAGGGGAACAAAAATCGTTATGATTTAATTATTTACTTAGTACCCGTCTACCGTATCTCTATATTTTATTTATTATTTGAATATAGTTTGAAATGATGAAATAATTTCCCTTTATTGAAATTGATGAATTTCAAAAAGTACATTAATAATATGAATTATCTGCAGTAAAGGTAGAGAAATGGCAATTGTTTTACAATAGAAAATACTGTTTCAAATACAAATTTGAAATACACTATTTTAGAAACGAAGCATTTCTGGACACGTAACGTTAGTAGAAATATAAGTAGAAGGTAGACGCTAATGACCTCAGTTGTCGAGCATCTATAATCTACAATTTCTCTCTCCAGTAGAAGTTAACGATCAACTTTTTTGCAGTCTTAAAAAATATCTAAAATAACTCGTATAAAATAATCATATATAAAAAATCTGAACTTATTTTCAGTTTTCCGTCGAGCGTCAGCTTTAAATAATTGTTCTAAAGATAACGGTAAGCTTGAATCATGTCAAAACTATTAATAATAAAACTGTCAAAATCTACAAACTGATTATTTTATTAAATGAATTAATTAATTTAACGCTATAATCTGTTCTGTTAATTTTTAACCGACTTCAAAAAAAGGAGGAAGGTTCTCAAGTCGACGAGTACATAGTATATTATTTTTTCTGTTTTGATGTATGACCACGCATAATTTTTTACAGAGTAGTCCGATTTAGATGATTCTTGTTTTATTAGATATAGTCTGAAAAACAGCGCGTATATTTTGAAGTGATTACTAATAAGCTGAATTTTCGTGAATAACTTAGTTTTGGTAGAGGTATGCAAAGTTCTGCGCAGTCACTAAATATGTCGATTTGGCGAGTTTTTAAATTTTATACCTAACATTTTGTCTTTCAGTTAAATTGCTAGATAATTTATAAAAAAATAGGAAGCTGCGCTTGTCCTACAATAGCGATGGGTTGGACTGGCGAGTACTCCACCCCCAATATGTAAAAATAACGAGGTCTGAAATTTTATTACTAGCGGGCAAATTTTTAGTTTATTGTTTAAATAATATTTTTGAAATCGAAGGGTTAAATTGTCCTACAAATTGTCCGGCAAAGTTTTCCGGTCCTACGTCCTGAAAGTATCAGTCCACGAATACTCTAAGCTGGTTACTAATAACTTAATTTTTGTTTTTTTCATGTGGAAATGGAGTGTAGAATACAATAAAATTGGTGTCCTACAATAAAATTGGGAGGTATTGATAAAAAAATCAAAAACATATCAAAATGAGCAAAATGAGCCAGGACTCATAATGTACATATTTGTATAGAGTTGCTATCGTTATTTTGGTGTTTTTATTTTAGTTTCAATTATTTTTATTTATCACTAAAACAACCATAGCGACCAAGGTTATTAGAGTACAGGTTGCCTCATTCCATCTGACCAATCAGCATAAACGCGGGAATGACGTCAGCTAGAATTTAGTTTAAATCAAGTACAAAAATTGTTGAAGATTATGCTTATTTATATTAGGTGCTTCGTGCAGATTTTTTCTTAAAATTGGCAGGAGACAATAAATAGAAGAATAGATGTTAAAAAATAGGATAATTTTTATTTTTATTACAAAATTTAGGTTTTAATATCTATAATATAAACGAACAAAAAATTAAATAATGCTCGAGAAATGGCAGATCTTGTTAATTACCTATTTTTTTAAATTTAAGAAACAAATAGAATTAACTAACAAATTGATAAATTAATTATTTTATCTTTTATATTCACAAAATATTAAAAATAACCACAAAACACCATAACACTTATCAGCTATCGCAAAATTGACAACTTATCATATTTTTTTCACTAACAGAAGAATCATGTTTCTATTAGGTATTGAAAAAACATATCACACTACCATGGTTACTGTGATTTTTATTTCCAAAAATTAGCAGCGTCCATGGTCTGATCTTTTCTATTGAAGTGAGCAAGCATGGTATATTCTGAGTGACGTCATCCCCCCACTACTATCTATCGAAATGAGGCAACCTATGCTCTACTAACCTTGCATAGCGACCCTATATTAGTACATCCATTACAAAAATATCAATTTACCGGATATCCAATTAAAATAATACGTTACAGTATTGAAGCCTTTTTTGTAGGACTAACAATACCTACCAATATTTTCGTAGGACACTGCATTATTTAATCAGAGAATACACTGACCTATCCAGTGTTATCTTTGTCCTACAGTTAGTATTCGTGGAACTAACACTTTCAGGGCGTAGGACCGGAAAACCCTGCCGGACAATTTGACCCTTCGATTTCAAAAATATTAATTAAACAATAAACTAAAAATCAACCCGTTAGTAATAAAATTTCAGACCTCGTTATTTTTACATATTGGGGGCTAAAGACTTGCCATTTCAACCCATCATTTTTGTAGGACAAGCGCAGCTTCTTGTTTTTTTTACAAACTATCTGCGGCAATTTAACTGAAAAACAAAGTGCTAGGTATAAAATTTAAAAATTCGCCAAATCAACATGTTTAGCTACTGTGCAGAACTTTGCATACCTCAACCGAGAATTTTCGCAGAGAGTTGGGGGACACGTCGAAACTAAGCAACTCACGAAAATTCAGCCTGTTAGTAATCACTTTAAAATATAGGCGCTGTACCCCGGACTAATATGGTATGCCTCGAAGTTGGTCCCATATAAATTTTACTTAAATCGGTTCAGTAGTTCAGCTGATTTTAATAAAAGTGAGTAACGGCGTGTGATTCCATTAAGGTAAATGTCACTTTTTGATACATCACACAGCATAAGAAGTCGGTTAAAAAAGTTTGTAGAAGTGAATCTATTGGCAAGCGACTAAACTACGTATTGTGAAGCCACTAAAAAGTAAAAAATAAAAAACTTTTTAACAAAGAAAAAAAACTTCCGTCAATAAGCCACTAAAAAGAGTAAAATAATAAAACTTTGAGGTCTGCGCCAATTTAATGAAACATGAAATCGGTTAAAAAGAAGATATTAATTAAAATGGCACTTTTTTACCGACTTTATATTTTATTAAATTGGCGCAGACCTCCAAGTTTTATTATTTTCCTCTTTTCAGTGGCCTTTTGAGGTTTTTTTTTTGTTAAAAAGTTTTTTTACTGCACAAGTGTACCGTTAATAAACATTAAAAACTCGAGTCGCAGTGCCAAAACCCTGCCGACAATATAGTGTATTTGCTAATACTGGCATTGTGGCTTTATTATGTTTGTTTTTGGACAAAATAAAAAATTTAACCCCTTAATACATCCCTTAAAATAATATTTTTTTTTTAATTTCAATATTTTTATCAATGCAACCTCGGTACCAAATTAAATACACCCTTCAGTAAGTAAAGCACTATCCGCAAACTAATGTTTTCATAAAATTTGTAAGTCCGGTCCTGTCGGGCCGATTTTATTAAAACTTTAGCAGTACATTTTAATCGTTACTAAAGGGTTAAATTTCAATTTTGAAACGATTCTGAGAATTTTTTCGGCATTTTTGGGCCCAAAAACATTTTTCAACCCCTAAAAACCACCCTTAAAATGGTCCGATTAGGCCCATTTTAAATAGGCTTCGTGCGGTGATGGATTTCAACGTGCCTACTAAATTTCGTCAAAATCAATTAACTCTTTCGAAAGTTATAGCCCGCACACATATATATATATATATATATATATATATATATATATATATATATATATATAATATATATTATATATCCAAATATATAAATATATATATATATATATATATATATACATATATAAACAGACATTTCCAAAAATGGTGCCAAAGTGTTCAGGAGGCTATGAAACGTCGAGAAATTTTGGTCCGACCCCTAGGTCCCGCCATCCGACCGACGCCAATAGTGTATGTGCCATATGGCAAATACACTAATAAACAACAATTGAAACACGCAATAGTACATTGTACTAGGGCAAAAAGTTGACGTTTGCAGTTCGTGTAATTGCCACCCTCGGTTCGCTCTTATGGAAAACTTCACACTCGTTGCAAACACCCACTTTCTGCCCGAATAACACACGGTACTTTTTGCAAGTGCATTGAAAGAACAACATGTAATACTTACAAAAACATTTACACTATCGGTAGCCGAACTGACTGAAGTAATCAAAGTATTCAAAGTAACGATATTGTTTTCGGGTCGGTATTCGTTACTTCGGATATTATCAAATAATGAGTACTCAAGTAACGAATAGTATTATAGTAATTTTTTTGACATCTCTAACGCGTATTACAAAACAACAACAAGGTAAACCGTATCTTTTTCTAATTTTCTTTAGAATTTTAAATACACCGTAGCCATACATTTTTATCTACAAGCATTGCCTTTGATATAACGTTACCTCTTTCGAAATACTATTGTTAAAATTTTACGTACAGATTTCAGACACAGCTCTCACTCACCAAAAGATTAGTACCTTTTTTATTAACATATTTTATCATAATATTATGACTTTACATTTCTTAAACATATTTTGTCATTTATTTTCACAGTACAGCGGGCAGGATTAATGGATATTCCGAAATACTTGATGTCAGGTAATAAAAAATGTCAATTTCTATGAAGTTATGGAACAATGAAAAACAACAATTTAGTCACATATTAACCATATAATTTTATTATTAGATATAGTTATAGTATATTCAGAAATTGTAGAAATTTAACAAATGAATAACGCCTACAGATGTTTTGATATTGTGATAAAGGTTTTAAAAAGTGTGTATCGTGTAAGTTTTATTTAAATAACTAAAAATTGACTGTCATTTAATATTCAAGATGTCAAAAATTTCAAATCGACAAAATTTGTTAAAATTGTCAGAATATTGTGTTGCTTCATTACTTTTATTTTAATCACTAAATTTTAAAAATCTGTGATAAAAAATTAATGTTTTATAGTTGTTTGGTTTGCTGTATCAAGTTCGAAGAAATTATTATCAATATTGACATTACAATTTTTATAAACGCTTTTATTACTATTTCCACAAGTCAGACCTACCTAATTCCCGTTTTGGAGGATTCCAAAGACAGTGGTGGTGGTCGAAATTTCCCTCGCATCCCGTTAACCCTCCAAACTGTGAAAAAACACCCTCAAAAGGGCTGAAAAATCTTTTTCCTTCTTTCAATGATAAAATAAGTATACCGCCCGTTTTCGAGGATGCTGAATATATTGATGTCAGTTAAAACTCTCCTCGCGCCCTTCCAACCCCCCAAACAGACAAGAAACAATAAGAGAGAAGAAATAAATTTTTTATCCAAAAATTATTGAAGCTCCAGGTCTGACGATAACGTGTTTCATCTTTTTTCAGAACACATTTTTACTCATTTCGAGGGTGTTTTTTGTTTGTTTGGGGGGTTGGCGAGGCGCGAGAAGAGTTTTAATTGCCACCATCGTGCTCAGCGTCCTCGAAAACGGGCGGTAAACAGATTTAATCATTACTAATAAAAGAAAAGAACATATTTTCTCCTTTTTCGAGGGTGTTTTTTGGCGGTTTTGGGAATTGGCGGGGGCATCCTCAAAAATGGAAGATCAGGTAGGTCTGACTTGTGGAAATAGTAATAAAAGCGTTTGACCCCTTTTGGGGGTGCTTTTTAGCCGATTGGGGGGTTGTGCAATTTCAAAGAGAAATTCTACCACTACCACCGTACTCAGCATCCTCTAAAACGGGGGACAGAGGCAGTCTCGTTCCAATGCAAATTATTTGCATTTTTCGAGGTTTTTTCGACTCACACACTGCACTCTAAGTTTGTTTGTTTCTTTGACAATGTTTTTCCACAGTAACAGTATGATTTTTTACACCATATTAAAGTAGAGGTTTCAACGAAAAATATTCCGTTCTGAAATTTCCAAAAATCAAAATTTTGTTAATCAACTTTATTGATTGAAAATTAGGCCTTTTTTTCAAATTAAATTCGGTAAAAATCAAAAAAATAAATATTTCGCTTCAAAAAAATTACTGCTTATTTAAGACATAAAAATGTACAATTTCACCAAATTTCATTAAAATCGAATCATTATTGTGGGAGATAAAAATAAAAAATCAAAAAATTGGTTTTCGGCGTTTTTCTCAATAGTTTTGAGGTTATGTTGAAAAATGGTTGTAGACCTTTCAATTATCTACAACTTTTGCATTTAATTTTTTTCGATAGGAGATCTAGTTTGCTGGAAATCGCAAAAAACTGCGTCTCACCCTAAAACACCTCTTTTTCCATCCTCACTCTACTTCTGGTTATTTGTTGGGGTCCAATCGATTTTTTCCCATTAATATACCATTAATCTTAATTTTTCCGACCATCCATATACTGTTAAGACTTTTGTCGATTTTTAAACTCTGAAAACCGGTTCGGCACTGGACTATGGAACGCACCCTGCGGCAAGGACATTTTCCGAATGGGAAGTGTAATTCTCAGCTATTTATTAACCGTTTTGTCATTCTGAGGTACGGCACCCTAAAAACCTTGTTACTAGATCAATAAGAGTGTAAACTATATTGATTCCGCAACTGTATATTTCGAGAGTATAATGCTGATTAGTTTTTGCTGATGATGAGAGTGTTCTCGAATGAAATGAAATGCACATCTAATAATAAAATTGTTGTAGTTAAATAATAATATTTTCTAATAATAAAATTGTTGTGGTTAAGAAGTGCATAAATTTTTGTTTTTTAGCGTTCCGTACCAGAAAGGAACCCTATTGTTGTGCCAAATATGTCCGTCCGTCCGTCTGTTTGTTACAGGCCTCTAACTTCTAAACGAAATGAGATAGGAACTTGAAATTCACACATAATATGTATTACCGCGTCCTAAAGACGAAGAGAATAACAAAAGATTATAAAGGTTTATTTAAAGGGGGGGGGGGCGCCCATACATACAAACGGGGGTCAAAAAAAATGTTTTGTACATATTCTTGTGGGGTATCGTTGAAACTTGAAAAAAGCTTTTTGAGTAGATTATGAATGTGCATATATTTTTATTTATTTTATCAAAAGCTGAACTTAACTTCAAGTATCACTTATATCCTCTAGAGTCTAGTTAATCAACAAATACTAAAAACAGAGAAAAAAGCGCCCATATATGCAAATGGAGGGGGGAGGCAGAAAAAAAATGTTTGTACCTATTTTTTGGGATATCATTAAAAGGGCCTTTTGAGTAGATTATTAATGTGTTTTTATTTTATTTATTTTATCAAAATTGTAGGTTTAGCATAACTTACATAGTACGGAACCCTACTCTTTGTGTGGATCGACACGCACATGGCCGTTTATTTATTCTAGTTCGCTACCACAGTACAATATATTTCTCAAATTAGCACTGACAAATTATTTATTAAAATATAAACTTTTCGACTAACTTGTCACCTCGTAAGGTTTTGTCATTAATTTTGTTAAACATAATTACATTAGTATGTGTACTACTACTTTTTATATTGTTATTTACAGGTATAATTGGTGCAATAATCAACAATGGAGTATCGGCTATGACGGGTAGTACGTATTGATTTTTGTTTGCCCTAAGTTAATAATATTATATAATATAAATGCAACGTACACAGTTCAATCTCCAAAGATTCAGTTCAGAAATAAATGCTGAACTGCAGTCTATTCTGAAAGTATAGCTTGGTAAAACAATACCTTAACTTTTTCGAGGTTCAAGTTCACGATAGAGGGTTTTTGCGAATTTCTCGGTTCCGTTCCTTTTTTGTGAAAAAAGCTTATTATCAGTCTTATAGAGTACAAAATTCTCTAAAACTTTCGTGTAAACATTTTTTGTCTACGATTCATAGTTTTACTTATTTAAGTACCCGCGGCTTACTACCCCTCGATTTTACATAACGGGATTACGCTGCTTCCCGACGGCCTAACATAATAATTTGTACTTTTATTTTAAGTTGAACTTAAAGCTAGCGAATAATTATAAGTGTATCGAAATTAATACAGTAGCTCTAGTTATAAGCAACCAAACATACAAATCGACAGCTGTAAAACAGACAGACATACATACATTTTGTTTTTGGAAAATACGATATTTATACTTGACATCAATTATAAAAACCATTCGTAAAGTAATTTTGTAAAAGAAATTTACAAGGGTTGAGAGAGTGCGATTTAAGTATGAGTATGCATTCGCATACCTTATAACGCACTCTACTAAGAGTAGCCCGGAGTAGCCATACTTTTAATTTTTTTACAAAATTCCTTAACGAATAGTCTTTATAACAATTATAAAGGCTATTCGTAAAGGGATTTTGTAAAAAAAATTAAAAGTATGGCTACTAATAGTAACGTGCGTAATACAATATGCGAATGCATACTCGTACTTATTCCGCCCTCTCTCATCCGCTGTATATTTTTTTTACAAAATTTCTTCACAAATAGTCTTCATAATTTTTTCCGTATAAAAAATTGTCTGTCTCTCTGTTTGGATGAAGTCGATTTGTATGTTTGGTTACTTATAAGTAGAGAACTACTGCATTAATTTTGATAAAATTATTGTTAATCTTTAGCTTAAATTTGAACTTAAAATAAAGGTAGGTACAAATCATTATGTTAGGCCGTCGGAAAGCAGCATAATCCCCTTATGTAAAATTGAGTGGACGGAAGCCGCGAATACTTAAATAAGTAAAACTATGAATCGTAGACAAAAAATGTTTATACAAAAGGTGTAGAGAATTGTGTCCTCTACAAGATTGATAATAACCATTTTTACTAATAAAATATTACTAAAAAATGTACTAAAAAGAAAAAAAATAAGTTTTAATAATTTAGTTTCATAATTATAAAAGCGTGGGTCGTGACTCGTGACTAATAAACTATCGTAGAGTTTACAACCAACGGTTTTATAATTATGAAACTAAATTATTAAAACTTATTTTATTTCTTTTTTGTACATTTAAATAAAAGCGTGTCTTTAAAAAGTTTTTTTTACTAATATTTTATTTTGACTCCCTTAGAGATTGAATTTCGAAAAATCCCTTCATATAGTGGGTGCTTACGTCATAAAAGAAACCTACTGTCCTAATTCCAAGTTTGTAACTTTAGCGGTTTGGCCTAGGCATTGAATAGACAAAAAACCCTACTCCCTCGTTTGACCCCCTTAGGGATTGAATTTAATTCTAAAAACGATTGATTCATGTATTGTCATCGGGAATGCATATAATATGTGTACCAAATTTTAAATCGATCGGATACGTGGAAGTTGTTCAAAATTGACTTGCAAGATTTAACATAAACAAACAAACTAACATACAAACATTGCAAGTTTAATAAAAGCTCGTAAAAATAGAACGAAACCAAGAAATTAGCAAAAAACCGTCTATCGTGAACTTGAACCTCGTATATCTGGCAACGCCGGCACGATATCGATGGGGACTTTTTACACGTTTTTTAAAACACCATAACGAAGGTGAGTACAAAAATCAGCTAACTGGAAATTATTCCGCAGATGGATCATTTTTATGTCTAAATTTATTGGACTAGGAAGGCTAAATAATCTCAACAATCCCTGTATAAGTGTTCCCCATTTGAGAATCTGTAAGTCTGGGAGACTTTCTCCCTTGCGTTTTAGGTCGCAGGTAGAAATTAGACAAATTTTCAAGTAATAATGTAACACTATTTTTCAATTATATTTTGGATTTTCAAAAAAATTTTCAAAGTTTTCGCAACAACGTTTCGGTCTGGCAGTTTAGAATTACAATATACAGGGTATTTTATTTTAACCAACATATTGAGTTTACATGACGCTAATTAAATTTATCCATATAGTGAGGTAGATTAGAGCTGTATTTCAAAATTACCGATACCTGGCGGATAAAAGGACCAAATTTGGTATGAAGGTTACCTACCTTATAGTCCAAGCTCCCACCATGTAAAAACGTACCCACAAAACACCTCAAATTTGAAAGGTGAAAATGGTTGTAAAAAGCATGTTATGCCTGGCAGACAAGTAAAAATTTGTTAATTGCTATTTTTTATGAAATTTTGGAATTAACTTTAAAAAAAACGAATTTACTTTTAGAAAGCTTGAAATTTACATAATTTATGGTAAATAACCTACATGCATGAGTTTTTCTTCATAAAAAACATTGTTTCGATGAAAAAACTATTTTAATATATAAAAGGGCTCAAAGACTTTAAATAAGGATTTGAAAAAAAACATTTTTTAGTTGGCAACGGTAATACCACACTTTTTAACTAAAAAACGTGGTCTCGGCGCATAAAAAATAAAGTCTGACGCAGTAAAAAACATTTTTTCGCTGGCATAAAAGAGATCTCGAACTTCATTTCAAAAGAAAATTAATATGGTGTTTTGCCCGGGCCGCCGTAGAAACTTATTAAAAAGAAGAAAAAAAACGTTGGCACGATGCTGAAAAAAAAACTTTCTACGGCGGCCACGGCAAAAAATCATCTTAATTTTTTTTAAAGCTAATTTAGAAAATTCATTAAAAATAGCAATTATACAAATGTTTACTTGTCTGCCGGTCGTAACATGTTTTTACATGTTTTCCAACCATTTTCACCTTTTAAATTTAAGGTGTTCTGTGGGTACGTTTTTACACGGTGGGAGATTGGACTATTAGGGTATACTAATAAATGTTAACCTAGAAGCCCTCTGGAATTTCTAAAAAACAACTTTTGGAGGCCGAAAAACCACGAAATTTTACCACTGTTTTTACTTTTTTCGAAATATCTCAAAAACGGTTAATTTAATGGATTCTTCCATTATATGATGTTTTGAAGAGGATTACGTCATTTCCTACATTTTTCATTCTTACAATTTTTCTGTGATACTAATGGTAAGCGCGCTACAGTATCATAATTGAGAATTATTATTGTAAAATAGTTTTGAAGGTAAAAAATTTTGAAAAATTTTACTGGGGAACTGTCGTGTCTTATAGTTCTTAAATTACTTGTACCTGCATTCCCACTGGTGTATTGGCATCTGACATATGGAAGGAGTTTACTTGTGACGTAATTAATATGGCGGATCCGTGAAACAGATTTACATAGTTAAGCAATAAGTTATATGGTATTTTTACTTCAAATATTATTAATTTAAGTGCAATTTTCGATTGGGCTGATGCAAATCCAAAGCAAAGAAATATCGTGAAAGCAGAAAGACTCTTGAAGGCTGGTCACCTTATTCATTGTGGGAAAAATATGAATTTATCAAATAGCAATAGTGAAGTTAATATGATAAGTTTTTGTTTACAAACTTCAAATTTCAAAGGAAATTCACATCGTATAGATGGACAAATTAAAAATTAAGAAATAATACACATGGAGTGTCTGAAAAGAATATAACTACACTTTAATATCACTGAAAAGCAATGCAGTTACGTTAAACATAGTACCTACATAATATCCATGCAGTGTTACTGACTTGGTGATAATCATCAATAATTTAAAATGCTTCGAACATTTCATACTTAAATTTATTTGTTTCCGAGTTTATTTGTAACTGTCACAAATCATTTTTCTGCAAGGTGGAAGACGATGAAAATATGATTAGATTAGATTAGATTAGATTTACTCGGGGTGATAAGACACTATATATCTCACAATCACTGCGACCTATAAGATCTTTTGTGAGTCCCCTAATAGTTTATTCCCAGTCGGGTAAAATGCTTTTTATGAACCTTATAACCTTTCTGGGGGCTTCTCTCCATATGTCTTCAGGCTTTAGAAAAGGCCTGTTAAGATGTTGCAGCCTTTTGGAGAACACTGCTTCACATTCACATAGAATGTGTTCGGCAGTTTCTTTTGCTTCTTTACAGAAGCGACAGTTGTCATCCTGGACTTTACCCATTTTTGAGAGATGGTATCTCAAAGGGCAGTGGCCTGTGAGGAGTCCTGTCATTATTCTCAGTTCTGCTTTGCTGAGAATAAGGAGTTCTTTGGTCCTTGTTGTGCTATGCGATATAAATCTCTTTGATTGTTT
This sequence comes from Mongoloraphidia duomilia, assembly GCA_039654895.1. Classification (NCBI taxonomy): domain Eukaryota; kingdom Metazoa; phylum Arthropoda; class Insecta; order Raphidioptera; family Raphidiidae; genus Mongoloraphidia; species Mongoloraphidia duomilia. The sequence continues at coordinate 40,301,292 of CM077517.1, read as the reverse complement.
CAGTCCTGGAGTGGACTTCCAACGAGAGATTTTCTTTTCTTCCTCCCATTTGCGAACCTCTAATTTGATGTGGCTTTTGGAATAGCCACAGAAAGGTTCTGGGCCTATAAAGGTTTTAGTTCCTCCTTCTTTAGCGAGGGAGTCTGCTACTTCATTGCCTTCGATGCCTGTATGCCCTGGAACCCACATTATGGTTACTCTGTTGTATACACCCAGTTTATCAACAGTATCTAGGCATTCCCAGACCAGTCTTGACTCAATTTTGTGTGAACATAGAGCCATAATAGCTGCTCTGCTATCCGATAGGATAAATATTTTTGCGTTTCTGTAGCCTTTATCCAGACAATTCAGAGCGCAAAGTTGTATGGCATATATTTCTGCCTGGAATACAGTGGCTTTGGAGCCCATGGGAGCTGATATCCTTGTTTTAGGACCAAAAACACCTGCTCCTACTCTATTGTCCATCTTGGATCCGTCTGTATAATATATCAGTGATCCTCTGGGGAATTTTATTTCACCTTCTTTCCAGAATTTGCGACTTTCTACAGTAGCATTGAACCTTCTGTCAAATTTGAATCTGACATCCATCAGATCCACTACTGTACAGGTCATTAGATTAAGATTTCTAAGAATACTTAGGTGGCCTGTTAAGTCTCCAGACTTAAAAATTTTTGTCCGTTGCAATTGAGTTGCAAAAACTGCTGCTTCTTTTTCCAAATAAAGCGGGAGGGGCGGCAGATCAAGTATCACCTCCAAGGCAGCAGTAGGACATGTGCTGGAAGCACCAGTAATCATGAGACATGCTAGTCTCTGTAGTTTGGTAAGTTGGACTTGTGTTCCTTTACTTTCCAGTTTTGGCCACCATACCATAGCGGCATAACTGACCATGGGTCTCACTATAGCCTTATAGACCCAGTCGGTCATTTTAGGCTTTAGTCCCCATTTCTTACCTACCATTTTACTGCAGGTAAATAAAGCTCCTCTAGCTTTGTTATTAACTTGCTCGAGGTGTAAGTTCCATGTGAGTTTTTGATCCAGTGTAACCCCCAGAAACTTGACGCTGTTGGAAAAGTCGATTTGTATCCCTCCCAGACTGGGTGCTTTGATTGTAAGCTTCCTTCTCCTGGTAAAAGGAACAATTGTAGTCTTGTGTGGGTTAATGTTGAGCCCTTCACCAAGGCACCAAGTATTGGCGATCTTTAGGGCATCTTGCATTCGTTCGTAAATCGTCCCGTCATGCTTACCCCTAACTATAATGACGATGTCGTCAGCGTATCCGATGGTTTCAAAACCGTTAGCTGACAGTTTGTTTAACAGGTCGTCGACTACCATTGACCACAACAGGGGCGATAGACATCCTCCCTGTGGACAACCTTTAATGGTTTTCACTGTACTTGACTCATCTCCAAGATAAGCCGTTATTAACCGATTTGTGAGCATGGAGTGTATCCATTTAGCCATCGTAGGGTCCAAGCCCCTATTTATTAAGGCTTTGTGAATGGATGCATGTGAGGTGTTGTCAAACGCACCCTCTATATCCATGAACACGCCTAGTGCAACTTCTCCATGTTCTCTAGCCTTTTCCAGTTTCCTGACGAGGCTATGTAGAGCAGAGATAGTGGATTTACCTGACTGATAGGCAAATTGACTCGCGTTAAGAGGAAATGAAATTAAGTATTCACTTCTTATATACTGGTCAATAATTTTCTCCATCGTCTTCAATAGAAACGATGAAAGACTAATGGGGCGAAAGGATTTGGGGTGGGTTTTAAGGCGTTTCCCTACCTTTGGAATGAACACCACCTTAACGTCCTGCCAAGATTTGGGTATATGTCCCCAAGCAAAGCTGGATCGGAATAATATCAATAGATCCGCTATAATGATCTCTATTCCTTGCTGGAGGAATGCTGGATAGATTCCGTCCCCACCTGGGGATTTGTAGGGTTTGAATGATTTTATAGCCCATTTGACTTTACCCGGGGTAAATATTTTACCAGCCATTTTGTAGGTGTGGGTCTGAGGTCTTTTAGTCCCCTCTGAATAGCCCATACTTGTTGGGTAGTGATTGTGTATCACTTTTGAACCTGGGAAGTGTGTTTCAAGTAAAACTTGAATTGTCTCCCCTTCGGATTCAGTTAGGTTGCCGTCAGTTTTAACTAGCTGACCTATACCATTTGAGTGATCTTTCGCTAGGACTTTATGTAGTCGTGCCGCAGTGTGTGTATTATTAACACCTTCGCAAAACGTTCTCCATGACCTTCTCTTAGATTTCCTCAATTCATTGTTGTACTCTGTAAGCGCTTTTCTGTATTCATCCCAGTTTTGGGTGATTTTAGCCCTATTAAAGAGTTTCCTAGCGTTTTGGCGAAGTAGGCTTAATCCTTTATTCCACCAGGGTACGTCCCTATTCAATCTTGTCTGCTTTAATGGGCAGCTTTCTTCAAAGGCGTTATAAATACGGTCCCTTAGTTTATAAGAGGCATCGTCAAGAGCTTCTAGAGACTCTATTTTACCCGGTTTTATCCTATCCTTGGACTTTAAGATACTACGAAAAGTATCCCAATCGGTAAGTCTAGGATTCTGATGTGCCTCTATTATATGGGTTTTTACTTCCAGATCGAATCTAATATGCATATGGTCCGATAGGGATGCATAGGCAGACACGTGCCAATTTTTAACCCTATCTACGAAAGCAGGGCTAGCCAGTGTTAGGTCAAGAACTTCTTCCCTAATTGCATTAATAAAAGTAGGTTTGCCTCCCTTATTTATAATGTCAATATTACTAGTTAACAAATATTCAAGGAGTTCCTCACCTCTTTTATTGATGTTTGTGCTGCTCCATAGCGTATGATGGGCATTTGCATCGCACCCAATAATGAATTGTAGGTTCATTCTTTTACAGTGAATAATGAAGTCGGCTACCGCCTCTGGAGGTGATGAGTCAGCCTCAGGGAAGTAGGCTGAGGCTATTGCAACCTTAAGCCTTCCTCCCCTAGGTGTTGTATCTATTATCACTGCAGCGATGTCGCGTTGAATAAATCTAGAAAAAGGAGTACAATTTATTCGTTTGTTAATCATTATGGCGGCTCTAGGATTTTCACAGCCGCTGCAATATATTAATTTACTTAACTGGGTCTGTAGACCCCTAACATTGTTGGCTACCAGCCATGGCTCTTGGATTAGTGCCAGGTCCAATTCTTCTCGAATAAACCTCCATGAAAGCACGTCAGATGCAGCTTTAGCATGGTGGAGGTTTATTTGTAGGCACTTAATGATATCGCCCATCATCAGCCTTCCGATGCCATGGTTTCTCGGTTTTCTAGGTCCATATGGTTCCCACGAGAAGCTAGGGAAATAATCTGTCCACTTCCGTAGAGCCCCGCATACGAAAGTAAGGCTAAGTGCATCCGAAGGTCGCCTGGTATTCGGAGCCATCGTTATCGACTACACTAACGCAGAGCCATTCATCCTTTAGGCACGATGGGTTCCACCTTAGGATTGCGGATTTATTTTCTGGGTTTACTCCCATAGAACCGACATGTTCTGTTAAAACAGGGGCACCTCGAGTAGGGTGCGATTCTTCATCGCGCATGTCGGTCTCGAAAAAGGAGAGGCTGTGGTGGTGAACTAGCACCTCTATATTGCGCTTCACTTTCTCCTGACGCTTGGTCTAAAAGTTGCCTCCCAGACCTCACATCCGCCCCCATGAAAATATGATACCTACATTTTTATTCACACGACTTTAACAATCTTTTACAGCAAAAACTATTCGGAACGTTGATTTTACTCTAGGTGAAAATTTTGCAAATTCCAATTTCATTTATTATTATGTATTATTCGCGACAAACAGCAAATAACACATAAGCAATATGAGCTGTCAATTAAATTGTATTAATAAATGGTACCAGTTTTTTCCACCAGATGTCACACGTTTTCCGTCCCAATATTCCGCAAAATGTTTTAAAATTAGGCTCATTTCGCACCAAACTAGTCCAGTCCAGTCGCGTCCAGTCAAGTCACGTCAATATTTCCTTTCGCACTGAATACGTCGCGTCAGCCGTCCCACAAATTCCGATCGAAGTTCGCGACAGTTTTGTTAAGAATTTTGTGTCAAAATGGACGTACGATCGTAGATTGCCTCTTTTGCTTGCACTAATAAAATTAAGGTTTCTACGACTACATCCATTCTGAGTGTCAAGACTGGGCTGACTCAAGGTTAGTAGAGCATAGGTTGCCTCATTCCGATAGATAGTAGTGGGGGGATGACGTCACTCAGAATATACCATGCTTGCTCACTTCAATAGAAAAGATCAGACCATGGACGCTGCTAATTTGTGGAAATAAAAATCACAGTAACCATGGTAGTGTGATATGTTTTTTCAATACCTAATAGAAATATGATTCTTCTGTTAGTGAAAAAAAATATGAAAAGTTGTCAATTTTGCGATAGCTGTTAAGTGTTATGGTGTTTTGTGGTTATTTTTAATATTTTGGGAATATAAAAGATAAAATAATTAATTTATCAATTTGTTAGTTAATTCTATTCGTTTCTTAAATTTAAAAAAAAATAGGATCTGCCATTTCTTGAGCATTATTTAATTTTTTGTTTGTTTATATTATAGATATTAAAACCTAAATTTTGTAATAAAAATAAAAATTATCCTATTTTTTAACATCTATTCTTCTATTTATTGTCTCCTGCCAATTTTAAGAAAAAATCTGCACGAAGCACCTAATATAAATAAGCATAATCTTGAACAATTTTTGTACTTGATTTAAACTAAATTCTAGCTGACGTCATTCCCGCGCTTATGCTGATTGGTCAGATGGAATGAGGCAACATGTACTCTAATAACCTTGGGGCTGACTGGCATTAAAAATTCAACCGGCTGAGTCGCAATCAGTCTTGATAAGTCTTGACAGGGGGTATGGAGGGTAGAGTTAAGGAGAACACTCTCATATGGGGGAACAGTTGCAAAAGTGTCCTGCTGTAAGCTGTAAATAACAGTTCCAAATCTCTCCCGTGTGGCGCCAAAATAGCAAGAGAGTATGAAATGAACTTAGCAGTTATTGACTGAGTGAAGTGCGCTGAGTTGAAAAATTTAATATTTTTGATGACTAGAGTAGTTATAACAAAACTACAGTATACAAAACCTCAACTGTTTGCGTAGTCCAAAAGTTCAAAATAATTTTGTAAATATAACCTAAAATAACTACTGTCAGATAACGTGGACGGTGATTTAATTTCCATGATCTGTTTTACATCAGAAATTTCAGTTTTTTAATAATTTTTATTAGAGAATTCTACTTTTGAAGAAATTTCAAAAATTATTATGTGGAACTTTTATAAAAAAAATGAAAAGAATATAATTGATTGACAAATTCAAGTATGTATTTACAGGTGTTTTAAATTTTGCGTTTGTAATTTTTTATAAAAGCAATCATTGTTAAAAAATTAAATAATTTTTCAGGGGATCATTTATATTGGGATTATCTTTATTTACTATTTTATGCATAATTACAAGTTTACCAATGATATTTGACTGTTTTTTTTTTTTTAAAGTGCGTCATCTAAAAGCGGAAGTTATGCTTTCCTTCTTTACTTCACTGTCCTACTCTAGTATTATTTGGCGCATCCTTTAAAATTTACACTCTTGCTATTGTGGCGCCACCAATTTATCGCCTTTTGACGGACGCTTTTTCATATGCAGAGAGAGTTCTCCTTACCTCTATACTCCATAACAGGGGGTTTCCACGCAAATGTACCTGACCTGTACGGTTGCGTCATGTCTCCTCCAAACTACAGATGGCGTCTATGTGGACTCTATATTACCGACGGTTTGAGGATTTACTATATTTTTAAAAAAAGCTATGGTAACTTCCACAAACAATAAATTATTACAAAAAAAACAAATTAAATACCAAGGTAATCTATAAGTCTTGACGCAATCGGACTGGACGTGACGCGCTTAGTATGAAACTAGATTTACACATTGCCTTTATTTCAACGATAAGTTAATATGTTCAATCCAGTAGCGTCCGACTTGACTGGACGCGACTGGACTGGACTGGTTTGGTGCAAAATGAGCCTTAGACACAGGTGACTGCCATGGCGCGAACACAAAAATTAATTTTTAAAAAATATATTTAATAAATACTACTACAATCTTACATTACTTATTGTTTATTTTTCAGTAATATCATCAAAAATTACTGATTTTATCTACAATCGAGTAGTTGACAAAATGCAAACAGATGGTAATTATATTATAGAATACTAAAAATACAGACATTATTTATCATAAAAAATGAATATATTCAACACATGCACGCTTTTAGTTTTTTTCGTATCTGTAAGGCGGATATTAAATAGCCGTTTATCGACTGCTGACGGTAATGATTCATTATGAAACGCTTTTCGATGCTATAATGAAAAACATTTCAAAAACCCGTTACATAATTAACCATTTTGCAACACTTGCATCAAAAGTACAATTTTAGGTAGCAGTGTTAGTGTACCGTTTGAAAAGTGATTCTTTATGGAAGCTTCCGATGCGTTCGAACGGTAGTGTTTAAAGTAAATTTTAACGCACTCCGTTCTATAAAGTAATAATGTTTTGTTTTACTTTGTAACACACGTGCGTAATAAAGCACTTTTTGCAACACTTGCATCAAAAGTACAATAATTTTAGATGGCTGTGTACCGTTTGAAAAGTGATTCTTTATGGAAGCATCTACTGCATTCGAACGGTAGTGTTTAAAGTAAATTTTAAGTCACTCCATTCTATAAAGTAATACTGTTTTGTTTTACTTTATAACACACGTGCGTAATAAAGTACTTTATAGATTACTTTGCTATAATGTCACTAATAAAATATTTATCCAAATTGTGTTTTATTTGCTTGAAATTGAACTTTTGAAGCAGTTGTTGCAAAAAATATTGTATGTAACGCGTGTCTAAAGTGACGAATTTGACAGTCGCGATTTTACAATACTTTCTTAAGGTTATGTTGCATTTATACCAGAACGAGTGTGTGTTTATCGCGCGAGCCGAAGTAAATAAATATTGTATTAAGGCCAATGTTTTTATAATGAGATGTACTGCTGTCAGTGAATGTACCTAAGATGTTTGACATTAATTCAATATTATTAAAGTCTAAAACTGTGGTGCATGTGTTGAATAAAGTATAGTGTGCCAAGCATGTGCTATATCTTTATGCGCCTGACGTATAAAGCTGTATTTGGCACACTAGTTACACAATATACTACTATTTATTTATCGTATTATAAAAATGTAAACCTATGTCCGAAAAATATTATAATGAAAATAATTTATAATGAGAAGCACAATAATATTATGTTCCGATAGTTAAGCCTTAATCTGCTTTGGAATATACAGGGTAGTGACCGTGACTGCTGCACATAGGGATTTAACCCGTAAAATGAAACTTTCGCAATTTCCTGTTTCCCTAATTATTTTAGGAAAAATATCTTCAAATAAAAGTTTTAGAACATAAAATTCTACATCTAAATCATTAAACAAAATTAATTTTTCATGCTTTGTAACGGCAGAAATTTGATATGAAAATGTCAAAATTACCTCAAAAACAGATAGCGATAGCCATGGAACTAGAACAAAATGATTAGAAATTATTCTGACAGCTAAAACATCATCATTTTGTACAAGTTCCATGGCTATCACTATTTGTTTTTGAGGTAATTTTGACATTTGCATATCCAATGTCTGCCGTTACAAAGTATGCAAAATTAATTTTGTTTAATGATTTAGATGCAGAATTTTATGTTCTAAAACTATTATTTGAAGATGTTTTCCAAAAATAATTAGGGAAGCAGGAAATCGCGAAAGTTTGATTTGACGGGTTAAATCCCTATGTGCAGCAGTCACGGTCACCACCCTGTATAAATCTACGTATTATTTTTAACAAACGAATTTTATTATTTTAGGCCAAATAAATGCGGAATATATTATGAAGCTCTATTCTGAAGTATTACTCAAAGAAGTTTTAAATAATAATGACGAGTATGTAAAAATTATTATAAATTGGAATTCGAAAAATTATTATTAACTAATCCTTTATTTCTCTCTATACTTTTTCAGTCTGAAAAATCTTTTTAATAAGACATGATCCTGTTAATACAGTTACCCAAAGGTAGGTTAAATGATCTTATTTTGTCGTATCACTATAATATCTAATCTGTCATCTAATTCTAATATCTATCTAGATACACAATACCCATAGATTGTACTGAAGTATTGGCGAGAGCAAATTCGAATACTAGCTTCGTATCCGGCGGGGGTAGTGTGACATAGGACTTTTTCCTATTTCCCTTCGCCGAGAAATAGTACCTCCTATAAGTACTGCAGGTCATTTTACTGAGATTTTTCTTGTTTTTCCGCAATAATTCCAATTAAATATTGAAATGATTCCCGACGAATTAGATTTCTACTAAATACTAATACATTTTAGCGCGAGTAACCGCACAAAAAAATATGAAAAAATAATGCGCTTCTTATGGACCCCGTATTACATGTACAATGTATTACAATGCTCAATTTTTTTGTCCTACCCACTACAAAATAGCTATTTTTGATTCATGTATACCGGCTTGTAATGGGTCATTTAAGGGGTGCCGAAAGTGTTTTACTTACCGCACTAGTGCCATAGTAACTTCTGTTTATTCGCTCTAACCGCTTGCTGTAATAATCTATTACATACTCACTGCCTACTGTGAATATAAAGATGGCGACGCAAATGAACTGTCAAATTTTTTTGAAAATGAAATGGAAAGTAGCTATTTTACAGTGGGTGTGGCAAAAAATAGCATATAGACCGTGTCCCAAATTGATGTATACATAGAGAATTTAGCATTGGGATAAAATGAATGATTCAGAATAAACCATGATGTTCTTATTTGCCAAAGTCTACATTGTGACCAAATTTTCTTCTTATGGAAAAACAATGTTAAATATTTACACGTAAATTCTATGTATACATCAAAATGGGACACTCTGTATATCTCGTACGGAATGGTATTATGACAAGTGTGACTGTAAAAACTCGCTTTCGCTCGTTTTTACATACTGTCATCACTCTTCAATAGGTGTGTTTGGTATCAAAGTGTAGTGTAAATAGCTCGTAAAATTTTTCACTGAAAAGTATAAAAAAGTTAACTAAAAGTGTAAACTAAACGTAGGTACCTACATCTGTAACAAACGGGCTAGTGTAGATTCTGAGTAGATTGTACATGCGCCTTACAAAATAAATAAATGACAGATTGACTGAGTTCATTATTTCTAGTTTCTTCGGTCGTAAAAATGTTAAACTCACTGTCATATTAATTATCTTGTACCATTACATTTTGAAGCTCATTCATTTTTAAGAGACAAAAAATGTGAAACAGATAATAAAAAAAGTATCAAGTCTGCCAAAGCGATTGTCAATTCAGACATATTATGATCTACACTATACGTACACTTGTTCAAGAGCCGGGATTAATAGTTATTTCACTTTTGGTGCCACACTGAAATACAGAAATACCAAACAGGTTAGTTATTTTACACTTTTGTTTAACAAACATAATAGTGTCAAAAGTGTTTACACTTTTTACACTATACCTTAATACCAAACACACCTAGTATTATACCCCATTACACATCTAGATTTATACAGTCTACAATTTTCTTATTATTTTCTTTTTTGCAAAAATAATATTTCCGATATTTTTTTTAGATTACATCAAAATGAATTCACTGCAGGTTCGACTTGATAAAAAATGATAATTACATTTAAAAAATAAAATAAATCGAAGTTGTCTTCCTCTATGTTATTTCAAATATTTTCGAAATATTTAGTACTACCTAATATTTTTAAAAACTTTGAATAAAATGTGATTTTTACACATAAATGGTTGGATTTTATATTTATTGATAAATTAAAATAAATTATGTCTACTAAATTTCTACAAAATGCCATTAAAACTAGTTCACAAATTTTAAATTTTATTAACATGTTAGGGGCACCTTTTATTCCTATAGTTTAAAAATTTTCATATAGGTACCCAGTGTAATTTGCGCGATTGAGATTTGAAAAAAAATCCTTTCAACACGATCTTAACGACAACCGTGGTTTTCAAGGCGGTTTTTCACGAGCTTTAGTTCAGTAGGCACGATTACAATAAAGATATTATTTTGTTCGGGCTGTTTAAATAAAACTGTTTTTAGACACTTGGTGAACTCCTGAAAATAAACACCATCTTTTCTAGGGAGGAAGTTAAGGTCTTTTTCTTAACTGTCAAGTTGCAATTTTAGCACAAAAAGTAGTTCAACATTTTTTCTATCTAAACAGTTGCATTTCGGGAACGATAAACACTAATAATTTACTACTTTCGAATGTGGGAAACATATCATTACAAGATTTTGTCAAATTTTTGGGCTTAAATCTGGACAAACACTTCGCTTGGAAGTATCACATAGACTGTTTAACTAGTAAAATTAGCAAATATGTTTACTTACTAAAAACAATGATAAAAAACGTTCCACTTTCCGTTTTACGAATGGCATATAGGTACCTATGAGTTTCATCTAGTCAAACATTCAGCATGGTATTATCTTCTGGGACATGTTTTTTATGTCAAACACTTATTTATAACGCAAAAGAGAGCGATCAGAGCAATTTGTCAGGTTAGGCCTAGAGAATCGTGTAGGCCACTTTTTATAAAGCTTCAAATACTCACCGTTGTGGATCTATACATTTTATCGTGTGCAACCTTTGTAAAAAATATCCTCAATTATTTGTAAACAATGTATACAATCACTCATATAGTACACGCAACAAATGTAATTTTGTAACAATGCAGTCTAAGCTTTCAGTAACTAATAACAGTCCAATCAACGCAATTATGAGAGTTTACAACAAATTAACTAGGAGGGATTGTTCTCTTATAATATTTAAAAACAATATTAAAATATTGTTAAATCCCTGAAATTATATTACAATTTAGAAGAATTCTTTAACACTAACTTTTAAATTTCGTATAATAATGTATTCATGTATTTTATATTTCCTTGACTCATTTCACACTGTATTGCAGTGTTGTTTATGGAATAAAGACTATTATTATTAATGAAAAATATTTTAGGAGGTTTTTAGGATCCGTAAATGAAAAGTGACACGTTATTATTGATCGCGACGTTTCGTCGGAATTCCCGACTTCCTCAGGCTCTATAAACGTCGCGATCAATAATAACGTGTCACTTTTTATTTACGGATCCTAAAAACCTCCTAAAATAATTTTTCATTCATATCACTTTGAAGGATCTTAACTAGAGTTGCCAGGTGTCCCGATTCACCCTTGATCGGGACGCCGAATGTCCCGATTTAGGGTAAATCGGTAATTATAAAAGGTTTAAACTTCACACATATTGTTTTGTGACTGCGAATAGCGCGATAGACAAATCGCGCTCTCCCGTTCTTTTCTGCCGTCGCGTACGATCCAAAGATTATGATGACATTATTTTGATGATATTATAAAGACATTATTTTCACCATTTAATAATAAAAATAAGCGTTGATTTATGAACACCTTGTTTTTTTTTTGTTGTCCCGATTTCAGAACCTAAATCCCGATTTTGTTAGCCTTCTGTCCCGAAATTTTGCAAACTGGACCTGGCAACACTAATCTTAACCATTACGATGACTATTATTATTATTATTAATACATATTATGCTTCTATCATCAAAGTCAAAATCCTTTCAGTTTTCATCGTATTGTATTTATCGATGTATTTAAAGCCCATCTACACATACAAAATACAAAATCTAAAAAATTAAACTCATGCAACACCAAGAAATTTTCAGGTTTCCTGTGAACAGGACTAATTAGATGAGATACGTGCATAGATGAGACAAGTTGAAGAGATCTAGACGCGAGTGACGATAAACTAGTAGGACGGTTGGGATTAGGGGTTAGGGTTGTAGATATTGAGGATGGTGAAATAGGAGTAAGCGGTACAGGCCGCCATACTAGCACTACCACCACCGAAGGCTTTTAATTAACATTCCTTGCTCTTTCACCTACACCTCCTCGGAAGAAGTTGCAAATTAGAGGCAATATCTGCCAACTGATGAGCATTGGTTCAATAGCTGTTCGTCGTGAAATGTACAGACTGCATTCAAAAAACGACCACATTGACTTGACGAATTTTTTTAAACAATCTTTGGTCATGGAATGATAAAATAGTTTACCAACAAATGTTTCATAGTTATATTCGTTATCCAGCAGCACTGCTTTTCACTACGCACTGAATTAATTTATTATTAGAAACTGAATTGAATTTAGGTAATTTTTGCATTAAAAGAATAGCTCCTCCGTGTACCTACTGAAAATGGACGTCGTCGGTTAACTTACAGTAAGAACGAAATTAATGTCAACAGTGGAGTAACTATATAGTAACTTATGGGAGTTTCAGGTTCAAGTTACGACAGCAACTTTTAATTTTTTCTTGTAGGACTTGTGAATTTTTTGTGTTGTAAAATCTGGTTGTTAACAACATGTTCAATAATAAAATGACATATTATACGATCGAATTTTTGTTAAAGCACACACGTTACACAACTATAGTATCTCAGTATAACGCAATATACCATATTGAGATGAGAATAAGAAGCAGAATTCAGTTGTACAACAAATAACAAGTGACTCATACATATCATTTTTTTCCCGTTTTATTGTCCGTCTCGTTGTTCCGCGTTCACGGCCAAATTAGCACGGACATTTTTTTAACCTTACGCGTGGGAAGAATTGAAATGAAGATTTCCAAACCAACTGCAAAAACTCACGCGCAGGAAACAAAATGAGCTAATTATTTTATATAATGTATTAAATAAAATCAAAATAATGTACAAATCATTAAACAAAACATATTAAAAAATAGTTAACTTTCAACATTTGCACCTTTTAAACGAACACAAGAAAAAATACTATCTTGACGACCATTAATGTCTAAAATAAAGTATTTATCACTTTTTAAAATAACACGAAAAGGGTCACTGTACCTACGATGGTTTTAAACTTGAAAATGCGTTATTGTTTCGCACAAACACAAAATCTGCATTATTTAATGGATTCGAGTACTTAGAAACATCTTTATCAAAATGGCACTTCTGCAATCGAAATTATAAACGATTAATGAAATTATTATCAATAGAGTTAAAATAATTTCGTTCCGAAAATTCCACTGGAAGTCTAATAAAGAAAAGATCCATATAACATTAAATATCTCAGCCGGACTAGCATTTACTTCTTTCTTCATGGAAGAGAGTAAAGTCCAAGGTAAAACATCAATCCAGTTTTGATAAGCAGAACATTTCAAAGATTTTATTAAACGTCTATAGAATCGTTCTACTAAACCATTAGCTTGAGAGTTGAGGGTGATATGTCGTGGTTATTATATGTTTAGTACCTATTTCTTTCAGAAAATGTTTCCATTTATGATTGACTGAAATTGCAGTACTCAATCCGTAACATTTTTTCCTGGACAATCAAAATGGGAAATCCAGTCAGAAATAAAAACGTCAGAAGATACTTAAATCGATTGCACAAAGGTATAGACACAATGTCTGAATGTATATGATCAAATCAGCTATCAAGTTCTTTATTAATAGGAAAAATTGGTAATTTCACATGAGTCGTTATCTTGTTTTGTTGATAATTTAAACAACGCCATGTCCATTCTCTCACTTGTTTATTCATACCTGGTCAAACAAATCTGCTGACCAATTGATTTTGCGTCAAACGAATACTAGGGTCTAGGATGACCAAAAGGGCAGTATAGCCTAGTGGATGGCGTATTTGGTACCGCAGCCTCTAGACTAGACTGTCGTGGGTTCGAATCCCACCTGCGCTCATGGATATTTTGTGACGTTATTTAGTTTTAAGAAAGTTGTTATTTACTGTAGCTGAAAGACAAAGATTATGAACAGAATCAAAATTATTTTGTCGAAAATCATTTGGTATATAAGGACGAGGCTTTTTTTGTTAAAAACTTTAACTAAATCATTTTTCTATTATTTATTTGAAATTGTTTAAAATAAAATCTCGCCTTTGATATTAATTTTAACAGTTCTTGATTCTTATTTTGTACAGAAGAAATGTCATTGAAGTCATATTGAAATGCCATCAGGGCACTATACTTGATTAATATGTGTTTTTTAATTGTATTTGATAATTTTATTATTTAGTACCTAAACGACCAGTTTTTCAGTGCAGTCAAGTATAATTTCTCGTCAATTGTCGTCTGTCGAATACATTCATACTTGCAGGTACATAATATAATACACTGTTACACACACAGATATAAATAATATTATGTTGGTATATGAGTGTACCTACAGAATTATAGTCTCAGCACAGTGTCTGTACAACTGTCTGTATCTGAAGCAGCGCAACCAAGGTGTAACAGACACATTTTTGTTGTCTAATTGTTGAATTAATTTCATTTCGTCTTTACATCAAGTCAGTAAACGCTATGTAGACATTGTTATTGGATTAGAATTGTAGGTGGTATAGAAGATGCCGACATGACTACCGATGTAATCTTTGCATGTATAACACCTACAATAGAATAAGGTGTGCTACAGTGCTACAATAATTATTATTGTTGACTATATGTACGGCGGTGAAATGTAAGGATAGACGATAAATGAAAGAGCATTCAGTGTCAATAAATAAATTTGAGATAAATATTCTAATAATATAAAAGTGCATAAGAAAAAAATGAGCGAGTCAATATTCGTCACTTGCCAATGATATGTAACATCTAACCTCGTATTTTAATAGCAGAACGAACGATTCACCGCTGGGTCTTCTTTCTCTTTCTCCCTCTCTCTCTCTCTTTCTTCAAACGCTATGTAAATGTGTGCGCTCGCTGACACGCTGCAGTACAATCGGCAACTGTAGGCTGCACCGCAGAATCATATTATATTAAATTGAACAGCGCGTGCTTCTCCTTACTTCCTGTTACACTTTCACATGTCCATCGCATTCATGAAATTAGTCGCAAATACCGTATATCGAGAGCTAAGATGTTACACATCAAAAAATTATAAAGGGTGATTTAATAACTCACCGACGAACTTTGACATGTGAAAAATATAAAGTGATAATTTAAAAATAAGTATTTATTCATTTTAAAGACATTTATAGTTTTAATAAAGCTATAAATTAAATGGGACATAATATGTTCATATAATTTTTTTTTCTTAACATTAGATGAGTTTTCATCTTTCAAAGTTTGTCGGTTCTAATAAATCATCCATGGCGACACTTTTGTATTAACAAATCCAAAATCTAAACTTCGGCGCTGGCTATCTGGAATTAAAATCGCCATTTAAATTTATTTCGAAAAATACCGAATCACTGAAAGTAAGGTAAAGATTACAGAAATGTTGTCATTCTAGCAGCACCAAACTTTTCTCTAACAATGACGCCGGAACATCGCCTCGAGGCAATTGTTACAAGAAGTTTACTTTGATTGGACATTTATTGATAGTGAATGTAATCAACGAACTCGACGACTATTCTAATTAAATTTATACAGGAGGAAGACAGAGTGAGACAGTGTGATAGAAAGTGAAGGGTGCAAAAGAAATGCTGATGCTCGTCTTTGTGAGCAGGTATATTATCACTTATCAAGTCTATATTGTTATTGGGATTACCCTGTGAAAACGTATTATGTAATGTCATTAATTTCAGACGCTCGACGTTCACCTGCAAACTGAATTTTACTTATTTTCTGACTTAATAATAGAGGGTAAGCGAGGGCAATGTCGGCCACTTAAGACTTGACACTAATAAAATACAATACCTATATCAATCAAATAATAATTTTCTAAATCAAAAACAACAGTTCCATATTTATACTTAATAATCTATAACAAAAAAATAAATTTCACCAATAACTTCTGATTATTCTTTGGAGTTGAAAAAAAGTAGCTTTGACCGCCATTGCCCGCAAGCGCTGTCAATGTCGGCCATGCTGAGTGTAATATCAGCTAGGTATTGGAAATAAAAACAATTTTCGCATACATAGCCTTTTTGGTGAGTCCCACCTGTACATTGTTCACGGGCCCATAATCCATAATTTGTGCACCTGCATGTGCCACAGTTCGTTGTTTTTCCCCATATCATTATTATGCACCGGTTACAAGCATCTTCATTTTCTGATGATAAACACGTGTCCAAATATCGAGTTGCAGTTTTCCTTTACCTTTAGCACTTGACCGGGATCGCCATGCAATATTAAAATAATTTTTGACGAAATATATAATTTGCTAACATCAAAAATCCATCACTATATAAATTCGTATAATATTATAGTGTGTATACAAAAATGTTTAATACAAATTAGATAAATATTATAATAATTATTCACAATCGCTGCCAGCAGACTAAATGGTAAGTTGCGCGAAAGACATAGGAGGTGTCGACACGCAGAGTTCAGTAGTTTGAGTTTTTATATGAATACCTACTGCTACTACTTTCGTAGACATTGTAATGACCGGGAGTGCCGACTGGCCGGGATTATCCTTGTTTACCCTACATTAATATTTTTTTTATTAAATAAATGAACTAATCTATGATATATTACGATAAAACTTATTACGTGATAAAACCGGGGGATCACGTAATATTAGTCAATAAAAATATATTTTATATTAAAATTAAATAATCAAAAATCGTACACCACAGGATAAAGCCGGATGAACAACTCTGATCGGAAAAAATCGGGAAAAGACGTGGAAAAAGAAATAGACGGAATATGTTGATGCTTTACCCAAACCACAAAAATAACTGCACCTTCATAAGCCACACAGATCAAAATTACTTTCTTTCTCGAAGTAGATAATTTAGCTTTCAAAAATGAGTCACAAATATTTCAAAGTAACAAAAAAGTTCTTTATAAGATTTAATAGAACTTAATTTAAAATATTACTGAATTGCAACAGCTCAAAATAAACAATTTCTTCTTAGCGCCCAATTTCAATTACTCCTCCACTATTCGCAAGTCGTAACATGTAATAAATATAACATTTTATGTCAAGATGGGTAATGTAAGCCCATTGTTATCTCGGATGTCATTATTTTAAACAATATGCCGTGGCATTCGTCTCCGCGCAAACACACATTTCAGTTCTCTCTGACACTGAAATTAAAACAGATACACAACTGTCATGAAATAACGAAATAACCATTTTGTTGCCACGACTGCGAACTACACTCGGCCTAAGCAGTAATTCAGTCTATATGTTTTTGCCATACCCACTACTTTCGATGTATGTATAGCGGCCTTTAATGACAGGCAGGTGTGCGGAAAATGTTTTATTTTCCGCACTAGCGCAGAAAATAACGGTTGCCATAGCAACTTCTGTTTATTCGCTCTATACGTCTGTGTACGCATGCGTGCGCCTGTCGTTACTTACTTGCACGAACTTTGCGACACACTGTGGAGGGAAAGATTGCAATGCAAATGAACTGTCAGAATTTTTTGAAAATAACGTGAAAAGTAGGTATGGCAAAAATACCATATAAGTCTCGTACGTAATGGTATTACGGCTCGTGTGACTGTAAAAACTCGCTTTCGCTCGTTTTCACATACTGTCATCACTCGCCGTAATATGTCCCATTACGTATCTAGACATACAATCTACTATTGCAATTCTACATGCAATTGTAAATACTAAATACATAATAATATAGGATTTACTTTTACACCAAGAGGCGAAATATGAAAATTCATTTTCGGTATTGGATTGAGAGTATAAAATATAAATAATTGAAGGAAGGTTTGGTTGAGGGTCAAAATAATGAAGCTTTACCAAAATATCGCCTGTGGTCAACGTTTCGAAATATTTAATTTCATCTTCAGGGTCTCAAGCCAGTCAAATAAGGCCCTGAAGATGAAATTAAATATTTCGAAACGTTGGTCACAAGCGATATTTTGGTAAAACTTCATTATTCAGTCTGATCAGTCAGTGAGTAACGGATCTGTTTTATATATATAGATAGATAACGCAAAAATCCCATGAATTAACAACTTAAATTTTAAATGTAAAACTTATTAATTATTTTATACGCGTAAAATTATTATTATAATATTTTTTGCCATACCCACTACAACATAGCTACTTTCAATGTATGTATAGCGACCTTTAATGAGTCATTTAACAGACATGTGTGCGGAAAGTATTTTACTTACTGCACTAGGGTGGTAAGTAAACGGTTGCCATGGCAACTTCGGTTTATTCGCTCTATACGCCTGCGTGCGCCTGCCATTACTTAAAAATAAAAATTCTTATCTGAAATAACAACGTAATAAAACAATAATATGCAGTGTTGCCGCCGAGACGAGATTTTTCTGGATTTGAGATGTGATACACAATTTATTTTTCTTGTCTCGAATTGCGAGACAAAATTGAGATTAAATTGTGGAGATCTCACCAAGACGAGAAACTAACTTTCGCACCAAAATTGAGGAGTGTCGAAATAATAAAAATGGAATAGACAACAAGAAAATAAGTAAAGGAGTTAGGGGCTAGTTATATGATGTGCTTATCCGGCAGGTTTCTCTCTCAAAAATTCGTCTCAAAGTTCAAGTAATACCCAGGGCTGACAACTTGAAAACAAAAAATCGTTTCATGAATGGTTTCACATCACACGTTCTTGTCGCATGAATAGGTCAATAATCTCCATACGAGAATTTAATATTTCCTGAACACACTTATTAACCAGAGCACGTCGCCTCAAATGTTCCATTTCCACTTTAAAAAATACTACCTTGGAAAAATTGTGTCTGTAGGGTGACCGCAACCAGATTTTCCGAATTTCTCGATGCAGTTCGACAGCCCATGAATAGGTCTGTAATCCTAGTATGGGAATGTAAATATTTCTTAAACACTCTTCTTACTAGAGTACTTCGCGTTCATATCGAACATTTCAAAAATGTTAGTTATGTAATTTCAACAGTCGATATTTTCAACTATAAGACATTTAAGTTCTGGCTTAACGACAAGTTTTATCAAAAAATGTCTGGGACAAAAATAATTTTACGACAAACCTTTTTTGTTTGAAACCTTTTTTAATTGCATAATGTTTATTTTCGATGTTAATTAAAACACATATTTCTGACTAAAAATCTGCACGCACCGCTTAATGCTCAACTAGCAGGAGGGGGAAAACTTAGTATATTCACTCCAGACCTAAACTAAAGGGATGAAAACCATATCCAGCTTTCCCCTAATTAATTCCGAAGTCGGAGTTTTTTTACTCTCTAACCACTGGGCTATGAGTCGATGTTGTAATCTTTAAAAAAATTGATTTCGTCACCATGGTAAGTACCTAAACGTTTATTATTTACTTGTCAAATTATTGGTTAAAAAAACATTCTAGACATTTTTAAGAATTCGCACACCTGAGGATTATATTACAGAAATGTGTCAGAGAGAAACTATTTTTAAAGAGAGAAACCTGCTCGATAAGCACACCATGTAATATTTCCACCATGGTAATTAGTACCACAGATTTTTCGGAATGAATTTGACACCTTTGATGCTATATTTTCGACTTCGTTTGTTCTTTTTCTAGTGTGTCTCATTACGTGAGCACAACTGGTGATCCGCTGGACTTCAGACGGATAAGTGGTGAGCACGTGCTCTATTTTGGCAAGATTTCGGAAAAAAACTTTGATTTTTGACATCTTATTTAGCTACCCTCAAGAAAATAATGTTATTAGAGTCGCATATTAAGTTTAAATATTTTGACATTAATAATTAAATGATTATTATTTAAATTAAATTTCGAATCAATCAAATTTGAATCAAGTATGTGTAATGATTAGCAGGTTCAAATCGGGCGTAGTTCGAAACAACGCAAGGCAAAATATTATCTTTTGTACAAGTTTACTTATTATATTTTACGTTGTGAAAACTAATGCACTATGAAATAACACTAAATAATGCCATTAAACTGAAGCATATAATAATCATCATTGCTATGATAGCTTGTTATCCCATAACGGTTAATGTCTTTTGTTGGAACTGTTTGTTACACTTTACATACATGGATCAACAATGCTGTGGTAGACGGGAAATCATTTTTCTAGATATATTATGTCTATCCCTTTATATTATACGCAATTTTTTACGAGATGATCAAGCTTTGCGCAGAATTGTGCCAACAAATAACATCGAGACAAATATAAGTAAAAACGATACCTACCTAACCAGTTGTTTGTATGCCATGTTTATCTGCGAAAATATTCAAAAACACAATCACATTCTCTCTTACCCCACGTCCATTGACTTACGAATTTGTGTACTTTTCTTGCCAGAAGTATTTTAAATCAGAAATTCAAACATGGGTAAGCGTCCTAATCTTAACTAACTTCTTCATAAGTCCTGTTATTATATTGCGCCAAATTCCATAAAGCAGTGATTTTTAGGGTTCCGTACCCCAAAAAGAAAAAACGGAATCCTTATAAGATCACTCACGTATCTCATAAACTCATAAACCATACGACGTAGAAAATTTAGCATAGTAATACATTTAGTATTAACCCACATATTTTGAACTAGTTAACACTTAAAAATATTTATATAATATTAGAATTAAAGAAGGGACGAATTTAGTAAGTATTCGAATTTTTTTTTGAATTTTATATAAGTAAGTGTTATGTGAGGTATTATTTAAACGGGCTTGTTATGAGAAATACAAAAATATTTTTTTCATAATTTGCACCTTTAAAAAGATATTCTGAAAAATATGCGAAAATAGAGCATTCCCTGTTTATTTCCGAAATTACTGGACTTAAAATTTAAAGAAAATCAGGGAATATAACACCTTACTTTAAGTTTACAGGAAACTATAACAAAAATCCTAGGTCTTGTAGATCTCTAGAAATTAATTTTAGAAACTTTTCATTGAATCACTCATCAAAACCTTTTATAATAGCGTCGAAAATGGCGCCTTTCTACGCGATGATAGTAAAGTATATTAAATTGTTACCTATGACGGTACGGAACCCTCAAGGCGCGGGTGCTACTTGCACTTGTCCGTCTTTTTAAGAGGACAAGTGAAGTAAAAACGATTGTACGCAGTTTTTGTTTGACCACGATCGTACCGAGTGATGACGAAGCACTGTGAAACGTGGCGTTGCGGCGTTGAGTTGACGACGTCTTCCTTCATACAGAGAGCCAGATGGAATGAATATTCATTATTGTTGTTATACACGCTAAGTTGTTGCGAACGATGGTTGCATTGCTATAACAGATCGTGCTTAAAATAAAACAATTATTGTATTCTCACAAGAGTTAAACACTCACTTATACCATCCACTTATATTGTTTAGTTGCCGTTATCTTGAGATGGATAGATCAAATTATAATGTGTATTGTGATGAAATGACGTCAGTTTATCACCTAATGCTTTCATAAAGCATGCCGTAATTAAAAGGTCTTTCTTATTTTGTTTTAGGTGGATAATAATTCTCTTTAAATAATATTAACACAATTGAGGCGACAGATATGAAATTATCAAAAATTATATTTTTATTATACACTTTAATTACACATACAAAAGTCACTCGATAATTAAAAAAGTTACTCTTTTTGTAGTAGACCCGCAACAATGATTTTGTAGGGAGTAAAAAATTCCAGCCGATTGGACTCCAAAAACACTGACATTTGATTTAATTTTAGGTACCTAAAATAAAATAAATAAAACGGGGAACGACTAGTAATAAATATTTATACTATATTAAATGGGGAGCTAACAATCAAAACGTGTTTTCTTACAAAAATAAAAAAAAAACAGCACTTTTTCTCTATAGATTCTTGTCTATGCATAGCTTCTTTTCATCATATAACAAGCATTCAAAACGTGTTTTGTCAGAACAAATTCATCGCCTTAAAAACAGAGTTTCAATCAAATCGTGATATGTCTAACGGCAAATATCCATCATAAAATGTTTTGTCCAAACCAACCAATCAGAAGCAAGATAATGCCACCATGACACTTTGAAAAAACATTCTTTGATTAAACGTCTTTGATTTTGACACTTATATGTTTTGTTTCCATAAGAAAAAAATATTTTTTGAATTTTTTTTCTGTTATTGCCAATAGGGCTCTTCCTATTTACATGTTAAACATCTTACCAAAATACAGTTTCGATCCGCTCAGCCATTTGACCTGTATCGTGCTCACAGACAAAAAGACTAACAAACACAAGAACAGACTTTTTCCAAAAATATGTTTTTTGTATTCGGGGCTCCTCAAAACGAACAAATATTGTAAAATTTTGAACAGTGAATTTTGACCTAAATTAGTAGGTACCACTCCCTACTTGTGGAGTAATGGTAAAAATCATAAAACGTCAATATTGTTGAATGTTGTGATTTTTATGCAAATCTAAGTACTTATAGTTCGACATCTTTATTCATTAACCACTTTTCTACAACAACGGGAATCCTTTTAGATTAGCGTCCCAAACTTACAGATTTAAATAAATTATCTTTAGATAATAATACGGTTAACGTCCGTTTTTTATACTGTCATATCAAACGTCACTCGCACTATTACTTTCGCCATTTTGCTATATTTTCCGTTAGCTTTAAAAGCTTTAACATTGTCAATAGCGTAGTGCAAGTGGAATTATCAGAAAAAAATAGGGCAAGGTACCTATGCAGCCTCATCAACCCAAGGTTGTAGACACGCAATCATGGTCTTGTATAAGGAACCATATCTTGACAATTATCTGGAATTATTGAGGGAATCACGGAATCAAGGAGAGACAGTAGAAAAAAGTCCTATAACACGTCTGTCACTACCGGGATTTGAACCCCATACACTTCGAATTCGATAGATATTGTAAATTATAGACGCTCGACAACAGAGACTTCGAATTCGTGTCTGATGCTCTCATCACTTCAAAACTTCCTCAGTGTTCATAAGTATTTAAAGTGAGATACAATACGTATAATATGGATATCTGAATAAAATAGCACCTACTGTAACGACTTGATAACGTCTTAAAATAGACTGTAAATGTCTTTAACACGAAAGTCAAAGATTAATATCGGAACAATATTTCGGGTGCTATAGTCGTAAAGAGTATTGTCTTTCATAATTCTTACTTTCGTTTCCACACCGGAACTTCCGAAATAAGTTTTCTTTCCGTGTCGGATATATGAGGAGAGACAGCTACTGTAACATTGAACAGAAATGAACAATGCCATAAAAATCTCTGTGTTCAGTGATAAAATATTACAAGGAACTCATACGTTATGATTTAGTGAGGTCGAACCAATATTTCTAAAAGTAAAAATATAAAAACTGTACGTTTCTGCGTGTATGCATGTCCACAGTTGTTGTAATCAGAAAGGTGTGTCGCTACGTTAGTCTTTTATGACGTCACCCAAAATGTTAAAAATGTAGATTTTTGTTTAGACAGATTGAGCAATTCTAAACTAAAAAATACTGTATGTATATGAAAAATAGTAAAAAAGATACGTTTAAATATTACTTCGGGAGTTCCGAAAACGCTTGGTTACAGAGTCATATAGCACTAAGAAAATTAAGATTTTTCATGTGTATCACCTTTGCAATGAAGTAGGTGGAAAAAATTTCTCTAAATTGTCTTTTGTCGGGTTTATTGTACATTTAGCACGCGTTTTGTTAATCGCTGTTAAATTTTTACACATAAAACATGCGAAGTAACCATAGAAATAACAGCAAATTAACATAACGGCGTGATTAAAATGTACGATAAAGCTGACATTTGCGTTTTTATTTCTATGACAATTTGATTACAATTAATTTTCCAAAAAATTCTCGAGGGTTGTCCCCTTACTAACATACTAAAAATCCCACCTTCTTCCCTCTGCTCAGTTTTTTATGGGGGTTAAACTACCCCCAAAAATGTATTTGTGCAAAAATCTTGAGAACTATCTATTTTAGAACAAAAAGGGTCATTATCAATCTCAAAGCTGACAATATTTCGAACAGAATGATATATTTAAAAAAAATATCTTTAATGGTTACTGAGCCCGAGCCCGAATAAATTATAATTATAATAAAATAATATTATATTGCATAAAAAATATTATTACAAGAACACAAACTAATTACACTAACTCGCTGGAATATCATTTATTGGCCTAGTCACGATAGATACAGGGATTTTTGTGTTCGGATTTCATTCCGAGAGTAAAGAAAACCACGTCAAAACAAAGTTCAGCGCATGAATGTATTTTTATCAAGAAATCGATTTGAATGCGCACACCTTGCTTCTCATTTTAACGATCAGTTAGAAGTTTAACACCTTGTGAGTGATGGATCAAAATGAGGAGATAGACTTACCAGTTCACGTCAAACTATAAGATTCATAAAAGCAATAAGCTGAGACGATCTCTGTTCGGTTTATAGCTTTGGGGTGCAAATAGGATGGGTTTCGTTGTAAGAAAACATATCAACTACAAACACACGCACACACAAACTGTATTCTATAGTATAAGTATATAATATCTACAGAGAAATGTAGCTTCTTTTACGCACTGGGCGCT
This sequence comes from Mongoloraphidia duomilia, assembly GCA_039654895.1. NCBI lineage: Eukaryota > Metazoa > Arthropoda > Insecta > Raphidioptera > Raphidiidae > Mongoloraphidia > Mongoloraphidia duomilia. The sequence continues at coordinate 40,276,657 of CM077517.1, read as the reverse complement.
TGTTCTTGGTTTGTACCATATGTGATTTTGAAAACCTTATATTAAAAGTGCTAACTATCTTACTTAGAGAATGCAGTACAGTTCTCATTAATCTGGATCAATTAAAACGTAATTAATCCGAACTTAAAAAATCAGATTAATGAACAAGTCATAGTAAAGAATGTAGGTAATTACCTACTTACAATTAAATATGCATAATATTCCCGACAGTGGTCATTTGATTTTTTCTTAGATATAGCTCAAAAATCATGGCAGCATATAGCTGTCTGAGATATTTATTATTTTCACCTCTAATTGTTATGTGAATAATATGGTGTGAATATAAGGGGTTTTAAATCGATTGATTTTATCATTTACCAATTTATGCATAATATTGGTTATAAACAGATATTACAATGCTAAATACATGTGCAAAATATGAAAAATAATAATTATTATGTACCAGACACAAAATAGAAGAAAATATAAGCACCTATATGAATAATTAAGATTCATATTACTGAAATGCTGAATCTGAATTATAATTTATAACATACACCATAATGATCCGGGTTACACAGCATGCATAATAAGACAAATTTGACCAAATTAGCAAAGAATTTGAATATTTTACTGTTTTCTGATAATTAGATAATTAGAAACCCAATGCAAAAAAAATCATGAAAATCCATCCACTATAACTGAGATTCAAGGTTTTTGCTTTTTTTAGTCTAATTGCACTCCACGATGGCAGCAGGAAAATTTCACAGTGAACTTAGCGAATGTAACGTTTTCTTCTTAAGGTGTTGCGTTTTCCTTTTAGCTTGAAGAATAATTTATTTTCAGAGCCCCCGTTAGCGGTAGTGTATCTTTTTTCAAAATGTAGTGAGAGCTGTATTTTCAATTTGAATAAATTGACAACTGGAAACAGATCGATATAGACGTTCGACAGTTGAAAATATTTAATTTTACTTGTTCCATTGTTTAAATGTTAAAAAATCTCAATAAAACAAGAGTAATTTCTAAAAGAAACTAGTGACAGAAAAAATGATTAAATATATTGATATAATTTGTTTGGTCATTCCAAAACACGTTTTGGAATTACCAAACAAATTCAATCAATATATTTATTCATTTTTTCTGTCACTAGTTACTAGCCAAATGCCAAATAATCATGTTATAATAATTTTATCTCGTTTCATTTGCTTGGTATAATTTCGATAAAACATTATATTTTTCTGAGAGCAAATTGATTTGATTGAAGTAGCGTTGTCAGTGTGTAGATGTTACAAAACCAATTGCGCATTTAGATAGAGGTATATATAGGCATGCGATGCTTCCGTCGTTTTACCGTCGTCATCGGCGTCGTTTGAGAACTTACTGTGTGCCTCAACGAGGCACAAGGTATACTATGTAATATGTAACGTTACGGTCGTGTGTCAAGCAAGACACGTTGTGGAAATTACCAATAAACCTCTGCTTGCCAGTTTGAGGGCTGGTGTCAGTGTCACTTTAGCACGCGTTTTATTTCTTTTTCACGCGCACTTTCACCGTTCATCCAACAAACACGCGCGCATACTTCATGGCATGGCACTGGCTGCCAGACGTGACGCGCTCCTTGTCTTTAGCACACACATTTCCGATACCACTTAACACATTTTCACACACCGGAAACAAACCTATGAATAACATTCGACTTACACTTACGAATATCTTTTCTAACATCGTGATAGATTTTTCTTGTGCTTATTTTTTTATTCGAACATTCTGCTGCACATACACCTACTAACTGCAATACAAAAAAAATTATATGTGCACTTGTCATAGAATGTTTTTTTATTAATACTAATTTTATTTTGTCAACATTTTTATCAACATTAAAAATAATTAAAAAGTGATCGTATCCATTTCTATAAAAAAACAATTTACATTTTATATTTTTACATCACGCAGTTCATATTTTTGTATCATATCTTATAGTTTAGATAGCGATATGCCGCTTCTGCTGATAGTGGTTTGAATTAGCATACTGATTTTTAATTAGCCAAACCCATTGTTGTGGTAATTTGTATTTTTTACTAATAAATATCAATTTCAATTTTAAAAGTGTATCCTGAATATTTTTTTTTCAATTACAAAAGTACAATCATTAAGTACATAAAAATTGGTTTTAAACAATTTTACTATAAATTAAGCAATATTCGTAATATTCGCACCTTTACACTTTCAAATGAAACATCTCCCAGTTTATGAATGTTACAGTATGTTTCTATGTTGAACGGATATGAGTAGAACCTAAATTAAAAAAATATTTTCTGTACGAAAAATCCTTTCAACTAAGAGTATCATAGTTACAGTTTGAAAACCTGAATAATTAAGATTTGGAATGTTAGGAATGTAAGCAATGCAAATGCAGTTCTCAAAAACTTTAATTGAAAAAAATTATTTTGTGTAATTACACACAAGATTTTTTCAAATAAAGTTTTTTGAATTTTGCATTTGCACAATTCTTTATTAAATTAATTTAATTTTTGTACCAATAAAAGTGTTTTTAGTTGCATAAATACACAAGCGACTAGGCCCTGCAGTTAGGGTCCATTCTAATTGGTCAAATACCTCATTTTGATGTCGTTTGACACACACACATACACCTAAATGAACGTAGCAACTACAAGCGACTAGGCTCCGCAGTCAGGGTCCATTCTGATTGGTCGAATACCCCATTTTGATGTCGTTTGACACACACACACACACATACACACCTAAACGAACGTAACAACTAACTAGTGAATTCTGTATACTAATATGGATAGTTGATAGCGATTAAAAAATGGGTTTCGTATATGGACAATATTCAAATACATATTCTTCAAGATAGGCATTAATGTTCACAAAACTAGAACGAAAACTTCAGCTAAGGCTTGTAATCTAATTCTTTCTACAAAAGTCGATCATTTTTTTGACATTTCAAAATAAAACCTAATTTAATATTATTAATTGAGATATTAGGATATCCAAAATTTATATAATTGGAATAGAAAAATAAATTTTAATTAAGTTTTTTTTTTGAAATGTCAGAAAATTGATCGACTTTTATAGAAAGTTAGATTGCATGCCTTATCTGAAGTTTTCATTCTAATTTTGTGAACATTAATGCCTATCTTGAAGAATATGTATTTGAACATTGTCCACATACAGATCTCATTTTTTATTCGCTATCAACTATCCATATTAGTATACATAGTTCACTAGTTAGTTGCTACACTGTGCACAAATTCTTGCATATTCCATTTACATCCACATTTATCATGTTTACGCCAAGAGTATAAAGCTAGCTTTTTAAAAACAATCTGAACATCATTTTTTCATACGAATAAGCGCACCTTATCATCACTTTTCTTAGTGTTGTTAAACCTTAGTAAAAGTGTTAAGTTAACACATCTAATTAAGCAAATTGAGTTAAGGACTACGCGTAAACGATTTAACCAACGTTACGGCGCATGTCGGGAAGAAATTCTGGGAATAAAACTGGACTGAACCAAACTTTCTATGGTCCCGGCCAAAACGAAGTTCACCAAATCAATTTTTATTTCTTATTAGAACAACGGGCATCACAAACGTCAAATGTGTTTTGATATTTCGTATATTACGTATATTGCGTATAGACAATTGCTAACCTGTATAAAAAAATCTCAACACGCATAAACGCTCTTAAAAACTATTACTAACATCGACGATAAAACTTTTAACGCCTTCGCGTAAACATTGTAATTAACACTTTCATCCACTCAAGTCTTCAATAATTGAAGACGAGAGAGAGAGAGAGAGAGAGAGAATATGGCATGATTCATGGTAAATCGTTGTATAGAATTTTTTTTGTGCCAATTTAAAAAAAAATAATTGAGGTTTATAGTTGTAATAAATCTAAATTTCATTTTCTTTAAGTACATTTTAATAAAAGCTTTTTTTAAAGTAATTTTACCTATTTTATTTTTAAATTTTTAGTCATTATAGGTACAATACGTATATCAGACACGTTCTCCCACCACCAACAGCGAACTTCCACCACATAATATTTTTACATTTTTTTTTGTTCTTTAAATATTATAGCCAAAATACATAATATTGTACTGTGATCGATACTACATGCAACTACAAAGTTTCAAATCAATGGGACAAATGAAGGTTGGCCAAAAATCTTGCAAGATATTTCATCCTTGGAGAAAAGTGAAACTTAAAAGCTTGTAAAAATTTCTAATTTGAAAATTAAACCGATTTCCAGTTGCCTGTAAATTTTAATCAACTGCATATTTATTATGCAATCGACCAAAATTTGCAAAGAACTGATATTTAGTTTAATTATAAAAAAATAACATTATTTTTAAGTCCATTTAAATTAAAGGCTTTTTACAATATATACACCTGCCTATATCATTAGAATATTGCACACATATTACGAATTCGAAACCAACCACGTGCGTAGTGAGTAGGCTACCGCCAAACGATACAGTGTCATAACTTCAGTTTTATTTCTGAACAAACAAATATTGTAACCAGATAAACGTTTAACACGAAACGATCGCAATTTACCAAATAGCAGATACAGAATAGAGAATGGAACATAACGCATGTCTAACAAGGACTGACTATACAAACGCTAGAATCAAAGCAGAGGAACACCTATAAATGTGAAAAGTACTTATATCTAAGTGACAAACATTATAGCCCAGGCATCGAAGGTTTTTACCTCAACAAATTTATGTAAACTTAAATTTTCGTTTAGTGATCCTACTAATCACAGGGAACAACATATTAAAATTCTCATGTCGGGGTGCTCGATTTCCCGGCCTCAGTTTTGAATTTTTTCAAAGTTTTACCAAAACCTAAAACTAAATAATTTATCTCTCTAATCTCGAAATTAATACAAATTATACAGTCTGAAGAAAGCATATTAAAAACCCTAGGATCTCCTACACCTCCTTCATCTTTTTTTTTCGAAAAACTATTCCCAATATTAAATGCCCTATTCATGATTCAGTTTATTCTTAATGTAGCCTTACAATAGAAACTCAATGTCAAGGATAGTGTTTAGAGCGCTGCAAGAAATGGCGCATTTCGCACTCTGCCGTTACGAGTATCTCATAAATGACTGGTTTGGCGAAAAAGCTTTCAGGACGGAAATTGTAGAGCAGAGACTTTAAGTCTCTATTGTAAACCTGCCTGGATAAACTAAATCATGAATAGGGCATTTTTTAATTTTACTTTATTGACAAATATTTTTATCATCCGATTAATCGTTCGGAAACCAGATGCGAAAACACAGCAATGAGTTGGGGATGCTTTTTCGCAAAAAAGAGGATGAAGGGAGCATAGGAGACCCTAGGACTTTTAATAAATTTTTCCCCACATTGCATACAACGTTTTCACTAATTTAGAGAGATAAATTATTTCTTTCTGGATTTTGATAAAAGGAGCCTAGCCATGTTATACTGCGAACTGAATTTAAGCTTAAAAATATGTTTTCTAAAATAGAAACATTAACCACGTTTAATTTTAACATGCGTAAACAGTGCATCTTATGTGCGTATAGTCAATGGACGGGGGCAGAGCACGGTGACAACGCCCCCGACACAGTGAGAGAGAGATTACATACGTGGCGTGGCAATGCTTCCCCGACACACGTGTGGCTGGCACCGGCAGAAATCACACGGCATCGATAAACAAACAAGCTTTGCTATATGCATGTATCTGTGTATGTTACGTTACGTAACTTGCCCCGCGCCGGTCGAATAAATTGAATAACATTTGCAAATAAGCACTTGGCATTATAATAATATTGAATGTGAGGGCGCTAACAGTTATACAACACTTGTAACGATGCCATCCCGATTGCCGTACATCCTCTGATATCGTATATAATCGTAAACACTCCGAGTTTAACATAGGTACGATGAATAAGGCGCGAATGTATAGGGTAACCCACTCGAAGAAACGTTTAAAACATAACACGCAGTTGGTTTGCTTTGCCAATATGGTTCACTTGGAGAAATACACAGCTACTGACATGTACGAAGTACTGTGAGTAAATATTGTCTTAATGGCTTCCTCTTCTCTAGACTCCATTCTCATTTCAAAAACGCCAGGCTACCCAAGACACATTTTTATTACATATTATACCCAAGTGTTTTGATTAAATTCGTGGGACTGATTTGCTTCTATAGCTTACAGAGCGACATACTATATTATATACGATATACTAGCCGTTACCCGTGGCTTCGCCCACGTATTTTACGATTACAAATTATTATCCCCCCCCCCCGCGAAAAATTCTCCTCCTGCGAAGCGAAGCCGGACTGGTCGTGTTTATTCGCTCGAATTTTATAATGCATAACTCATTCGCTTCGCTCGTTCGCTCGGATTTTATTAATACATTAGACACTCGCTTCGCTCGTTCGTTTGAATATTATTAATTCCTTCTTCGCTCGTTCGCTTGATTATTATTAATACATAACTCACTCGCTTCGCTCGTTCGCTCGAATTTTATTAATACATGACTCACTCGCTTCACTCGTTCGTTTGAATATTAATAATACAATACTTACTCGCTTCGCTCGTTCGCTCGAATTTTATTAATACATTACTCACTCGCTTCGCTCGAATATTAATAATACATTACATTTGTTATCCCCCCGCAAGAATCTCCCCCCTAAATTTGTTATACCCCCCCGCGTGCATTTTCCCCCTAATTTGTTATCCCCCCGCTAGAATCTTCGCCTCTAATTTGTTATCCCCCGCGTGAATCTTTCCCCTAATTTGTTATCCCCCCGCGAGAATCTGCCCCCCTGCGTAGCTTTCTATTAGTGAAAGAAATTTTTTAAAATCGGTTTAGTAGTTCTAAAGATAAAACAAAAACAAATCTATCCCACGGGAACTGTACATTTTTCCGGGATAAAAAGTAGCTTATAACATTATCTGACCCCTAAACTACCACTATGCAAAAAATCATGTCGATCCCTTGCTCTGTGAAAAACAAAAACAAAACTATCCCACGGGAACCGTAAATTTTTCCGGGATAAAAAGTAGCCTATAACATTCTCTGACCCATAAACTACCACTATGCAAAAAATCATGTCGGTCCCTTGCTCTGTGAAAAACAAATACAAAACTATCCCACGGGAACCGTACATTTTCCCGGGATAAAAAGTAGCCTATGTGTTATTCCAGCTAAATCTATCTCTGTGCCAAATTTCATCCAGATCCGTTCAAAAGTGACGAATTTCCATACAAACTTTCATCCCCTATTTAGCCCTCTTAGGGGATGAATTTTCAAAAATCCTTTCTTATTGCTCACCTACGTAATATAAGGAACTCCTATGCAAAATGTCATGCTTCTAACTTCAAAAATGACGAACTTCCATGCAAACTTTCACCCCTTTTTAGCCCCTTAGGGGTTGAATTTTCAGAAAAAAAATTCTTAGTGCTCACCTACGTTATATAAGAAACTTTTGTGCAAAATTTCATGCTTCTAACTTCAAAAATTACGAATTTTCATACAAACGTTCATCCCCTATTTAACCCCCTCGGGGGTTGAATTTCGAAAAATCCTTTCTTATTGCTCACCTACGTAATATAAGGAACTCCTGTGCAAAATGTCATGCTTCTAACTTCAAAAATGACGAACTTCCATGCAAACTTTCATCCCCTTTTTAGCCCCCGTAGGGGATGAATTTTCAAAAAAAAAATTCTTAGTGCACACCTACGTTATATAAGAAACTTTTGTGCAAAATTTCATGCTTCTAACTTCAAAATTGAAGAATTTCCATACAAACTTTCATCCCCTATTTAACCCTCTTAGGGGTTGAATTTCAAAAAATCCTTTCTTAGTGGGTGCCTACGTTACAAAAGGAACCTACTGTCCAAATTTCAAGTTTATATCTTCAGCGGTTTGACCTGGGCGTTGTCTGTCAGTCAATCAGTCAGTCAGTCAGTAACGGAACTGTTTTATATATATAGATACTATTATAAATATAGTACGATATAAACGTTTTATAAATAAATAAAAAAGTGCATAATAGTATGCACCTTAAATCTAGTAGGTTTCGACAATACCAACATTCTGAATGACAAACTAACACTAAAATCGAACATAATATACGACACAATAATTAACAACACACAAACACCCAATACTCAGTAATCGTCTACACACATACATACACACACTCACATTTCCATTTCTTTTACCTACTATATAAATCATAAAATCTCGAAATTTAAATCAGTACAAATAACGACATAATACACAGTGCTTAGCATCATAATATTATATAGTGTTACGAATACTCAATGTGTGTTTTTAAAAAAATAATTAACCACATCTGAAGATGGCAACTCGTTGCTGAAACGCGTAGTATTAAATCACAAGAAGTCACAAGACGGACATAATACAAAGTATTTCTAATCCTTCATAATATTCCTAGTAGGTAATTCGAATATAGACGCTGAATATTCGAACCACCTACTAGGCTACTGCGCTAATCGTACCAGTTAATATGTATAGAGTACGAATCGTGGTGCACAGAAGTAGAAATTTGTAATCTAATAAACAGGAAACTGGGGGGATTGTGGAGAGGAAGCGCTGAATTATCAAACATCGATTTAAAAAATCACACTTCGCGATGGTATACCGGTGCTGTTAATACTATATCTAGTTACATTCATGAAACTCTGGTATAGCACCGGTACCATTGTGAAGTTGCGTACCTGTACTTTTAGAAGACAGTCATAAGTCAGTAAAGATACATTGAATTCAGCAATAAACAGCAAAATGGATCTGCAGGATGCTTGTCACAATTACCAAAACGACATCGATTGATAATAATTCAGATGGTGATCTTAATCATAATATATTTTTTGCCTGTAAAAATACAATTGTGATCGATTACAACAGCTCCTACTCGATAAAGGTTTTCGTAACTCCTTCTAATATTCAGAATGTTTTAGAATCTGGACTCTTTTAAATTTATGATCTTATAAATAAATCCTGTTCTGTTCATAACATTTCCATTTATTGACCTATAAGCTTACAACAGGAGATTAGAATTCTTGGAATTTGTGTTGGGACATAAGGTTCTGCTTCTGAAGCCATTTGGTGGTAGTTTAAAAAACTGTTAACAATTAACAGCTAACAGAGGAAAGTTGTCAAACACTCAATACAAAACGGAGAACGAATAGCTGTTGACACCTTATTCTGCTGGTTATTATTTTGGTACGTTATTTTCTGTAACTTTCATCTACTTTTATTGCGTTCAACTATTAATCCATAAGTCAAATCGAATATCGAAATGCTTCACATCATACTACATGTCCGATGTGTGTGGTACGGTCCTGTATACGAAGCTAGCAATATTCAGGCCAGAAGACAGTTTTAACTTTTAACGGCGGTCTACGACGTTTAGAGCAGTGTTTCTCAATCTTTCTTTCTCGTGACCCCCATCTGAGTTTCATTGATCTTGGGTCCGTTTTTCACTGACGCTCTTAGTTGAGAACCAAAAAGATTCTTTATAATCTGCACTGCTTATTTATATTTCAATTTTTTATTTATGATATTTTCTAAAAAAATATTATTTCCACTTTATTTATTGTAACTTTTATGGCTAATGGAAGCAAAATTTGCTCGACGTCTGCAGCATTGTTAAACATAGATCACATTTCATCACGTCATTAATGTATACTTTTAATTCATTTACTGTATATTAGATAGCACACATTATCCCTATACAGCTGTTTTCGGATTTTGCAATATTAATACATACTTTTTTAAAATTTAGATACCTATATATTATAATCTATGGGTCTGTAGACTTTTAAATTCATTTTCTCATTTATTTAGATTAATCGTCAAATATTGCTTTTACCTTCCATTTACAATTTTGATTTTCTAGTTCGTAATATTTTATTTTTGCATTGAAGGGCGGTTCATTCAGCAATTTACTATGTACCCTTAATGTTCCGTCGATTACATATCACGGTCCTTTAAAAATATGACGTGACCTACATCGGCTGCAACAGCAACAAACAATTTATTGTTTTTTGAGAAAAAGAGAAATTGTAGATAGACGCTGGACAACTAAGTATTGGTTTTCGCGTTTAAGTCATAAGTATATGATCGAGTAGGTACCTACTTCGACGCTTCACATCAAGATCAAACCGTCTGTCCGTTGTATGCGCAATACGGCCCTGCATACGAAGCTACCAATATTCAGGGCAGAAGACAGTTTACCGCCGGCCCGTGACGTGTACACGATATATCGGCTGCAACAGCAGCGAACTATTGCTGTTCGAGGCCATCCATTCACGTATAGCGACGCTCACCCCGGCTCCAAACACAGCATACATAGAGTGTGCTGCACCACTGTCTAATTGCTGTAATAATGTAAATCACATGTGAGCGTGAATATTGTTATAAGTTATGGATTTAATAATTGGCTCGTTATCATATGCTGTACGTATTATGTATGTATGTAATATGTACTGTTATGTGTGAGTACCATGCTTATGCTCTCTGCTCTGCAGTTTCCTGCTTGATCAGCGACAAAAATTATATAAATGTGTAGAACAAACGAAAATTTTATTAAACAAAATAATGGTATCTATTCCCACTATACACATTTTAGAGGGAAGCGTAAATAATAAACAATATAGAAACATACCTGCAGCGTATGAATGTCAGTTGAATAATATTATCTCATTGTATGTGACATTTGCATAGCGCTGGAATTGATGAATTGATGAACATGTTTATATGGTGGCGAAATTTTAATTAATTATTGGATTTACCTACCGTCCTTAAAATCTGTTTGTTTTACGCATAAATTGGTTATAAATAAATATTTTTTATAGAAACTTATACTGATTGAAAATTTACAATACTAGAACACTTACTAAAAAATAGTTTTCCCAAAGCACAAACCAAACTCGTAGATAGAATCATAATATATCATATATGTATATTGTATAAAGTAGGTCCCCCGTGTCTATATGAATTCGTAAAACTTATCGAAACGTGCTTATTTTGCTAGGCGCTTGGACTTATTTATTTATTTTTACTCAAATTCTCGAAAAAAGCAGTCTGTTGTCTGTCATTACAATAAAAAATTGCTTTTAAACTCAAGCAAATACATTGCCAAAACTAAAGGGAAAACGTGAAGCGCTAAGTATTAGTGAAACCTGGGGTTCACAAGTGGTTTGCTATTAACCGCGGTTTCAGGTATCAACGTTATGTTTTGTCATTATTTCAATTTTATTTACTTTTCTTATATTTTAGTCTTATGTTCAAACAATATTGTCATTCTGTTTTCTATATTTTTCTATGCCACGTTACTGAAGTATATCGCTATATACTAGGCACATTTCCAACATTTATAATGTGACCTACCTATTACAGTCATCGCTAATGCCATTTCAACATTGCTTTGTTTAATATATGTTATATTATACGTACACATTCTGAGAGTAAAAAAATTCACATACTTTAATAATTCAGTCAATTTCAAGTTGATATTACGAATACAGAATTGTATTAAAAACTTTTTTGCCATACTTTCGATGTAATGGGTAATTTAACTGACAGGCATACGGAAAGTGTTTTACTTACCGCACTAGTGCGTGCGCCTGCCATTACTTATTCACGACCTTCACGGAATACTGTAAAAAAAAGATGACGACACAAATTAACTGTCAAAATTTTTTAAAAATGAAGTAAAAAGTATGTATTTTGTAGTGGGTATGGCAAAAAATACCATATATATGTTTCGTGCGTAATGGTATTATATGACTCGTGCGACTGTAAAAACTCGTCGTATTGCCCATTGCATATTATCTAGATATGGAAATCAATGGAAATTTTCAGAACAAATTAGAAATCGTTAAAAAGGATTTTTAGTTGATAAAATAATGTTAAAATGGTGACTAATTTAAAATATTATCATAAATATTAATTGGTAAATGATAAAATCAATCGATTTAAAACCCCTTATATCCACACCATATTATTCACATAACAATTAGAGGTGAAAATAATAAATATCTCAGACAGCTATGCTGCCATGATTTTTGAGCTATATCTAAGAAAAAATCAAATGACCACTGTCGGGATTCGAACCCGAGAGTTTCCACTCTCGGGCACTGTGGAGAAATCGGTAACTCACCTAGCCGGAAACTGGGGGTTTCGGGTTCGAATCCCGACAGTGGTCATTTGATTTTTTCTTAGATATAGCTCAAAAATCATGGCAGCATAGCTGTCTGAGATATTTATTATTTTCACCTCTAATTGTTATGTGAATAATATGGTGTGGATATCATTTACCAACTAATTACTGTCCACAGAAACTCAAAACGTTGTTTATCTATCATAAATATTGTTTAAACGTATGCATAAAGTAGAAAAACATTTTATTTATCTATATATATAAAACAGTTCCGTTACTGACTGACTGATTGACTGACAGACAACGCCCAGGTCAAACCGCTAAAGATATAAACTTGAAATTTGGACAGTAGGTTCCTTTTGTTACGTAGACACCCACTAAGAAAGGATTTTTCGAAATTCAACCCCTAAGGGGGTTAAATAGGGGATGAAAGTTTCTATGGAAATTCGTTATTTTTGAAGTTAGAAGCATGAAATTTTGCACAGGAGTTTCTTATATAACGTAGGTGAGCAATAAGAAATTTTTTTTTGAAAATGCATCCCCTAAAGGGGCTAAAAAGGGGATGAAAGTTTGTATGGAAGTTCGTCATTTTTAAAGTTAGAAGCATGACATTTTGCACAGGAGTTCCTTATATTACGTAGGTGAGCAATAAGAAAGGATTTTTAAAAATGCATCCCCTAAGGGGGTTAAATAGGGGATGAAAGTTTGTATGGAAGTTCGTTATTTTATAAGTTAGAAGCATGAAATTTTGCACAGGAGTTCCTTATATAGCGTAGATGAGCAATAATGTATTAATAAAATTCGATCGAACGAGCGAAGCGAGTGAGTAATGTATTAATAAAATTTGAGCGAACGAGCGAAGCGAGTGAGTATTGTATTATTAATATTCAAACGAACGAGCAAAGCGAGTGAGTAATGTATAATTAATATTCAAACGAACGAGCGAAGCGAGTGTGTAATGTATTAATAAAATTCGAGCGAACGAGCGAAGCGAGATAAAATTCGAGCGAATAAACACCACCAGCCCGGCTTCGCTTCGCAGGAGGAGAATTTCTCGCGGGGGATAATAAATCATAAATCGAAAAATACGTGGGCGAAGCCACGGGTAACGGCTAGTTTAATATATTATGGTAGGTACAAGTTTTATGAGTGCTAGATTTCGAACTGGTAAATATACCTATATTTTATTTTCAATTTATTCTAAAATAATACATTGAAATTATATATTGAAAACATAGATAACCATACTATTTGGTGACTTGTATATTTAAAAAAAAACTGGATACAAATACCAAGAAATTGTGTTTATTCCAATCATATAATAGTTGAAGTTTTGTATTATTGATTTAAAATCGGCTGCCGATATATTGTATCGGAATACGTATGTGTGCAAAGTTTCAAGGCGATAGAGTATGTGGAAGCAGGTCAAAATTGGATTACAAAATGTGGCCCTAACTATACTAATGAGTTAAATTAATAAAAAGCTTGAATGAATGCTGGATATTTTTTTTAGTTTGCAGCTGAATCACTAACAATGAATATTAATATTATGGTGTAAATGGCGGAATAGTTACGGTTTAGAAAACGAAGGAACTGGTTATGTAAGTTAGATCCTTATAAAAATAGATATTGTATTGTCATCGAAGCTATGTACTTATTTAGGTACTATGTATATGCAAAGTTTCAAGTTAACAAACATGTGAAGTTAATACATGTAATGTTTGAAAATTCTAACATTATGTATGTACTTTCAGCGATTACCCATTTTATGACGTCAACTTAAATTTTTGTATATGAACAATTTGGGTTTAAGTTTTATAGTTTTGAAAAAAATAACTAAATGTTTAAGAAATGCTGATATAATATAATTATGTACTTTCAGTAAAAAGCTATCCAATTCGTCTCCAGTTGATATATTTCATTGTGCGTACCTCATCACAGCCGCATACAAACAAACAATTGTAAGACACAAATCTACCGTCATCACCCATTTAGGTTTGTACTTGCCACAGTACTCTGTCACCGTCACTCTTCTCTCTTGGAACGTGATGATCGTTCACAACCGTGTTAATGTTACCTGCAAACCATCAACTTGAAACACTAGTAAAGAATAATAATTAGGAGACCAAAAAATATTTTGTATTTCTATTGATGACAATACCCAACCACGATAATTTTACCACTTGCATAATCAGCTATTAACACTAATTATATTTGGGTGTTTATTCGTGTTGCAATATAACAGTACCTACTGTAGTACTCTGTCACTGTTTTTACTCTACCTATTCATCTGAAGGATTATCAGCGGAAAACATAGTTTATAGAACGTGAATTCAATCTATTTTTTAGATAAACTATAAAGAAAGTGTATTTATAGTTAGAAAGGCTCTGAATAGGAAGATGAAGTTATTGATTACAGATTTAGGCACCTATAAACTAAAAATTTATTCCCTTTTTCTCGAAGGGAGGTCAGCATAAATGCATTAATCTGAAAGATGGAAAAAAGAAGTACCTATTAGGCGACTGATTTTAACGCGTGTATTTTTAATAGATTTTTCTTGTAATTAATCTATTCATCAACAAGGCTCTCGACAGGAAAATGAATATACCTATTGATTTTACGAAGTGATGTCATTTGTCAGTCTATTAGTGTACAAGGCGGTCAACAAAAAGCTGAAGTTTTAGGTGACGGGTTCAAGCAGTTGTGAAGGCTGCATTCCATTTTTCTCAGAGGTAAGCCAACACCAATCTATCCATCTGCAAGGCTCTCGGCAGGCACACGGCATCGTCTCCATCAGACAGCCGCAGAATCCAAGCCGCAGATGGAGTTGCACCTATTAACTAGGTCGTCGGTAGAGAGACGTGAATAACGAGTTGTTTTTCTTTGTCATTGCTTTAATACGACCGCTACGTAGTTCATTCTCAAAGCTTTATTCGTTGTCTGAGCGAATACGGAAGGTAAATAAGCAGGTAAAAAGCATTAATTAAAGGTGCACCTACCTGCGTTGAAATGAGATTAATTAGTACTAGAGTTGGAGATAGATGGATACCGTAAATATTCGTGCTTAGTGAAATCAGACGCTCACCAAACGTACAGATCTTACCTGCCAAGTTCATACTTGAAGTAATTCGATTCTCTTGAGTACTGGTTTTCACATAAAATTAATAATTATTAAAACGAGTAAGTATATACCATCAAAAATATTCTTGTAAAGAAAAAAAATGCCAAGTCTCGCAACGCTTTCCCCGTAAAAAGTTTTGAGATCCCGAAAAGTACCAAGTCAGCCATTCTATTACCTTTGACTATGAAGATAGCAAATTACTCGATAGTTGTCTTAAAACTACACAGGTAAAATAAAGAATAATTTATAAATAATATTTTATGACTGTAAACTTGTAGTACCTTTTGAACTTGGCAATCACGTGGCATACACTGTGATGAGATATTGTTTTTATTAAAACTTTATCGCACGGTATCATAATATATCCTGATACTATGTGATTGCCAAGTTCAAAAGGTACTACAAGTTTACAGTCATAAAATATTATTTATAAATTATTCTTTATTTTACCTGTGTAGTTTTAAGACAACTATCGAGTAATTTGCTATCTTCATAGTCAAAGGTAATGGAATGACTGACTTGGTACTTTTCGGGATCTCAAAACTTTTTACGGGGAAAGTGTTGCGAGACTTGGCATTTTTTTTCTTTACAAGAATATTTTTGATGGTATCTCAGTTCTTTTTAGTGTATTTGCC
Source organism: Mongoloraphidia duomilia (assembly GCA_039654895.1). Classification (NCBI taxonomy): domain Eukaryota; kingdom Metazoa; phylum Arthropoda; class Insecta; order Raphidioptera; family Raphidiidae; genus Mongoloraphidia; species Mongoloraphidia duomilia. Next base: position 40,260,712 of record CM077517.1, on the reverse strand, counting down.
ATATGGCACATACACTATTGGCGTCGGTCGGATGGCGGGACCTAGGGGTCGGACCAAAATTTCTCGACGTTTCATAGCCTCCTGAACATTTTGGCACCATTTTTGGAAATGTCTATTTATTATGTATATATATATATATATATGTATATATATATATGTATATATATATATATTTATATATACAGTGTGTCCACAGACTCATCCTCAACATGGGGATCTCCGTTGTTATGGGAGATAGAGATTTGGTTAAATGAGACAAAATGTGCAGAATCTCCAGTATTTCTACCCTGCGTAGTCAAAATTTCCATATTTTGCTTGGTTCGCGACCGACAGTTGAAAAACGAGATTTACCCAATTTCGTTTTTTGTTTATAACTCGCTTATTAAGTAAGTTAGAAAAAAAATATTTTCACTTCCTTAAGGCCCTTTTTTATGAAGATTTCAAATCTCTTTTCATATTTTTATTTACTTTTATAGTTTTAGAGATACTTGTATGAACTTTGTTTTTTTAAATACACGTCAAAGATGGCCATGACACCATTCGAAAGAGATTTTTTTTCTCTTTAATTTGATATGAGGGTTGATGGATTTATTTTCAAAAATAACAGAGTTATACGTAAAACACTGATTTTTAATAGTAGGCTATGCAAAATTAATTGATAAAACAACAGAAGGCTTAGCAAACAGTTGAAATTCGCGTTGGCTTAGTAAACGGTTGTTTTGTTTTAGCTGTCAAAGTGTAGTTTATTGCTAATTTGTCAGTTTAAGTGATTTATTAAATTTACTTTTGTTATCATGGAACCACTTTGTAACAAAGAAAAATAAACGATTTTCAACAATTGATCGTAAAACAGTAGTTTTGTCTTCTTCACTTATTCGCGTTGACTTAGTAAACGGCTTTTTAAATGATCCATAGTTTATAAAATTTACTCGTAAGTTTCTGTAAATAGAGTAATAGACGAATGAGGTTGTCTTCGTTCTGGATACTGATCGAAGTACATTTCTGCAGCTCTGGTCGAATTTTTGTGACATAGAATGTAACAAGACAACATATCAAATGTTTCATTGTTACAAAATGGTTCCATGATAACAAAAACAAATTTAATAAATCACTTAGTAAACTGACAAATTAGCAACAAACTACACTTTGACAGCTAAAACAAAACAGCCGTTTACTAAGCCAACGCGAATCTCAACTGTTTGCAAAGCCTTCTTTTGTTTTATCAGTTAATTTAGCATAGCCTACTATTAAAAATCAGTGTTTTACGTATAACTCTGTTATTTTTGAAAATAAATCCATCAACCCTCATATCAAATTAAAGAGAAAAAAAATCTCTTTCGAATGGTGTCATGGCCATCTTTGACGTGTATTTAAAAAAACAAAGTTTATACAAGTATCTCTAAAACTATAAAAGTAAATAAAAATATGAAAAGAGATTTGAAATCTTCATAAAAAAGGGCCTTAAGGAAGTGAAAATATTTTTTTTCTAACTTACTTAATAAGCGAGTTATAAACAAAAAACAAAATTGGGTAAATCTCGTTTTTCAACTGTCGGTCGCGAACCAAGCAAAATATGGAAAGTTTGACTACGCAGGGTAGAAGTACTGGAGATTCTGCACATTTTGTCTCATTTAACCAAATCTCTATCTCCCATAACAACGGAGATCCCCATGTTGAGGATGAGTTTGTGGACACACTGTATATGTGTACGGGCTATAACTTTTGAAAGAGTTAATTGATTTTGACGAAATTGGGTAGGCACGTTGCCATCCATAACCGCACGAAGCCTATTTAAAATGGGCCCAATCGAACCATTTTAAGGGTGGTTTTTAGGGGTTGAAAAATGTTTTTGGGCCCAAAAATACCGAAAAAATTCTCAGAATTGTTTCAAAATTGAAATTTAACCCTTTAGTGAAGATTAAAATGTGCTGCTAAAATTTTAATAAAATCGCCCCGACAGGTCCGGACTTACAAATTTTATGAAAACACTAGTTTGCGGATAGTGATTTACTTACTGAAGGGTGTATTTAATTTGGTACAGAGGTTGCATTGATAATAATATTGAAATTAAGAAAAAAAATATTATTTTAAGGGATGTATTAAGGGGTTAAATTTTTTATTTTGTCCAAAAACCAACTTATGTTCACATAATAACAGCACAATGCCTGTATTAGCAAATACACTATATTGTCGGCAGGGTTTTGGCACTGCGACCCGAGTTTTTGTAAGGTTGGAAAGGGAAAATCAAAAGTATTTGAATTTTCTCGTTACTTGTACGTGAAACCCAGCATGCATACCAAATTTCAGCTTTCTCTGACTAAGGACCTATGGAAATCTGCAACACCCCCTTTTAGGGGTTGGAGGAGAAAGATCACACATGTTTGAATTTCCTCGTTAATTGTACGCGAAACCTAGCCTGCATACCAAATTTCAGCTTTCTCTGACTACGGACTTAGCCTATAATAATACAAATATGCACCACCCCTTTTTAGGGGTTGGAGGGGGAAAAACATAGATTTGTTAATTTTCTCCTTACTTGTACGCGAAGCTCAGCCTGCATACCAAATTTCAGCTTTCTCTGACTAAGGACCTATAGAAATCTGCAACACCCCCTTTTAGGGGTTGGAGGGGGAAGATCACACATGTTTGAATTTCCTCGTTACTTGTACGCGAAACCTAGCCTCCATACCAAATTTCAGCTTTCTCTGACTACGGACTTAGCCTATAATAATAGAAATATGCACCACCCCCTTTTAAGGGTTGGAGGGGGAAAAACACAGATATTGGAATTTTCTCGTTACTTTTACGTGAAACCCAGCCTGCATACCAAATTTCAGCTTTTTAGGACTACTGGAAGTGCCCTAGCTTTTTGATGATCGCTATGTCAGTAAGTGAGTGAGTGATGACAAAATAGACAATTTTGAGGGTTGAAATTTTCTGAACTATATTTATTAGAAACTTGTAATTTGGGAAATTAGTTAAGACCGTTAGGTACAATCTCTAGCGAAATTTTCAGCCTTCTGCTTGCATTTGTAACAGAGATATAGAAAGTTGAAAAGTGCCTTGAGTTGCTTCGAGAAAAGGTATAATATAATATACACGGTAGCGGCCGTCTGTTGTTTGCTCGACTTGGCGGGGGCCACTGCCGTGGCCCCAGATCTTCACATCAATTATGTTTAAGGTATTTAGAATGGTTTTTTTCATTATACGCGAATGATTTAAGACTGTTAATATATTATTGTCTATTTAAGCTAAAAAGAAATCATTCATTATTATTGTTCATATTGAGTAGCAATCAATATACAGGGTGTCCAAGACTTGCGTTGTCGGCCGATATATTGATTTTGGGTGAAGATAGAAAAGATGTTTAAATACAAAAGTTGTATAAATTTTAATGGTGTATAACCTAAAATTATTTTCAATTATACAGCCTGTCCCATTTAAGCGTGGCAGATCAAAGTTATGTTTTTTTAACCTAGCACCCTGTTTTTATTTGTTTTTTCAATTCTGCACTAAATGTGAATAGAAATTGTAAAGAAAACTATGCTCGAAAATTCAGTAATTTTTGAGTTATTCAAATTTTTTAGAAATTTTTGACATGTGCAGACCTTTACCTAAAATTCGACATAGCCAAAATAGAAATCTTTATCAAACTGAAATTTTGAGCATCACTAGATAATGGACGGACAAATCAACGTCTGTCATAAAAAAATGAATTTATTATACAGGGTGTTCAAAATAAAGTAATTCTTTTACCTAACTTCAATCACGTGTAACTTTTGATTATTAAATACAACGAGGCTATTTTTTTGACGGAATTGTATTCTTTAGGATATTTACTAACACTTTTATTAAGGGCTGTCCAAACTCAAACTTAATATTTTAGTACGAAAATATTAAGTTTAGGTTTGGACAGCCCTTATAAAAGTGTTAGTAAATAACCTAAAGAATACAATTCCAACAAAAAAATAGCCTCGTTGTATTTAATAATCAAAAGTTACACGTGATTGAAGTTAGGTAAAAGAATTACATTATTTTGAACACCCTGTATAATAAATTCATTTTTTTAGGACATACATTGATTTGTCCGTCTATTATCTAGTGATCCTCGAAATTTCAGTCTGATAAAGGTTTCTGTTTTGGCTATGTCGAATTTTAGGTAAAGGTCTGCACATGTCAAAAATTTCTAAAAAATTTGAAAACTCAAAAATTACTGAATTTTCGAGCATAGTTTCCTTCACAATTTCTATTCACATTTAGGTGCAGAATTGAAAAAACAAATAAAAACAGGGTGCTAGATTAAAAAAAACATAACTTTGATCTGCCACGCTTAAATGGGACAGGCTGTATAATTGAAAATATTTTGAGGTTATACACCATTAAAATTTATACAACTTTTGTATTTAAACTTTTTTTCTATCTTCACCCAAAATCAATATATCGGCCGACAACGCAAGTCTTGGACACCCTGTAATATGTAAATATAAAACTTATATACAGAGTAGGTCAATGAAAACAATCCGGGCAAGTTTTGGCCACTTAACATCATTTTTGCGAAAAAAGCTCGCACACGTCAATTTTAGAATCAAGGGAGACATCTAAATCGATTAGTATTATTTACATAACTTTAACCCTGAGAGCAGGGTGAATTGCACCCCAAAAATTTTTAATGGAAAGGGGTGTCAAATGATTCGCAGTTCGAAAGGCCTCTCAATTCTTTTTACAACAGTCTTTTTGTTTTGCAAATCCGATCATTAATTGCGGAGAAAATGACCTTTTAATTTGTATCAAGTAGTGCGTAAGCGGTCCCAGGTTGGCGGGACGGAAGGGAGGGGTATTGCTGCAACCGAGTCCCGCACTACCCGCAAACGCGGGTAGTCGTAAATAAATGAATTTTTCCACCTCGTATTAAAAAAAAAGTAGATCAATTGTTGACTATTTGATACAAATTAAAATGTCATTTTCTCCGCAATTAATGATCGGATTTGAAAAACAAAAATACTGTTGTAAAAAGAATTGAGAGGCCTTTCGAACTGCGAATCGTTTGACACCCCTGCGGAAGGATTATTATTTAAAAAGCAGATTTAGTAAATCGCAATTATGTTATTATATTTGGAACTGAAATAAACATAGGTTATTCTTAAAAATAAACTAAACACAAATTCTTAATTACAAAATTAAACATACTACTCGGCTCCGCTAAACTTTCATCCGCCATCGTCAAAGACAGAGCGGAGTTGCGTGAGAGGATTGTACTGTTTAAATGATTTGACATAAAAATAGTTTCTATAGAAAAGTGGAGATTATAATACTGTAGTGTTTAAATAATGTAAAAGTGAAATATGTACGTGCAAAAATTGTGTGTATTTTCATTGAGTGTTGCCGAGGTGAAGTTTGTCTTTATCAGACTGCTGGCTGATCAATGAGAGTGATTTGTCAGACTGGGGCAAAGTGTCAGCTGCCTTCTGCTAGACGCGGTAAATAAGTGAATCCAAGCCGTAGTTTACACGACACTGCACTGGCGACACATGACTGCTGAATTCAATCTTGCAATTCAGTGGCGCTGCATTATAATTGGCCATCTAAAATAAAATACATTGAATTTGGCACATAATCAAACCTATAGCCTTTCGGAGTAAAATATAATTTACATACATTTTAAATCAAATAAAACACATCGCTTTCATTTATTTACGGTCAAGAACTATATTTTATAACAATTATTATTTCGGACTACTCAGTTTAAAATCTTTGTCAGGCGAAACAGTTGTTATAAAATATAGTTCTTAAGTGTAAATAAATTTAAACGTTGTATTTTATTAACTTCCCACTGGAAGTTATTGTAATGGGTCCGAAAATCGAAATCAAAAAGGAAAAAAAATTTTTATATTTCAAGGTCACTACACTATTTTTACACTACTTTTAGAAAGATGTCTGTGTATGTGTGTGTGTGTGTGTGTGTGTGTGTACGTACGTACGTACGTACGTACGTACGTACGTACGTATGTGTCCATTTCTTTCTAAGACGAAATCTCGAGAACGAAAAATGATATCGACTACGTTGGGGTGCCAATCGACGCGTATTAACGTAAATATGATCTGAAAGGAATTTTTTTAAAATCGGTTCAGCCGTTCTTTTTTCTTAACCAAATAACCTCCAAAAAAGTAGATTTTACACAATATCTCGCGAATAAAAAACTATATCGACTTCGTAAGGGTGTCAATCGAGGCGTGTTAACGTCATTTTGATCCGACATAAATTTTATAAAAATCGGTTCAGCAGTTTTTTTTTTTTTTTTTTTTTTTTTAATTATTGATGTTTTAATGATTAAAATGATTACTTTTCTGTGTAATATCTAATTTAATTATTATTATTAAATATTTATCAAACTGGGAAGTTCGTCGTGTGGACCTCAAGGGTCGCACTTTAGTCCTAATAAACGACCCACCTCACGGCTTGTTAAATATAAAATGTATAACATTAATTTACATCATGTAACGGCCGAATCTATTATACAGGGTGTCCAAGACTTGCGTTGTCGGCCGATATATTGATTTTAGGTGAAGATAGAAAAAAAGTTTAAATACAAAAGTAGTATAAATTTTAATGGTGTATAACCTAAAAATATTTTCAATTATACAGCCTGTCCCATTTAAGCGTGGCAGATCAAAGCTATGTTTTTTTTAACCTAGCACCCTGTTTTTATTTATTTTTTCAATTCTGCATCTAAATGTGAATAGAAATTGTAAGGAAAGCCATGCTCGAAAATTCAGTAATTTTTGAGTTATTCAAGTTTTTTAGAAATTTTTGACACTTGCAAACCTTTACCTAAAATTCGACATAACCAAAACAGAAACCTTTATCATTCTGAAATTTTGAGGATCACTAGATAATGGACGGACAAATCAATGTCTGTCCTAAAAAAAATGAATTTATTATACAGGGTGTTCAAAATAATGCACTTCTTTTACCTAACTTCAATTACGTGTAGCTTTTGATTGTTAAATACAACGATATAATTTTTTTGCTGGAATTGTATTCTTTAGGATATTTACTAACACTTTTATTAAGGGCTGTCCAAACCTAAACCTAATATTTTCGTATTAAAATAATAGGTTTAGGTTTGGACAACCCTCAATAAAAGTGTTAGTAAATATCCTAAAGAATACAATTCCAGCAAAAAAATTATATCGTTGTATTTAACAATCAAAAGTTACACGTAATTGAAGTTAGGTAAAAGAAGTACATTATTTTGAACACCCTGTATAATAAATTCATTTTTTTTAGGACAGACATTGATTTGTCCGTTCATTATCTAGTGATCCTCACAATTTCAGAATGATAAAGGTTTCTATTTTGGCTATGTCGAATTTTAGGTAAAGGTCTGCACGTGTCAAAAATTTGTAAAAAACTTGAATAACTCAAAAATTACTGAATTTTCGAGCATGGCTTCCCTTACAATTTCTATTCACATTTAGATGCAGAATTGAAAAAACAAATAAAAACAGGGTGCTAGGTTAAAAAAACATAGCTTTGATCTGCCACGCTTAAATGGGACAGGCTGTAAAATTGAAAATATTTTTAGGTTATACACCATTAAAATATATACAATTTAAACTTTTTTTCTATCTTCACCTAAAATCAAAATATCGGCCGACAACGCAATTCTTGGACACCCTGTATATTATATAATTTTTTCTTTGTTGACATCATGAAAAGAGTCACCAAATTGGCCGAAACTTTGACGAATTAATTTAAGATACAATAATTTTGTCTGGTAAATTATAGTTTTTACCTTGCTGAAAAATATATGGTTTATATTTTAAAAGACTTGGATAGATATATTTAAGTTTGTTGTGAAAAGAGTTAGCATCTCTTTTTAAAACACACGAGATTTTGAACGTGCGTTTAATGTCAATTTAGGTATCTGCACTGGCAAGTAAGTACAAACTTACCAAATATGCTTTTTAACAGTAGAAACTTAGAAAGAACACCCATATTGTTACATGGAAATCAAGGTCGAATGTGATCGAATATCTACGATAGACTGACATAAAGTTAACCGTGATCGTCCTTCTCTTTCAAAAATCAGTTTCCTTGTTGAAATGTCGTCTATTGTATAGAATACCGATTCGAATAATAAAAGAGATGATGGAGCAGCCACTGAGAAGATGTCGGTACCGCGGCCTGCTTGATCCCTACGGCAGTGGCATGGAAAGCAATGCAGGAACGTCTGTCGCGTCACCACCTCTCAATGCCGACATCATCAACAAGTCGTCTTTTTTATTAGCACTGCATATTTCATTCTAACATAATATAATATGGTACATGCGGCTCAGTTTACACGAGCAAGTAAAACTATCGCAAGTTACTCTCTGAGAGTACTGACCTTGTTACTTGCTTGTGTAAACAGTAGCAGAGAGCACGCTTGCTGCAAGTTTTGATATTTGCTGCAAGTGGTGACTTGCAGATCTAAACGAGTTGCTAAAGAGCTCTAGCAAGTCAGTATTGATTTCCAGCTTGTCTGGAAGTGTTTGTAGAGTACGGCTTGGCTTTTATTTTCAAGTGACTATTTAAAACATGAGATTACATTGGTAAGTCCAACTTACTTTAAGAAGATCTTTCTTGAAACTTCTGAGTCGAATAAATTTATAAAAATATAAAATGATTCTACTGAATTCATTTTTAGGGTTCCGTACCAGAAAGGAAGCCCATTGTTGTGTCATCGATGTCTATCCGTCTGTCTGTCACAGGCCTCTAACTTCTATACAAAATGAGATAGGAACTTGAAATTCACACATGATATGTAATACTGCGCGCCAAAGATTGAGAGAATAACAAAAGATCAAAAAGGTTTATTTAAGGCGCCCATACTTACATGAAAACGGGGGTCAAAAAAAATTTTTTTTTAACCTATTCTTGTGGGGTATTGTTGAAAAGGGCCTTTTGAGTAGATTATGAATGTGTTTTTATTTTTATTTATTTTATCAAAATTTAGGTTTTAGAGACCGTCGCAATTTTTAGACCTATTTTGTTTCCAGCTCTATTTTAACAACTCTATTACCTATAAAGCTGCAATTCACGTCAAGTATCACTCATATCCTCTAGTTAATCAACAAATACTAAAAACAGATAAAAAGAAAGCGCCCATACATGCAAGGGGGGTAGACAAAAAATTTTTTTGTACCTATTATTGTGGGGTATTGTTGAAAAGGGCCTTCTGGAAGTTATCAGCTGATGTATTTTGTAAACAAAAACATAATATTATATTATATTTTGTTGTTGGCATAGTGCCAAAAGGACGTTAACAAGGTCACAGAAGCTTCTAGAATACGGTTTTGTTTACATAGTTAATACCAATTACCAAATTGGTTTTATTGATGGATGTACATTTCGAAAGCTTAGCTTTCGAAATGTACATCCATCAATAAAACTGTTGTGGTAAGAAGTAACTATATTTTATTTTGTTTTTATTCCAACCACAGTGCTCATATATATTTTTATGTAAACAAAACCAATTACCAAATTGGTATTAATACCAATTACCAAATTGGTATTAATACCAATTACCAAATTGGTATTAACTATGTAAACAAAATCGTATGTTTTGAGTTGGCAGCTTTGCCAGAACAGCGGAGACTTGACGGGAAAAAACTTTCTCGCGTAAACGCCAGTGCAAGCACTTGCTGGAGAGTGCAAAATTTGGCGATCTGGATAGCAGTTACCGAGAGAGCTTGCTCAAATTAATTGCTTGTGTGTAAACTGTAAACGCTTGCGCAAGTTACTCTAGGAAGTACTCTAGCAATTTACTTGCTCGTGTACACGGACCTTAAGTCTGCACTGGCTGCTGATGCATCTTGTCAATTGTCTGTATGCGATACACTCTCGTGTTATAGGTATAATATTATGCAATACAGGTTTTTTTTCTAACATTGCGAAAGCATTCTAACTTTTATGTAAGCGATGGTAATTAACATTGATCTATGTTATATCTTTTAATGTAGTTTTTGGTGTGTCAACATCTTAGCTCCTATGCCTCCGATACGGGCTAAATGGGAATTCGACCGTCAGACGAAGTTAACCCGTAAGCTACGCGCGTGAAGTGTCCACGATACCAAGCAATGTATTATTCAGTCATATTCTTGCGTATGTAACCGCGCTTACTAAAGGTTAAGTCATGTGAGTTTTGTTTATCTGGTAGTTATGGAAAACACTAATTAATGCAAGTGTTTTCCTAACTCACTGTAGTCGCTGTGAGCAGATGCATGGAGGGGATTTCAGAGTGACTGTTAGCGCGCATCAATGGATAAATAGATACTTTCCTATTTCCCTTCTCTGTGGTAACTGCTAAGCATAAATACGTCATAAAAAAGAACAAAAATATATAAAATGAGCAGTGAAAGTGACTCTTCTTATCAAAATAAAGTTTGAATTTTTATGCAGAAAAAAATAAAAAACGCAAATTCATTTGCTTTTAAATTTATTGTTACATAACTTATGATTATTTTTTTAAATTATTTAATAACTTTAAAATAATTTTTTGGATGTAACTTAACTACATATTTGACATTAGTGCTCTAATTTGACAGCTGAGATTTCAGTTTTGCGCGTATAGATTGGATAAAGTGTTCTTATCGAAATTGCTTTGCGAATCGTGAAAAAGAAGGTTTATGATTTATATTGTTCACAGAATTTCACAAAACACACTTTTCGCGTTGTTATTTTTGAATTCAACAGAATCATTGAATGTTTAAATTGTAACTTTACCACAGCCGATTTACACTATCACTCACCAGACGGCACGCATCTGCTCACAGCGAATATATTTAATTAAAAGTGTATCACTAAAAATAAATTTTGAAGTAAAACTTCATAGGCGGGGTTGGCTCGCCGGATTGAGAACTAAAATGCCAGATGAAACGGAAGTGTCTACACGCGTAACCAATAGCAGCGGTGCAAATAAATAAATATAGAATAAAATGCAATAATACAATTCATCTAAAAAAATTGAATTGTATAATCCTTTAAACACTTCCAGATTTTTTTTATTTTATCAAAAGTCACAAATGTCATTTAGATAATAATGAGTTTAGGTATAGTTTTTATCAAAGCTATGTGAAGTTATCATCAAGACAGATTTATGTTCAGGCTAAGTAGGCTGAAACCTAGAGCGGCAAATTTTGGGGCCAGCTTATTTTAGAAAAATGTTATTTCAAACAAAATTAAGAAAAATCGCTGGATAGTGGACAAAATATTGAATTTATTTAATTAAATTTGTTACCATTAATTTGTTACCATGTTACCATGTTTTTGTCTTATGTTAATTGCTATGGTTAGTAATTAATATTAATTTTCATAAATATTGTTATTTTTATGTACTTGAAAAAGTCTAAATATATAGACGAAACGTCGTACATTTAATTAAATAAATTCAATATTTTGTCCACTATCCTGCGATTTTTCTTAATTTTATTATAATCACGATGGACACGATTTCTAATATAAAGTTATTTCAAATAATGTACAAAAATATTCAGCCTTTAATTTCTGTGAAATAAATTAATTACTCACTCTGTACATAAAGTTAAACATAGAAATTTACGGAAGAACAAAATATTTTCTAAAAATTTGCTAAGTTTTGTCATAAAGTTTGGTCGCGTAATTTTTAATATAACATCTGATAACAACAGCAGCAGCCACTTTAACTTAAAATTCATAATTCTTTTAGGTTAGTTCGTGTCGTCGCCGAGCGTGTAATCTAGTTTTTTGTGTAATACAATTGTCTGAGAATAATTAATTTATTATAGATTATGACATTACATTACATTATACGACTGTAGCGAGCACACAGTCCTACACTCTGAATGGCTATACTGGCTTCTGTTTGTTAAATTTGCCAACTTTCTTCAATCAAATAAACAATAATCGTTACTGTCCAACTTGGGCGAGTCATTTTACTGGAGTTTCTCTGCACCAATTCCACACATACACACACACACACACACACACATTACTCTCTACTCTTTTACATTGTAAAGTTTGCGACAACGTACTAGATACAAGAAACACACCGTCACCAGTGTAAAAAAACTCGGGTCGAAGTGCCAAACCCTGCCGACAATATAGTGTATTTGCTAATACAGGCCTTGTGGCTTTAATACGTAAACTTAGTTTGTTTTTGGACAAAATAAAAAATTTAACCCCTTAATACATCCCTTAAAATAATATATTTTTCCTATTTTCAATGTTATTATCAATGCAACCTCTGTACCAAATTAAATACATCCTTCAGTAAGTAAATCACTATTCGCAAACCAGTGTTTTCATAAAATTTGTAAGTCCGGTCCTGTCGGGCCGATTTTATTAAAATTTTAGCAGCACATTTTGATCTTTACTTAAAGGTTAAATTTCAATTTTGAAACACTTCTGAAAATTTTTTCGGTATTTTCGGGCCCAAAAACTTTTGTCAACCCCTAAAAACCACCCTTAAAATAGTCCGATTTGGCCCATTTTAAATAGGTTCCGTGCGGTGATGGATTCCAATGTGTGTACCAAATTTCGTTCAAATCAATTAAGTCTTTAGAAAGTTATGCCGCGAACACACACACACACATATATATATACAGGTGTCCAAGTTGACGTTGGCTAACATGGGTAACTTTGTTATTAGTGGAGGTAGAAAGTCGGTTAAATGGGCAAAGTAGTGCAGAATTATGTGCTCATTAACGTCCCGTCGAAAAAACAATTGAATTTTGACACACTATGGATTTATTTAGAAAATAGTAAAAATTGCCGTTTTTGAAAACTGGCCATAACTTTTTTATTTATGAAGATATCTGAAAATTTCGTTAACCATTTTTTGATAACTTTTTATGATCTTTTCAGTGGCGTAGGTTTAATTTTTTTATATCCACTACATAATGAGATATTGACATGAACTTTGGTTTTTCTTATGGACGTAATTTTGGATTTTTAGATATTCGAATTCTGCTTATTTTTCTGATTAATTTGGTGTATCACATGTTACATTTAAAAAATTTGCAATTAACGTCCCATATTAGAGGCACTATAAAAACAACTGACAGTCAAATTATATTTCAGTTCTGCCAAACTACGATTTATTATTAATTTTACACTTAAAATGTTCGCACTACTTAATTATAACTTGATTGTCAGTTGTTTTTAATGTCTCTTATATGGGACGTTAATTGCAAATTTTTTAAATGTGGCATGTGATACACCAAATTAATCAAAAAAATAAGCAGAATTCGAATATCTAAAAATCCAAAATGGCGTCCATAAGAAAAACCAAAGTTCATGTCAATATCTCATTATGTAGTGGATATAAAAAAATTAAACCTACGCCACTGAAAAGATCATAAAAAGTTATCAAAAAATGGTTAAAGAAATTTTCAGATATCTTCATAAATAAAAAAGTTATGGCCAGTTTTCAAAAACGGCAATTTTTACTATTTTCTAAATAAATCCATAGTGTGTCAAAATTCAATTGTTTTTTCGACGGGACGTTAATGAGCACATAATTCTGCACTACTTTGCCCATTTAACCGACTTTCTTCCTCCACTAATAACAAAGTTACCCATGTTAGCCAACGTCAACTTGGACACCCTGTATATATATACATATATATACATATATATATAAACATTTCCAAAAATAGTGCCAAATTGTTCAGGAGGCTATGAAACGTCGAGAAATTTTGGTTCGACCCCTAGGTCCTGCCATCCGACCGACACCAATAGTGTATGTGCCATATGGCAAATACACTAAAAACCCTAACGCATTCAACTGTAGAAATATTTGTAAAAAAATTTTAGCACCTCATTGAGTCGTTTTTAGTTACAATGAATGGATGATAGAAAGGAGAATAAATATTATTGCCAGTGAATTTTGGCCTACAAAGGATCAATAGCTACTCCGATAGTATTATACAGTGCAACCTCGATATTACAAAACTGAAGGGAATCAGAAAATATTCGTTATACCAAGTCATTTATTACAATAAGGTTTGTTATATAAAGGTTAGGTTGGACTACGATTCGTTCTAACAAGGTTAAGGAACACCTTTTTCGTTTCTCAGCCATTGCAACTTTAAAACTAACAACAGTGACAAACAATAATGTTTACATTACTTAGCATCAAACAACAATGATTGTCTTACGAAAAATTTAACGTGTCTGAACCTGTCAAGACATGAATTATTGTGGAATTGAGTGTGAATAATTGATAGGATACGTTATGTAAAGGTTATATAGAGGTAAATAATACTTTCTATTTATATTTTGCAATGATTGAAAATTCGTTATAAAGAGGTTTTTGACAAATGTATTCGTAATGTAAAGGTATATTTTGCATTAGCTCTTACGGGCAGTTCTAGGGAATTTCGAAAAATTTGTTAAATCGAAGAAATCGTTATATTGAGGCTCGTTATATTAAGGTTACACTGTATAATGCTTCTGATGATGATCAGTCATGTCACCTGTGCTTCATAGAAAGCAAAACGCAATTTTGAAATTTCAAAGTAATGGTTTTCAACGTGAGCCACATGGTCCCCCTAAAGGGTCACGGTAATACATTTCTAAGAAACCATATCTAAAAAACGAAACATTAGGGGTTCAACGTAAATTTCTGAGTAGGCCGCCCAAATTTAATTGCAAGAATATTACGAATTTACCATGATAAGTATCTCAGCATAAGTTTTGTTATTATGCATAAATACGAATTATAGAATACAAGAAAAAATATTTCATATTAATGTTCTTTTCCAATCAAAAGAGATAATGAGTGGAAGAAGGATAAAATAAAACTCAATAGAAACGTTTCATTATGGCATAATTTTCAAATGTTATCACTAGGCAGTCATATTCCACACTTTCCAAAATCGATGGATTCTAGTGTATTATATCCAACAGCAGTCATACTTCTTCTCGTTGACTACTTCAGAATTGCTCTCGTCTTCTTTAACTGGAAAAGTATTCCGCTCTGTCGGTCTGCATACAGTCTCCAATCTACACGGTCGGTATGTGTGGGTGGGACAGAGAAAACTCCAATATTGGCAGTTGTCAGACCGGGAACGCTCACTAACAGGAGATTGATGGCTGACAGAAGTTAGACAAGCGTTCGGCAATTATTTTAAATTATGGCCGAACTTCCGCTTACTCTTCGACTCTCTGAATGTCTTTTTTGTGCTGAGATAGATATGAAAGTGCGTATGTGTGTTTGTGTGTGTATACGGTGCGGCAGAATGGTGGTTCTATGTGGCCGTGCGGAAAGCCAATATCTGCAGAGATACCACTGATATAACTGTCAAGACAAGAAGTTATAATGTTTGATGTATGGATTTCGTTTATTGCAATACCACACTACTGCATGATGCCATGTAGATACATATATCGTAGACCATGTGTACACAAGTATAACTTGTAATGTTACTGTTTTATGGCCGTATTTTGCAAGCAAATGTGTCTATAATATAAATCTTTCATTCATCTGTAAACCAGTTATTAGCTTGTAAAGGGTTTGAAGTTCAGGACCAACATTTTAAAAATTGTTCAAATATCCGTGGTGTTCTATTGTTTTATGTTAAAAGTTCAAAAATTATCTTTTTTTATCTGAATTATTCGTGTTGTACTAGAAACAGTTTAAAGAAAAGTAGAATGATTAATTTACTCGTCATAAATTTTATAATAATAGTGTAAAGCGTAAATCTTCGGAGTTATATTTGGAAAAAAAACTTGCAGTTTTTCGACGGCATTTTACTGTTATGACGACGCATGCAGAAGTGTTAGAAGGTTGAAAATTTAGTACCTATGTTATTCAGTACATGTAATTATTGCATTAATCCTTTTTTAAAACTCCCTGAATTTTTCAAGATAAAACACTCCGTTTCCTAAACTATTTAGCGCACACATATTATTTGAATTATTTCATTTGAATGCAGATGAACTCTGTATAATGTTACATCGAAACGAAAAAATCAAACTAAAAATAATAGTTTGTACAACAAGTACAATTATGTATATGATGCGAAGGGCGATACTGGCACGCGAGCATACCAACACCCCGAGCGTCATATACATAATTATACATGTTGTATACGTTATTTTTTGTAACACATGTATGGAATGTACAACAATTTCAACTCTAGAGCTTTTTTTTAATCAGTTTCAAACACCTAAATCTCACTGAGTGCTGAGAATATTTACTTCGTTGCCATAGCAACCAATACTTAAATGTTCCCATGCGCACGCACACGTGCATAAAATATTTGAAGCCGTGTAATAATTATAGTAATTTATGCAATTAGTGGCTTAAGTGACGGATTATATGACACACGCGATTTTGCGATACGAGTCTAAGGTTAAGTTGCATTTATACCAAAACGAGTGTGTGTTTACCGCGCGAGTCGAAGGTAAAGTTTGAGAAAGTTTGAGTTCTGGTATAAATGCAACATAACCTTAAGAGAGTATTGTAAAATCGCGACTGTCAGATTCGTCACTTTAGACACGTGTTACATACAATATGTTTTACAACAAATGCTTCGAAAGTTCAATTTTAAACAAATAAAACACAATTTGGATAAATATTTTATTATTGACATTATAGCAAAGCGAGTAGCAAAGTAATCTAAAAAGTACTTCATAGCTTAAGCAACGAATAATTTGTGGATGGAAAAGTCGAAAGCAGAACGTTTGACTTAGGAATTTTGTTTGGACTAGTTAGGAGATAAACATACTAAAAGTCCTTACCCCTCAGAGGTACGCCCGAGGGGGGGGGGCACAAAGAAGGTCCCGTTTTTTGGTTTTTTGCTTTTATCTCGAAAACGGTGCGTCGTGCGAAATTTTGTTGTAGTACATAATGAAAGCTGATAAAATTCTCTACAGCTTTAACTTTCACACTTTTTATCTATCTCCATTCTTTGCCTAGCTATGAGCTTCTAAAAAGGGCCGATTTTCAAAAATGTGTTAAATTCTCTGTCGCACATTGTAACAATACGAATTTACCAAAATCATTTCTAATTGCTCTTCCACACTATTAAAAACACCCACACACTATTAAAAAATAACAAGCTGGGAGTACCTCCACGCGAGGCGGAAACAGTTTACTTTTAAACTGGATAAAACTCCCAATAATATCAATAAATAAAATTCTCGACCAATTTTTCAGACAATGTATTAACAAAAAATTACAACAAATAATTCAAATAATTGACGTTTCGATCCGGATTTGGATTTTCTTCAGAATCGAGCTAAAAAAATAATAATATAAAAATTAATTATTAATTAGTTTATATCTAAGAAATTAAGCCGTAGATTCGACAGATGAGGAGAAAGAAGAAGAGGCAAACGCTGAGGAACCACAACCAGGCCCGTCACGCCCAAAGAGGCAGCGAATTAAATAATTCATTTTTTAATAAGGTGGATGAGCAATAAGAAATGATTTTGGCAAATTCGTATTGTTACAGTGTGCTACAGAGAATTTAACACATTTTTGAAAATCGGCCGTTTTTCGAAGCTCATAGCTAGGCAAAGAATGGAGATAGATAAAAAGTGTGAAAGTTAAAGCTGTAGAGAATTTTATCAGCTTTCATTATGTACTACAACAAAATTTCGTACGACGCACCGTTTTCGAGATAAAAGCAAAAAACCAAAAAACGGGACCTTCTTTGTGCCCCCCCTCCTCGGGCGTGCCTCGGAGGGGTAAGGACTTTTAGTATGTTTATCTCCTAACTATTCCAAACAAAGTTCCTAAGTCAAATTTTCTGCTTTCGACTTTTCCATCCACATTCCCCTTGTGAGCACTCATTGACTGAACTATTATTACGCACGTGTGTTATAAAGTAAAACAAAACAGTATTACTTTATAGAACGGGGTGCGTTAAAATTTATACTTTAAACACCACCATTCGAACGCATTAGAAGCGTCCATAAAGAATCTCTTTTCAAACGGTACACAGCCATCTAAAATTATACTTTTGATGCAAGTGTTGCAAAAAATATTTTATGCACACCTCCTATCTATGGAATAAAATATTTTTCCTGCTAGTTCAAATATATTATATTACAGTCATGCGATATATATTATTTTACGTAGCCGACAAGAGACATGATATGTTGTACATTTCATACCGGAATGGGACGTTTCGACGCAGCCGTTTCGACGCGAAGGGCATTTCAACGCGGGCCGATTCGACGCCGGTACGTTTCGACGCGAAAAAATAAAAAAAAATAATATTTGAAAGTAGAAATATATTATGTAAAAATAGATTTATATAAACAAAAAGTGTCTCAGCTACATAGTTTAATTTAAAAGGGATATTATTTCTGAGAAAGGATTAAAACAAGGTATCTCAAGCAGGGATTTGTATTAAGAGCAATTACTTGTAGGACATCTATAGGCTATTGATTATGTCCTAAAAAGCAGGGCAATAAGGAACTAAGACGTTCACGGGTTTTTATTGCAGGAATCGGTCAATGGGTCATTTAAGAAGAAAAAACCGCGGAGTGCTATTAAATTAGAGCGTGGTAAATTGGAGATAGGGGTGAAAATGCACCCTTTTCAGTTTTTTCAATATATCTCGCAAAGGAAGCAAAATTTCGATATACTTTATATAAAACTTATTTAAAAAAAATTAAAACATTTTTTATGCCAAAAATGTTGAAACAAAAAGAAAAAAAAGGCCAAAATTTCGATTTTTTGACTTTTTTTGCTTTTTTGCGTAGCACTTTTTTTGGGTCAGAGATAGGTATAGGGCTTTGTAGGAAAAAAAGTAGATAAAATTTCCTTTAAAATGCTGGGTAAAAATTTTTTTGGGTTGAACATTGACCGAAATATGGTCACTCGAACATAGCTTTTTTTTCGATTGACTGACAGACAACGCCCAGGTCAAACTGCTGAAGATATAAATTTGAAATTTGGACAGTAGGTTCACCCGCTAAGAAAGGATTTTTCGAAATTCAACTCCTGAGAGGGTTAAATAGGAAATGAAAATTTATATGGAAGTTCGTCATTTTTGAAGTTAGAAACATGAAATTTTGCACAGGAGTTCCTTATAATATAACGTCAGTATATAAGGAACTCCTATGCAAAATTTCATACTTCAAAAATGATGAACTTACATACAAACTTTCATCCCCTATTTAACCCCCTTAGGGGATAAATTTCCAAAACTGTTTTCGTAGTGCTCACTTACGTTATATTATAAGGAACTCCTGTGCAAAATTTCATGTTTCTAACTTCAAAAATGACGAACTTCCATATACATTTTCATTTCCTTTTAACCCTCTCAAGGGTTGAATTTCGAAAAATCCTTTCTTAGTGGGTGCTTACGTCACAAAAGGAACCTACTATCCAAATTTCAAGTTTATATCTTCAGCGGTTTGACCTGGGCGTTGTCTGTCAGTCAATCGAAAAAAAAAAGCTATGTTCGAGTGGCCATATTTCGGTCAATGTTTAGCCCAAAAAAATTTTCAACCCAGCATTTTAAAGGAAATTTTGTCTACTTTTTTTCCTTTTTTCCTACAAAGCAATGCCTTTACCTATCTCTGACCCAAAAAAAGTGCTACGCAAAAAAGTTAAAAAATCAAAATTTTGGCTTTTTTTTTCTTTTTGTTTTAACATTTTTGGCATAAAAAATTTTTTAAAAATTTTTTAAATAAGCTATTTCGATGGGAAATTCAATTCTCTACAAAAAGTTTCATATAAAGTATATCGAAATTTTGCCTCGTTTGCGAGATATATTGAAAAAACTGAAAAGAGTGCATTTTCACCCCTATCTCCAATATCCACCCTCTAATTTAATAGCACTCCGCGGTTTTTTCTTCTTAAAAGACCCATTGACTGATTCCTGCAATAAAAACCCGTGAACGTCTTAGTTCCTTTCTATATGACATAATCAATAGCCTAATCGGCCGCCTACGAAATTGAAAAAACATCGTGTTTGTGATGAAAGAATACAATAGCATGGAATATAGGATTCGTAAGACGATTGATTATTTGATTATTAGATAGATTATTTGCAAATATTGTTTTTTTATAGTTTATAGTTTATGTTCTATATATTATTAACCTAATTACAATTTAAGTCGTATTATTACATTTCGCGTTGAAACGTCCTAAACCGCATTTCATACATGTGTTTCAAAAAATAATTTGAAAATGTTTTTTTCGTGAGAACTGTTATGAGTAGTAATAATTATTTCCAAAATATATTTAAGGCAATACCTAAACTGTTTCCAATGTTTTCAGAACAATCGTCTTGTATTAGGCAATTGTTTTGCAAAATTTTAAACAATTTCCGAGTAGGCACCTATCTTGTTTAAAATAACTATTTTTATTAATATTATTAATATAGGATTTTACTCTACAGTAACTGTCCTAGAAAAATGTTCTGTCGAGTGTTTATAATCCACAATATTTATCTATCT